>PVIW01001160.1:0-332337 GCA_004026585.1 Noctilio leporinus
CTGCACCAGCCTGCATTCCCACCAACAGTGTATGAGGGTTCCCTTTGCCCCGCATCCTCGCCAACACTTGTTGTTTGTTGATTTGCTGATGATTGCCATTCTGACAGGTGTGAGGTGGTATCTTAATGCAGTTTTAATTTGCATCTCTCTGATGACTAGCAATGTTGAGCATTCTTTCATATGCCTCTGGGCCCTTTGTGTATCTTCCTCAGTGGGTTGTCTGTTCAGGTCCTTTGCCCATTTTTTAATTGGGCTGTCTGTCTCCCTGGTGTTGAGTCGCATTAGTTCTTTATATATTTTGGAGATCAGACCCTTGTCTGAGGTATCATTGGCAATTATGTTTTCCCATACAGTTGGTTCCTATTAGCTTTTCTTGCTAGTAATAATGCTTTTTATCATTAATATTTCTCTTTATAGATATTTGGATTTTATAAAAGTGAAATTTGTTTCATAACCAAATCAAAGTTTCTTAAATGGGATACTTTTATTTAGTGACAGTGAATTCCCTGGTAGATGTTTATTTTCTCCTAAGCAAGGTCCAATTTGTTATTAATATTACCATGTCAGCCAGAAGAAAGGGAAATTTAATATGAGTATAAAGAGGAAACATTGGCATATTATTTCTTTAAAAGTTTCTTAAATTCAACATTCAGTTACTAAAAACAAATTCTTTTTAAAAAATCTCTCATGATGAATTTCAGTGTTTTAAAGCATATTTTGGGGTTTTGAGTTGTAAATACAGTGTTATCCATAGAATATCACCATTTCTTTTTTTGGCAGGGGAAGGGGTTGGGTGTAGCATATGCTATAGGCTAATTTGGAGTCTGAGTAAGCAAGTGGGTGAGAGGAGTGTGTGTGTGTGTGTGTGTGCGTGTGTAGCTGTTCATTTCTAACTGAGCTCTTCTTGCTATTCTCCTGGTCTTTAGGTCAGCTGTCAGGTTGGCTCTTCCTTGCTTCGTTGTTTTGAGTTGAACTGGACTCAGGAAAGGAACACTTTTAACAGATTAGTGCTGGGGCCCTTTTGTCCTCTGCTTAGCCTGCTTGATCTGCATGGTAGCAGCTGCGTTATGCCCTTTTCATGGCCCTGCAAGGGAAGGAGAAGAGGGAGAGGGACAGAGAGAGTGTGTGTCTGTGTGTGCATGTACCCATGCAGCAATCCCTGTCTGTACACATTGTAAGGTTTCTCAAGCACGTGGAATGAGATGCTTCCCTGGAAAACTCTTTGTCAAGACCAGCACACATGGGGAAAGTATTTCTATGCTTAGTCTTGTAACTGTGATTGTTTTGTTTTATGGGGTCAGAAGAAATTTAAGTCATGAGACATAGCTGAACTCTGCCTTGGCATTTACCTGCCTTTTCTTCTTGACCTCTTTCAGGCAGCAGTTTCTGTCCAAAGATTACCGTGGTTCCGCCCTCTGTGAAAAGCAGCACAACCACACTGATTGATCAGAATGTATCTGATGAAGAGGCTCAGGGAATAAATGGAAAAACGCCAGCAAACCACTCAGCTGCAAGTCCAAAGCCACAAGGTATACTGATCAGGGTTCTTTGGACAGGTTGGGTACTTTGTTCATCAGTGAAGGCTACCCACAAGAATGATGACCACTAAGGAAGAGTTTTAAGCTATAAATGGGAGGAATTAGGTGCATTTATTTTTTCAGGAAAACAGTCCATCTGTGAGCCTCCTCAGACAGAGTTGGGTATTTGCTCAGCTCCTAAAACACATTACACATTTCTCTTATCACAGTTCTTTTCGTGTTCTGAAAGTTGTTTACATGGCCCCTTAAGGAGACTGTGGTCTGTTCATGCATTATGTCTGACTTAGCACAGGGCCCAGTGTACTATTTGTATAATAAATGTATAACAGAGGAATGTGTGTTCATATGTACTGTCAGAAGTTGTTATGATTTGTTAGACACCAGACCATCTGTGAAACAAATCCTTCTAAAACAGGACTTAATGTACTTAGTAAGAAGGTGATTTTACATTATTAAGGAATCTGGGCTTGAAAACCCTTCTTAGTCAAGTCATCCATAGAAATTGAAAATAAATGGTTCGAGAATGGAGTAGCCAACAAGTGGTAAAACAATTATAATGGAGAATTTGTTCTACGACCTTTTACAAGTGAATTTCAAGTAAACTGGATATTAATTTTAAGAAACACAAAATTATAATTTTGTTCATACAAGATAAAGCTAAGCTTCACTATGGTCTAATGAGTAGTTTCTTTCTAACAGATTTTTTTTTTTAAGATTTTATTTTATTATTTTTAGAAAGAGGGGAAGAGAGAGAGGCAGAGAGGGAGAGAGACATCAATGTATGGTTACTTTTCACCTGCCTCCAGCCACAGACCTGACTGGAGACCTGGCTTGCAACCTAGTTATGTTGCCCTGGCTGGGAATCGAACCTGCGACCTTTGGATTCACAAGCTGGCACCTTATCCACTGTGCTACCAGCCAGGGCTTTCTAACAGATTTTTATTTACACTGAATGCTAAACATTCAGCCCAGAAACAAACTGGAAATCTGTAGAATTACTATTCTTTGGAAAAAATCAATCCAATTTGGTTTATTTTGTATTTACCTTGGTCTCTTTCCTGTTCTTGCAAAGAAAAAAAAGTGTTTCCATCTTGCTTATTAAATCAGAGCTGACAAAGATCAAAGGGGGTAAGAATATAAAAAATGAATATAATTTAACTTTATGTAATGGCCCAGATCAAAAGCAAGAATTTCATTATTTATAAAGCCTTTTTCTTTTTTTGGAAGCATCATTGCATTATTTCATTGCTTTTCACAGTTTGCTGAAATAAATTATAGCAGTGTCCTTCCTGAGCTACTGTGTATTGAAATAACTAAAATAATCAGATTATTTGGGGAGACAACATTTAACCTTGTTTTTGCTGTGTGTAGTTATATGAAAGTCAATGTATTGCTACCAAAATACATACTTAGTTACTATCTTGAGTGTGGGTTAATATATACAATGTTACATAACTTCAGATGTAGTCATGTGCTGATGAAGATGGAGATACAGCCTGAGAAATGCATCATTAGATGATATCAGTGTTTTGCAAACATTATAGACTACATGTACTTACACGAACCTAGGTAGACTGGCCCACTACACTGCTAATCTCTGGTGCAGCCCATTGCTTCTAGGCTACAGGCCTATATAGTATGTTACTGTACAAAACAGCTTGAGATTAAATCAAGCACAAGCCAAAAGGATACAATGAAAAGATATGGCAAACAAGAGAGTATGTGGCTGTTCCCTGCAATATAACATGGCATACTGTTTGTTTTTTCTGTTGTTGTTGTTTTACAGCAATTTTTTTTTATAAGTATGAACAGCATACTCTAACATAATGACAATAGAAAGTATGAACCAGCAACAGTTTATTGTTTATTATAATAAACAATAAATATATATTACTGTTATTATAATAACAGTATAATGTTATTATAATCATTGAGGATTATGTATTGTACATAAATTGCACATGCTATGTTTTGTACAACTGACAACACAGTAGGTTTGTTTACACCAGAGTCACTCATGATGGCTACAGCCACTGGACAATAAGAATTTTTCAGCTCCATTATAGTGTTTTAAAGTAAAGATTTTATTTATGTTTTAGAGAAAGGGAAAGGGAGAGAGAAAAGGAGAGGGAGAGAAAAACATCAATGTGCGAGGGAAACATCAATTGGTTGTCTCTTGCATGCCTCCCATTGGGGACCTGGCCACAATCCAGGCATGTGCCCCAACCAGAAATTGAACTGGCAACTTTTACATTTGCGGAATGATGTGCCCAGTGTGCCAAGCCACACCAGTCAGGGCATCCATTCAATCTTAAAGGGAACCCTTATTGACCAAAATATTGTTGTACTGTTCATGGCTCTACTCAATAAATTACATAAAGTACTTTATAAATATTTAAAAAATATTCTCACATTTTTGGCCCCTACAAGCCCCACCCTAAATTAAAATTTTAACCTCACTCTGAATTCTGATACTGCATTTTCCCCCACCCTTACTTTTTTTCTCATTGATTACAGCCTGACCTTCTCTCTAGTTTACTCTTCCACATTGACTTTGCCCCCTGCCTTTTGCATTAGTGCGTCCCCCATGCCTACTACATAGCATAGCAGGTCTTCAGTAGTACCTGTTGAATGAATTCCTACTTCATCCTGTTTCTTCCACTTTCTCTGTTTCTGCTGTTTTTCTGTTTAGAACTTAGATCAACATCTCTGAAGTGAGGCTATATCTTAGTATTGTGAGATCAACTGCTAAATAGATTGGGTACTATTTATTGACTTATTGATCAGTAATCAGTGTTCCCTACCCTCTAGTAAAAGGAAACTATTTCTCATTGCTCCAAACCCTTAAGAATGTCCAGGTGACCAGGGCTGAGAAAGGAAGGGGGTACCAGTGGGCACTTCCTGTGCAGATGAAGGGATTATTGCATTTGTTAGGGAACTGAGTGGGACCCGGATGCCTGCTGCCAAACACAAGCATAAAATAGATTGGTGGGGAAGGAAAAGGGCCTTTAGTAATATGCCCAATTTGGAGAAGTAGGGGACTCCCCTACTCCAGGCCAGTCTCTTCTGCAGGACACAGAAAGAAGCCAGCCGTCCCCTGGACCAGAGCCAGGGTGTCCTGCTCCATCCACATCTGTCATCCTGGGATCCAAGGCTGTTACTTGATGGGCCCTCTGGCTTCAGGCTTCTTTCCTGGAGGGTGTACTCATGGGGCAGTTGCTTCATTGCAGCTTCTTCCCTCCCTCGGGACTGACGCTTCTGTCAGACCACTGCAGCTGGTTGTGGGAGCCCCATGCCCAGGGCAGCTTGCACCCCTGCGGCTAGTGGGCATTCCGAACCTTGCACCTATGTGCTGATCTCAGAGCAAGAGAAGAAGAGCAGTCTGGCACCTGGGCCAGCATCCTGCCGGCTGAGCCAGGGCACACGTCCCTAGGGCATGGCAACAGCACTGAGACTCCACCAGGGCTGGCTCCTGGGCGAGCCAGGGGCAACGGAAGAAGAGAAATGGCCTGCGCCTCTGCCCGCCCTCCATTTAAATCTTTGGCCCCAAAGTTCCAGGAGCTCTGGAAGCCTTCCTTCCCAGCCAATCCAGGCGAGGCTGGCAGGTCTGCACCTCCCTGTGACCTCTGAGGGGCGCTTTTCCCTTTGTCCATCCTGCTAGTCAGCCTGTGCAGCAAGTCTGCACGGGGTAGCACATTGCCCCAGTGCTGGTTTGTTTCCTCTTTACCTGGAAATCTATCCTGGCTGTGCTGTGGTTTTGCTTCCTGCTACCCCTCTCTCTGAGGATGATACGGCTTGCTCCCAACTCCCCAGCGATCTTGCCAGATCCCTCTGAATTACACTGACACCCCTGTTTTCACTGTATTGCAAATTCCTTAGAAGTTATGAACGGTGAGGCTGCAGAAGCTTCCAGATCCATTAAGTAAACATAATTGAAGACTCTTAGTTTATGTCAGTGGTTCTCAACTGACTATACCCCTCCCCCACAAACACACACACACACACACACACACACACACACACACACACACACACTGGTATTGTCTAGAGACATTTTTTGTTTGATACAACTTGTGGGGGTTGCTTCTGACATCTATCAACCAGGCTAGGGGTGCTTCTTACAGGACACATAATAGCCCTCCACCCCAAAGAATTATTCAATTTGAAATGTCCTAGATCCTAAAAACAGCTCATAATTAAATCTTGTTTGCTTGTTTCTCCTGTGGAATGCTAACAAGATTGTAGATATAATTTACTTTAGTGATTTTTAAAATAGAAACAATATTGAATGACTCCATTAGTGATGTTTATGTAGTAATGGTGTGGAGCAGCAAAAGGTTTATGTTTATTAATTACCAATAAGTAAATATTTTTGAAGAATTACAGTTTTTAAACGGATAAAAGAACTCAATTTTATATTAGAGATTGGATAAACTTGCATTTGAATCTGAACTGGAGCCTGTAGATTTAAAAATGGGTTCCTTCAATAGTTAGGGCTTGTTTGTTTCCCCTCAGCCTTGGAAAATACCCTAAGGCCTTGGAAAACAATGGTTTATTCAATTCATACCAACCCTACCAGTCAAGCAAATAAATTACAGAGCAACTTCAAATGTAAGACTTTCCTCTTGTTCACCACTTTTAATATTGGCCTGTTTCCTGCCATGCTAGGCCTGACTCAAAATAACTTTCTTAGCAATTAAAACTAATAGTTCTTTTTCTCTGAAAAGCTTTGATCCACAACATTCTTCATATATAATTATTTTGATAAAACCCATATACTATCACTTCATCATCATTAAACCTATATGTTTGGAAAAGTTTCATGACCTTGGAAAGCCACATTATTGTTTGAATAATTTAAGTGTATGTAAAGTACTCAAACCTATTTCATTTGCTTCTTAAGTGAACCATTCTATGTAGAATGTTTAATTCTTAGGATATAATGTAATACATTTATAGTACATTAATATAAAGCCAGTTATTGTTTTTCATAGTAAAAATAAAATAATTGAAATGTGGTGGGTGTCCCCAAACTTAAATTGCAATTAATGTCTCTCATTTTTAAAAAAGATTTTATTCCTTATTTTTAGAGAGGGTAAGGGAGGGAGGGAGGAAGAAAGAGAGAAACATCAATGTATGGTTGCCTTTCACCTGCCTCCAGCTGGGGACCTGACTGGAGGCCTGGCTTGCAACCTGGATATGTACCCTGACTCTGACTGGGAATTGAACCAGCAACCTTTGAGTTCTCAAGCTGGTGCTCAATCCACTGAACCACCCAGCCGGGACCTCATTTTAAGTAATTGCTTTGCATAGCTGGAAATATTTAATAATCAAATTATTTTGTTCTATTTATTGTCTGTAAAATTGGCTGTAGTAGATTTCATTTCATTTATAGTCACCTACCTATTTCAAACTTAGCGTGCCCAAAACTGTGTTATTGTTTATTCTTCCAAAAGTTGTTCTGCCTTGCACTGGCTCAAAAGCTTTGTTGGTTGGAGCATCATCCTGTACACCAAAAGATTGCAGGTTTGATTCTTGGTCAGGGCACATACCTAGGTTGTGGGTTCGATCCCTGGTCAGGGAGTGTATGGGAGGCAACCCATCAATGTTTCTCCCTCATATTGATGTTTCTTTCTCTCTCTCCCTCTCCCCCATCCTTTCCCTCTAAAATCAATAAAAATACCCTTTACCTGTGGGTCAGTTGACAATTCCAGCCTTCCAGTTATTCAGGCCAAGGTCTCAGAGTCATCCTTGACTCCTTGCTTTTTCTCTCATACCTCACATTTAATCTATCAGGAAATCTACTTTGAAAATACACCTGGAATCCAACTCTTTATCACTCTCTCCTCAAGCACCATTCTCTTTTGCCTGAATTTTTACAAGAGCGTCCTCACTTTTCTCCTTCTACCTGCTTACACAGCAGCCAGAGCGAGGCTGTTGGAATTTCTCACAGGTTGCTTCTGTGGTCAGAATTCTGCATTGACTCCTTTCACCACGAATTTCAACATCTGTACAAGGCTGTATCTGATCAGACCCTCCTCTGACCTCAATACCTGCACATATGTGCTTGCTCCTGTGTGTCCAGTTGCATGGGCCTCTGCTTGTCTTTAGCTTTGGCTTTTCACAATAGAATGCTCTTTCTCTAATAACTCCCGCAACTTCATCAAGCCTTAGTCATCAGGTAAGTCCTCGGAGAGGCCCACTTTGCATGCCCTGCCTAATACTGCAGTATGCCTCCCCCATTCCCTGCGCTCCAGATCCCTTCTATCTTATTCTTTTAGGCCCTCCACCTTTTTTCTCTTAACACTTACTACCTTCTGATATATCCTTTACTCACCATGGTTTTTGTTCCTTGTTTTTTCTTTTGTTCATTGATTTGATCATGTGCATAGAGCTTAATAGGTATTCAATAAACATTGGTTGAATTAATGAAAAAGTAAACATTAATAAAAACTGTATAGTAAAGATACGTAAGATTTCTTTAGGATATATATTTTGGAAATGTTGAGTTCTCCATAGTTGTATGAATTGATATATTTTCTTTCAACATGTGTGAGACTTCACCTTGCTTCATCCTCACTGACACTTGGTAATGTCAGATTGAAAATTTGTGGTTACTTTGATGGGGCTGAAGTGGTATCATATTGTGGATTTAATTTGCATTTGCCTTGTTATTAATGAGGTGGAACACTATTTTTCCTATTCACATCCTTTGGGCTAGGGAAGAACTAAGTTAAATTTTAGTTATAATGAACTGGTGCTTATAAGACACTTAGGGAAAGTTCGTTCAGAAAACATTTCAAAACGTTTATGCCTTCTTAAGTATAAAAGGAAGTTCAGAAATGGCGAGAGGGAGAGAGAACTTATTTTCACTTTTTATATCTTTTGCATGTGTTGTTTTCCTCTAAAACAGTGTTTCTGATTTAGACCTTCACATACCATTCTGAGATTTTTGTAGCATGTGTGTTGTTTTTTATTCCAAATGTATATATTGGTCAGCCACACACTGACTGGTGTGGCTCAGTGAGCTGACTGTTGTCCTGCAAACTGAAGGTTGCTGGTTCGATTCCCAGTCAGGGCACATGCCTGGGTTGCAGTTTAGGTCCCTGGTTGGGATGCGTCCAAGAGGCAACTGATTGATGTTTTTCACATCAGTGTTTCTCTCCCTCCCTCTCCCTCTCTCTAAAAATAAGTATGTTAATAAATAAAATAAAATGCATACATTTACTGATATACTGTACATTTGGATTATCTCCCTTGATAAAATAGATGCCTCCTCCGTACTTCTAAAATAACTATGTACCCAGTGCCCACCTTTGTCAACATCATTCAAGTGTATTCTCTGGTGTAATTCTTTGTGTAATTAATGACACAATTAATTAGTTCCTTCATGTGTACCACAAATGTGCCACAAGCACTGTGCATGCGGATAGTGACTGGGAGTGTAGCTGGGATTAAAACGGACATGCTTCTTCCCCTATAAAACTCCAGCCTTGTGGAGGAGAAAGCTTCACATCTATCACGTATTTAATATTTTGTTGCTGGTCCATCATTTAATATTGCCTACTACTAATTAATAATCGTATAATAATTATAAGCACTTTGGGAGGAAGTGCATACTGTTAGGAAACAGTTTTAGGAATAGGCATAATGAAGATGGGAACAGTGGATGGTGTCATCTCTGAGAACCTGACTGGCTGATACTTTATTTGAAACTTTCAAGCCTCTGTGATAGTGTCTGGCATAATAAATAAGAAACATTTATGTGCATACTCTAGATTAGGAGGAGTTATTTCATAACAACCTTTGCAAACAGAATCATAAAGAACATATTTACTTCCTTCCATGAATATTCTAGTTATGAATGTTGAAATTACTCCGAATGCTAAAACTTTTTTGGTGGAATATTGTCCTGGTTTACTATCTTAGTGGATATTTGTATGATAATGGAAATTTTTTCCTTAAGATTAGCAAATATCACACAGTACTTACTGGGAAGCCCCCTCCTTCCCCATAGATACTATATTAACCCTCCCCAAGCATATTGTGGGAAATAATATCATTTTCATAAGTAGATGCATGTCATTATTCCATTGGGATTTTTTTCTCCTTCGTGTTGAAGGGAATGAGATGAATTCATTGTTACACCTGTATGTAGCTCACTATCGTATACGTTTTTTTCTTTCTCTGTAAGAATTGATAACTGGCCCAGAAACGATGAGATCTAGGCCAATGAGCATCAGGCAACCAGCCATCAACTGAGTTTATACAAGAGAGATGAGTGAAAACCAGGGTAACCAGCTTTGGGAAATGGGGCATGTGATTAGGAAGAGACATGAACTTAAGAAGAAGGTTTTTTGTTTTTGTTTTTTTTTTTTTTTTTCCCAAGAGTATGATTCCATTTGATTTGCTAAAAACCAGTTAGAGAAAAACACATACATGTGATAACTTTTTATCCAGAATGTAAATTTGATTCTTTATGGCATAGGACATTTTCTTATCTACAGAGCCCCTCCTCTGTTAGGGGAATATCTGTAGATACTACTATTTCAGGAAATGATTTGTCCCTATCCTATTAACTGAGTGAAGGGATTATTATAAGCAGACAATTTGTACTAAGTTGATACAGGCCAGTATTAATATAGCAGACAATAATAATAGAACTTCTCTATCCCCTTTTGCTGGATTTATGATGAGAAGCAAGGCTGATAATGGAAGAAGGTAGAGTCTGGACACCAGTCATAAAATCAGATTAGCCTTCTTACCCTAGGCCAGTCACTTAACCTAAGTCTTCATGGATTGAGAGATGAATAATGGTAGTACCTCAATGGACTGACTGTAAAGTAAAAAAAAAAAAAATTATCTAAGATCAAATGAAATGAGGGACTTTTGTTAACATAGGGAAATGCTGTAGTTATTGCAACATTACTGTTGTTTGTTGTTGTTTTGTTGGCTTTATGTTTAACTTACTAGGTCTGGATTCTGGTATATATCTCTTATTTACCCTGTCATTAAAAATGTGTTTTGTAACAACCAGTGTATCTCTAGGAATTAGTTTCAAATTTAGCACTTTATTTTCTGAGTAGATAGAAGTAACTGCTATGTTATCAACTGCTATGTTATCTCTAATGATGTTGGAATGCCATACCTCCTATGTAGATTCCTAGGTGTTTAATGATACCCTATTTAAAGTGACTTGGAGATAAAATTTCCACAAGACAGAGAGCAAATGTCCAATATAAAGATTCCTCAGTTAAGCTTCATTACAAAGTTGACCTCTTTATGAAAATACTGAGAATTTTTTAAAATTTAATTTTATTGTTGTTGTATTACATCCATCCCCTTGATAATGCTGAGAATTTTTATAACCAGGACACCAGCATTTGTTGTTGTTAAGGAAATGCTATTAATTCCTTTTCTACAGTGCCTCCAAAGCCACCACACCTGCAGAATCCACCGTTGTCCAGTATACACCGGGCCCCCAGGCAGAAAACTTTGTCCAGTGCAGCACCCAGGATGGAGGAAGTTAAACCTGCCTCTGCTTCTTGTGTCTCAAAAGAAAAATCCAGTAAGATATCAGATCTCATCAGTCGCTTTGAAGGAGGCAGGTAAGAGTTCATTTACACTGGGAGAAGGCAGCAGGAGATGAAAACCTGGACTTGAGAACGATGATGGAGCCCTAAGTTCTCCAAATCAAACCTATGTCTGTTTCAATTAGGTTTGGTAGGCCTTTCAAAAGAGTGAATTTTGAAACTGTTTCATCTTGCCCTAATATAAACCGTCATTTGCTGTTTGTTGTCCTGGGTAGTGCTTATGCCACCAGCTTTGGCTTTGCATTGTGTTTTGTGTAAAACTATAGATATGCTCTCTCATTTCCTCCATATCTCTGTGCGTCCTTGGGGTCCTGGGCCATGAGTGGTGTTGGTCACTGGATATCTCACTTGGAAAAGCAGGAGGCTGTCTCCATCTCTGTTTCTCACTTAGTATGTCAGTGAATGTGACTCTGGTAGGCCTATTTCATCTTTCTTCCTGACCACTTTATTTCATGTAGGGTTTCCATACCCACTCATTATCTGTTT
Organism: Noctilio leporinus; assembly: GCA_004026585.1. Lineage (NCBI taxonomy): Eukaryota > Metazoa > Chordata > Mammalia > Chiroptera > Noctilionidae > Noctilio > Noctilio leporinus. The sequence goes on from PVIW01001160.1 coordinate 11,618, forward strand.
TTTCTCTCTCCCCACACTATATGCTACATGTTGTGAGGAGATATTGACAATAATCAAATTCATGTTTAATTTCAGTCTCGTATTTATTTGATAGTTTTTTTTTTAGTCCTAATGTTTCAAAAAAGATAGGTGAGATACTGTCTATTTCCCACTTAAAGATAAAAACAGCCCTGGCTGGTAGCACAGTGGATAAGGTGCCGGCCTGCGAACCCAAAGGTCGCAGGTTCAATTCCCCAGCCAGGGCAACATAACCAGGTTGCAAACCAGGTCTCCAGTCAGGTCTGTGGCTGGAGGCAGGTGAAACGCAACTATACATTGATGTCTCTCTCCCTCTCTGACTCTCTCCTTTCCCCTCTTTCTAAAAAATAATATAAAATCTTTAAAAATAAAATATAAAAACATACTCATATAAGTTGCTTTTCTACTTATGTGAGCCACAATTATTTTTTCTTAGAATTCCTGTTACTTACAAATAGAATTTTTGAAAAATTTTATCGGAGCATTTTATTATTTCTGTGTCACCAAAGGTCTGTATATAAGTTAACACACTGCACATAAATTTACTTTCATCCTTGAAGCTACCTATTTCCATTTATTTCAGTGTAATATTTGGGAATGGTTTCCCATTAGGTGGTTGTATTATCTGCAGGATTTATTGTTATATATGTAATGAATGAAAGCTTAGAAATGCCCTCAAAATCTTTTGAAAATTGTGACCACGTGAAAAACTACAGTGTCCCTCATTTAAAGTGAGGCTCTATTTAGTAACAAGTTCTAGAGAAAATTAGTTCATAAGCCCGTCTTCAATTTTCATTTCCAATCAACTGTGGGAACTTGAGTCATGAATATTTAAACTTCAACATCTGCCTCTCTGAAGTACGATTTTTAATAGCTTCACTATCTTAAATTATAGCACTTAATTAACATTTACTTGTTTCTCAGGACAAGTGGATATAATTGCAGGGTGGCCTCTCATGTTTGTGGGTTTCCAGGGCCATGTCCAGTGGCTGTATAATCTGGTGGGGCCCTGGGGCCCAGGCCTCTGTTCGGGCCTGGTGGTGCATGCCAGGCCGAACCCTGTCCAAGGTTGAGTTCTCTCAACCTTACGCATTTGATAACTCTCTTTGCATTCTTCTCCATTCACAAAAGGTACACAGTCTTCCAACTTATTGATAGCAGTTTTCTTACAGTCTTTCCTATGTCACAGATTAAAAGTCATCTTTTGATGCAAAGCTGTTGGATAGCAGAAAACTTGTTCTAAATGAAGCTAAGATGTTATGTGAGCATTTTGGCGAATCTGGTGAAGTGCTATTACTTGTGGCCACATCTATCACCCGTATAAAAAATAATGATATGTTCTTAGTAGAAATGGACCCTAAAAGTGTCTGAAAGAGTTAGTGTTGCATTGGGTCTATGGAGCTTGAATGAGAAGTTTGTATTTCCTATTGAGTGATGTCCATGGGCCTACAGTATGGCTGTCAGTTACTACAGCATAAACTAATACTTTGTGGAATAAGGGAGCTGTGGCAGACTGTGAATTTTACCACAGTAGGATGACAAGAAAAGCTAATGTTGTTACAATGGTGTCATAGAAGACCATATCCTCTTATTAAGACCTTACCTATGTATCATAATTTTCCTCTTTGCAATAATTTAAGTAAGTCTGTTTTATTATTATGGGTTTAGAGGGTATATCTGAAGCAAGTGAAATTTATTTTTTACTGTGGTTTCCTTTAGCTTTTATTTGTTTGTAAGAGAAACGAGTCTTTTTAATCTCTGAAAGAGTTCAGGGTTTTAGATATAAATAAATAATGTTTTCCACAACACCAAATATTGGTTTTTCCCAAGGCTGCTGCGAGGTCAGCTGTTTTTCTCCAAAGCAGCAGGAGGCCTCTACCTACTGATTGAACCACTGCTTTTACTAACCTTCCCCTGCCCGCCTCATATTACCCCCACACATTCTCTGGATGTCCCTTATTCCAGGAAATTCTTGCCCATCATCTGAAGCAGTCCTTTCCAGAAATCCCAAACAAGCCTGACGTTTGTTACAAAGGATCTCCTAAGGTTGCTTTCTACTGGGTTGCTGGACACCGATAGGGCCAGATAAAGGACAGTTTGATTCAGTTCTCCAAGACCGTTTAGGAAATTATGTAGGCCACAGGGGTACCGCCATAGAAGGCAACTTTCGTTGGTGGAGTGTGTCACATTGATTTATTTTGACAACCTCCAACTTGTACATACATGACCTTTTCCCTTGCCAATTTTTTCTTTCCTGTAGAGCTGAACTTGACCATGTCTATTTTCCTCCCTTATGACTTTCTTGCTGTCTGTAGCTGTTCCCTGCCCTGCACTCCAAACCAGATCAGCTTGTCTGGGAGGAGTGGAGTGAGGGGCAACTGTGACACATCCCAGCATTGTCCATGGCTCTTGCTACCATGCCTCCCACCACCTCCCTCCACCCTATGACCTCTTGCTGCACTGGGACATGCGAGCCCTGGGCTGTCTGCCCATGTTTGTATGCAGGCTAATCACTGCTCCTCACTTCCTCCTTTGTGTTCCCGTGTATTTGTTACAAGGCGGGGCTGAGCCATGAGATATAGCATCCTCGACTTCATGGTTCGAACCCTGACTTTATCATTTGTTGGCCATGTGACCTTGCCACATTGTATAAGTTGCTAAGCCTGGCATTATGGGGTCTCCGTTTTGGAACTATAATGAGGATGAAACAAGATAATCCTTGTGAAGCACATGGGTGGTCCTGGCACTTAACTGTTAGCTGCTGAGATTGAATTAGTGCTATGATCATCATCACAATCACAGTTATTACTCATTGAGTATGTATCAAGCACTTTCCACGTGGCAAGTGCTATGCCAAGAAGTGGAGATTAAGCAGAGAACAAGACAGGTACATTCTGCCCCTTTAGAGTATTAGTCTAAATTTAACTTTATTCCTCATTAAGTCATAGGAATCTCTCTAGGATGGCAGCCCAGAGGTTTGTGTTTTTCCTCCGTGCAATCCTAGATTAAAATGCTATACAAATATTTCCATAGGAACATTATAATATGTTGGCCATTACATTCCATCCTACTATTGTGGTTCCATCTCACGTTAAGTAAAAATAAGCCCTTGAAGGAAAATGGAAATAAAATGTGTAGTTGGTGGTGGAGTGTGCCGTCCTAGATAGAGCCAGCCAGGAAGTGACATTGGAGCAGAAACCGGGATGATGCAGGAATAAGCTACACCCATGTCCTGGTGGAGGCTGTTCTAGGCAAGATGCGTGCATGTGCTTATGGGCGTGGGGGGTGGACCGCAAGGAGGTAGGTCTGATGAGAGAACTACGACTAAGGAGAAGTGGAATTTAATGAGGCCAGAACTAGCAGAGTATATAGAACCTCACAGGCCATGGTCAGGGGGCCAGATGCACTTTTCAGTATGTGGGGAAGCCCTCCCAGGGCTTGGGCCCTGGAGTGACCTGGAGCGACAAGCCTGGAGGGTCAGGTGTGGAAGCCGAGAGGTCTCTCTGGAGGCAGTTGGCAGCCTGTGTGATCAAGCGTTTGACAATTTTCCAAACACAAATTAACTTTTGGTTTCAAACCTGTTCATAAGTTAAGGGCTAACTATATTAGTTTTGAAAATGTTAAGAAAGTAAGAATCTTGGAAAAGATGGTTTTATGAAATACTGATATCTCGCATATCAAAGTCTCTCCTAACTAGCAACATTGATAAACAGCCCAAGGAAATGTTTCCAACCTCAGGCCTGTCACCTTTATTTAAATGTTTAAGTGTGGGTAGCATTGCAAAAGACTGGACATTACCCTGGAATATTCCTGTCTGTTTTTCAAAAACCTTTGCGGGGGGTGCATGACTTTACTAAATATCCCTTTTCAGCTGGAATAAATTTGTTTTTATTCTAGAGCCTGTCCATGCCAGTGTTTTCACACTTCCTTTGTACTTTATCTTTTAGCACATTATCAAGTTATGGTGATTTGAAGAAAAATTCTGCTGTGAACCTAAATGCTCCTAGAACCCCAGGAAGGCACGGGTTGACAACCACACCTCAGCAAAAACTCTTCTCCCAGCACCCGCCGCAGAAACAGGGAGATGATGCAGACCCAGCTCAGTGTATACAAACGTGTGTGGCTAACGGTGTGATGGAGTCGCGAGCTGAGATGGAGGGTGAGGAGGATAAAGTGGCCACTCTTGGCTCGGATACTCCTGTTCAAACTTCGGACTCCTCGCTTGCTATGAACTTAGTGAATGGAGAAAAAGACAAAAGTGCCACGGGCCCTGCCTCCCCCACAACGAAGGACTGTGATGCTGATGCTTCTGACAGTAGCTGCGGGATTCCAAGCGCAGACCCGGCCCCACCCCTGGAAGAAGGAAGGGTGGACACAGAAGCCAAGGAGCTCAGGAGGGAAGATGGAGAAAGCCCACTGGAACTAGACCAGCTGGATCAGCACCAGGAGATAAAGGTAATGCGTGAAACCAGCTCCCAAGTAGGAGGGAGCACTGATCATTCACCTAATGTTTCACCTGCTCTTTGAGGTGCTGGTTCACTTTTTCTTCTCTGTAGGTTCTGGGGACCTATTGTGATTTCAAGAGTCAGAACAGTGTGAAGACTTTGACATAGGAAAACCACAAACATGGCTCTTATTTCCAGAAGAAAATGTTCTTTGTTGCTGTAGTGTTAGGGCTGCATCACTAATATTTATGGGCTAAGCAAGAGGAAAGTATATAATCCTTGCTTTTCAGACATTTCTAATCTAGTAAAGTAATTAGACTTGGAATATTAACTTGTACAAGCAAATGTTTCTTGTAAGGGTATGGAAGCACTCACAAATTACTCAGCTGATATCTATAACTATTTCCAAGCTTCTAATTTAAAAATAATTTTAATACAGTTTTATCATTAGAAGTCTCTTTAAAATCATCATAGTTCAGTGATTCATTTACAAAAGCAGAAACAGTCCCAGAAAGCTGAAGTGACTTTCCAAGATTACAGTAAAAGCCTAGGCCCCTTGTACCCTGATTCTCAGGTCAATATTATATTTCTCATGCAAAAAGTCCCACAAATAAATGGCAAAATGTAGGAAATGTCAATGAATGCAACTGAGGGAGGGGAGACTGTGGCAAACTGAAGTTGACATCCTTTACAAAAAGTGCAGTAGTTCAGTAAACCACCCGAAGCGCATTTTTGCCCATGTGCAAATAAAGAGTTCATCTACTGGTGAAATATGGTCATAATTTACCTGTGTTGCAGCAGAAACTTTGATACAATTCCAGTGATGAGACAATGGCATTTGTATTCTTTATTCATGTCAGTATAATGCTTTGGGAATATTAATAAATGGCTTTTACAAAGTACTTGGAGTTTTTTGGATCAAAGGTGCCTAAAAAGTTTACATCGCTGAAGACAAGAAAAACATTTCTATTGCTTTCTCTCTTTTACCAATTTTAAATAATTATGTCGGAGAGTTGAGACTTGAAAATTTGATAATTATAGAAAATTTCGTAAGTGACAAATCCAAGTCCTAAATCTATGTACTTTGTGTGTGTGTGTGCTGTATCTGAACATGGGAAAAAATCCTAAAGGAATGATGCTAAAATAGTAGAGTAAAACATGATTGATTGATGTATTTGGAGCTTTAAAGCAAAATCCACCTTATGGTACAATTTTCATTGCTCCTAAAGTAAAAATTCTCAAACAGAGCCATGGGGTTAGGAAATTAATTGTAAGTGCTGACTTTTAAGCAAGAGAAAGTTCAAAGAAGGAAGTGGGTGGGAGAAAGTGAGTCATGCTTAGTTCCATCTGAAATATTAAAGAAACAGGGCATTGCAAAGTGAATCTCTTTACATCTTCATAAAGTGTAAGGTTTGGTGTCTCTCCGCTTGAACTATGGTGAACAGAAGAGAAGGCTAGAATCAAGAGACTCAAAACTCAGACATCTGTCCTTTTACCGTTGGAATGGTGCCACCAGCAAGTATTTATAAAACAGTAAGAGCCATTCTTATTAAGGGAAATATTTTCATTAGTAATAATACCTATGCCTACTGGGTACTACTTTTATCCCATTCTATATTATTAAGTATACATTCTCAGAGATGTCTTACTTGAGTTTGGGAGAGACTTAATAGGGCTTCTCTATTAATAGAATAGTACAGCTGGCCTTTCTTCTAAATGGGAATTTAAGTAGTGGATGGTGCATGCTATATGTGAGAAGAAAATGATTTTTTTAAATTCTCTGCAGAGGTGTTGATCCAAACACAGTGTCCCCTCTCTGAAAAAGAGTGCTAGGGTTTCATTGCTAATGCTCCTTTTCAGGTGGGGAGTGCTGACGTGTTCAGCCCTGATGCTTTTGCATTGGCTTTTCTTTTTCCAAAGGGCAAAGGTAAATGGTAGTAGTGTTAAGATGGTAAATTTTATATTATGTTCATTTTACCACAATTTAAAAAAAGAAATCGTAAGAAGTAAAAATATATAATAGTATATAGTGAACGAAACAATTGGAACCAGGATATCTTGGTGGTGCTTCTGACTTGTCCACTAACTAACAGTACAACCTTCAACAAGTCAGTCCTTTGTGCCTTTCATTAAGATACAAGCTGAGTATGATCATAAGGTCCTCATCAGTAATGATATCATAATTCTGTGCTGTTATAGCTAGATATGTTCCTCTGTTAGCATAGCCCTCTAGATTGTCAGCTGCTTCTTAAACCTTAAACTGGCTAATGTATTGAACTTTGACATAATGGAATATTTGAGTTTCACTGTGCAGACAACAGAAAATAAATGTTCAATCTTTATATAATTTGATTAAGAGACTTACATCAGAATAGTCTTTATTATTTTTAGAGAGAGGGAGCAAAACATCAATGTATGGTTGCCTTTCACCTGCCTCTAGCTACAGACCTGGCTGGAGACCTGGCTTGTAACCCTGGTTATGTGCCCTGGCTGGGGAATTGAACCAGTGAGCTTTAGATTTGCAGGCCAGTGCCTTATCCATTGTGCCACTAGCCAGGGCCAGAATAGTCTTAAAGAAGTTTCATTTATATCAGAATTCAATTTAATGGATACCTGCTAAGTGCCTCCCAGGAGTGTGAGAACGGTGGGTGGGGGCTGGAAGGTAGGAGTAGCATAGAATCACAGAGAGAGTTCATGAAGCGCATCTTCAGCAGTCATCGTTGCTCATTGAGAACTGACTTGAAAGTAGTCTCAGTTTATGTGACTGTTTCAATAATGGACTGTTGTAATTTGATCAAGAGTCACTTTCAGCAGTTATTTTTACCATAAAGACTACCTACCCTACTGAAACTATTGACTTGACCATAAACAGATTTTATTAAAAACCTCATAACCAAAGAAAGTAAAGCTGTTAACACTTTGTGATACCTTTATCTCTCACCCACAAGGTGATAGAGTATCTTTGAATGAAGGTTAACCATGTATTACAGAAGATTAAAAAATGGAAATCTTCCGAAGGGGAGATGTTGTTATGAGGAAGCATGAAAACCCCTAGCTTCCCAGGCAGGTGGAGGCAAAGTCGTATCATGAGTGTACGAGCATACTTGAGGAAGCTTGTGATAGTATTGGAATTTCTGTTTGGCATGACAAATTTGGGTTATCCTAAGGAGCTTACATTATGTTAGGAGGCTCGGGTGAATGGGTCAGTACATTTTAGAATGAATTTTTATTAAAAATAGTCACCTTTTCTCCGATGTGTAGGCTTTGGTGGGTAAGCTTTTGTAGAAATGCAGAATGTGAAATGCTGCATTCATCGATTATGCCATGAGAATCTAAACTACTCTTTAGTTTTCATGAGCCTTTCAGTATTCGGTATGTATTTGAACGTGTTGTATTGGCAGAGTTTTCTGAGATCCGTTATTTCCTTCTATATTTCATATGCTAAGCCAAATATACATGTGTGTAGATATAAGCTTAAAACTAAAGTTTAAGTAAGAAATCTGTTGCTGGCAACAAAAGCTCAAATTAGCAAAGTATTAAAGCTCTAAAAGCAGTTTTAGCAAGACTGTAACAAAAACAGTTTAAAAAGAGAAATCAGAGTAGTATTATTATGTAGAGTAAAAATGTTTACTAGGATAATTTCCCACCTGACAAAATATACCATAATAGATTTAGATGTTTTCCTCAATATAAGTACATTCCCCCAAAAGTCTCTGATTTCTTGCCTTTTCTTCTTCCTCCATAACTGCCAGTAAAGTATGGCATTTTGCCAAGAAATTAATGGTATATAAGCAATTTCTCCCTTTTTAAAACCTAATCCCTGGACCAAAACTCATTTAAAATATCAACTACCCTAAGATTGTTGGCTTTTACTGTTGTATCAAAGACCTCTTTCCAAACCTGTATCAATAACCATGCTGAGTGAACTGTGTTGTCCTCAGTTCATCACCTACAGGAAAGGGGAGGATCTAGTTGCTACTGTCTGGCCTTGTCTTCATGACTAGAGGTAATCTAGAACTCGGTCAGATCCTGGACTACACCTGATGGGCAACACTTCTGCATTAATCATAGTCTTCTCCCATTCCCTCTCTTCCTTCTCCTCCTCCTTCTACATTTTTTGGGAGAATTGTTACTGAATGTGGTGGCAGATGGCATGTCTCTTAGTGACACTGAAGATACATGACAAGCTAGTTTCAGTAGTGCCATCCCACGTTTCTAATGCAGTCTGTCCTGTTCTCTGTCATGTGGGGGGTGCTTCAGCCTCACTCCCATGTGCTGGGATTCGCAGTGGTTTCTTGTTCTTGAAGAGTTAGTTCTGTGGGGTAGTGAAGCCAGGAGCAACCTATGTGGCCACGTTAGTTATGTTATTCCCTAGAAATAAAATTTTAAAGAGTTATTCTGTTTATGTTCTGGTTATTTCTGGTTTCTTCATTATTATTTTATTGTGTTATTACATAAGCCTTGAGGGTTTATAACTTTTGGACATACTCGAAAAAACATTAAGAAGATAATTATCTTCTAGGGAAAAGAATCATGGAGAATCAAATCCAGAAGTAAATTGGGAATAGAAAACTGGTGCTATAATCCAAATTTACTCACTTTTCCTCTTTTTCTCATCATTTTTCCCCACTGAATTTGATATTCTTAAAATTGTTGATTAATTCTGTAAGATCTAATGTGAGGTATCAAAGTTTCCTAGGAGTTAAAACAATGCTTCTTGGGGTTCTCCATTGCTTATGATGAGCAACAGGTTTTATTTTTGTTTTGGTAAAGTTTTAAATCTTTTTTCACTTCTTGAAAAATAAGGAAGACAATTGTTGAGGCTTTGTTAGATTTGAAGATGAGCTAAGTCACTCCTTAGCTATTTCTTGTCTTGCCAAAGCAGCTTTAATGCCAAGCAAGTGAAAGCACCACAAAGAACGCATCCAGCATCCAGCTCGACTGGTCAGCCTTTTGTTGTTGCTGTGACTGCAATGGGAGCTCCAGCTGAAGTTGTGGGAGTTTGGGAACAATGTGTGGGAGAGTGGAAAAGTTGCCCGTGAACCAGGTGGATAGTTCATAAAAGTCGAAGGGTAGCTTTTCTTTATTCACTTAAAACTGAATGGAAACTCAGAAACTTCTATATTTCATGACTTGGTTTAGTATTTTGGTAAGGTGTAAGAAAGAAATGAGAAGACGTGACCTTAAGAGAGCCTGTACCTGATAAAACCACCGGTTGTTCAAGCTGAAAATTCAGCAAGTGAGATTCACTCTCCAGGTGCTAAAACAAATGACCAAGACAGGTGCTACCCTCAGAGCAGAGAGAAACAGAAGCAAATCGCCACAATACAGTGACCACATGCGGCAAACTCCGATGAAGAAGAAAGGATGCTCGGAGCGGGGCCGGATGGGGGCAGGTTGCAGTGAAGCAGTTGAATTTGGCTTGAGGAAGAATGGGAAGTTTCTGGGTGGTCCGGAGTAGATGGGAAAGAGGTAATGATGTACCCAGGCGGAATGAAAACGTAAGGCAAGACTAGAGAGGCAAAAGAGTAGATGTCATATTTGGGGTATTTCTGGCCTCGTAATGAGTAGCCAGAGGACTAGAGAAATGAGTGGGGAGGTAGAGGGAGAAGCTTAAAAAAAATGTAAACTAAGGACAAATTGCAGCAGGTTTATGTTGCCTAAGTTATATTTTTCTCCCCAAGAGAACAATGGAGACTTTCTAAAAAGATTTTTGAAACTCTAAATAAAAATTAATTCTTCTCATAGAAAAAAAAAAAAAAAGCATCCATAGTTCCATCACCTAGAGAGAACTGCTTTGATATTTAACATCCCGGCTTATTTCCCTGAGATTTTTAAAAACATATGTTCACTAGCGTAATGTATGGTCATTCTGCATCCTGTTTTGTTGGATTAAGCATAGTTTTCTTTCTTCCCATGTTATTTCAAACTTTCCATAAGCCTGATTCTATCTGGCCTCAGGGGCGCTTAATTAAAGCATGGAAGTGACATGATTTACATCTGTGGGTTTTAGAAAGAATGAGTCAGACAAAAGGAAAAACAGATGGTGCAGTGTCCGTAATAAGCAAGTTCAGTGGCCCAGGTGTGAGAGGATGAGGGTCCTGCTGCAGCTGAAGGACAGGGCAAGGATGAGAGATGGCTGAGGGTCCAGTGACTAGATGAAGGGAATGAGTCATGTTCAGTTCCTCGTTTGGACGTGTTCCTCGTTTGGAGGTGCAGATAGTGCACCTCGCCTGAACTACCAGGAAATAGAGAGTCACATATTTTGAGGGGGAGCAAAAAATACATTTGACTTAGACATACTGAAGTTGTGGGACTGCTGAAGATGTCTAAAACAAAAATGGAATATTCTGGAGACATGATAGTTCACTGGTTTAGGATGAAGGCTTTGATTAAAAAGAAGAGTTCAAACCCCAGCCCCATCACTGACCAGCTTGGTGACCTTGGCCGTGGCACCTTAGCGTCAGTCTCCAGGCCTTGGTTCCCTGACATGTTAATGACATAATTAAGTGGCAGACAGGAAGGAGTGTCGTAGTGTTTGAATGAGGGGAGGGAGTAGAGTTGCTAATTAGGTTACTTTTGCACCATTGCAGCTACTGGCCCCCGCAAGACATCCATTCGGAGATATCAATTAAGCAAGTGGACATATGGATTTGGAGCTCAGGAAAGGGGATAAGAATGTAAGAGGATGTGCGTAAGCACGTGATTAATACACAGTAAAATATGTCGGAACAGAAAAAAGGCCAAGGACTGAGCTCAAGCCTAATCAAAAGAGGAACACGGCAAGTTATCTGAGAAGAAAAAGAAGAAGAGAGAGTGGTGTTGTGAGAACCAGTGGGCTTGAGAGGGTGGAGCATGTGGGAGTATTGGCAAGTTTACGAGGACAGCCATCATTTAGAATATGAAACTCCAGTTAACCGTCCTGGGGACAGTACCCCTAACTAGCTTAGTGAGCCTGCGTACTCACTTGTATGAGCTTGAGTGAACTTAAATTGTACCTATACTATGTGCAAGGCACTGCAGTGAATCCAATGAGGAAACTAATAGTTGAGAAGGAGGATTAAAGTAAGTAAATAAATGACCATTATTTAAGGTATCGGGAAGTGAAGGGGAAAGGAGAATTCAAAGATAAAGCTAAGGATCTGGAGCACAGTTGAGAGGATGAGTTCCCGGTGGTGAGCAGGATTGAAGTGAAGCAGAGTCTGGGACTCAGTGAGTGAGGTACGGAGAGACCACAGTGTTGAGGTGACTCTGAGGCTTGGTGCTGAATGTGTCCATTTGGGGAGTGCCCACAGAAGCCAGTGGGATGTCCTCAAGGGATGGGGCATAGAGCTTGAGGACAGTGGAGCAGGCTAGCTCTTGTGATAATTTGTAACTATGTCTCTGAGGGTCCAGGTCAAAGATGGTGGGACCAGTCAGCAATCTTTCTCGGATTGCTTGGTGGCCTGGAACTCAAGAAGGAGAAGTAGCAAACCTGGAGTGGGAGTGAGCCAGAATCAGCAAGTCAGCATGGTGAAGAGAACAAGGGCCTAGTGGAGTCAGGGATGGGTTTCCATAGTGTTGCTGCGAACCAGAAGATCTGGGGAAGCCAGGTGCATGCAGGCCATGATACGCGTGTAGATCTGGTTTAGTGTGTCTGTGGGAAGAATGGAAAGATCAAATCTTGAAAACTGAATTGTTGTATGTGGCTTACAAAAACAAAAACCAAACAATACGTAGCTTATAAAAACAAAAAGAAAACAAGACACCGTAACCTGGTGGTCAGGAAGTTAGGCTCAAGAGCCAGACTCTGTAGGTTTGAATCCCAGCCTTGCTGCTTACCAGCTATGTGACCTTGGGCAGGTCACTTAAACCTCTCTGTACTCAGTTTCCTCATCTGTAAAATGGAGATAATAATCCCTACCTCATAATATTGTTACAAGGTGTAGGGCATTTAATAGTCATAAAGGACTTAGAACAGTGTCTTGAAACATAATATGAGCTGTGTGTTTGTTAAATAAACATCAAATCTCCCCATTTCTAAGTCAAAGTGAATAGACTCGTGACCAGAGATGTCCCTCAATAGATCCAGAGTTCAATATATCCTGTCTGCTGAATATCCCTGCACCTTCTGCCATTTCCATTTTAAATGGAGGTACTCCTTGCGGAAGGCACAATGGTAAGTTGGGGTGCCTCTTCTTTTTTAACTTATGTTTCCTATATTTTGTTTTTCTTGCCTAAAAACCATAGGTTATTACCACATTGTAAGTGGTAGTTACCCATTTATATGTGCAAGGTTTTAGCTCCAGGGAATTATCAGAAATATTTTTATAAATGGCCTAATTTCTTCGATGTTCTGCCTAGACTTGGGATGAGTTAGTTCAGTTCTTGATTATGAGCATTTATTAAATTCTTCTTGATATCTGATCTTTAATGTCTGCAAAACCCAAACGACAGTTCAGTCGAATGCGTACCGAGTAGAGTGAAAGAAAAGTGGAGTTCTTTCTCTGCTACCACTTAACTTCCTGTCTGATCTTGTGAAAGTATCCGAATTGCCCTTGTCCCTGCAAGCTGTATTTCTCCCTCCTCCGCAGCTCATCTCCTTGGCTCTGCAAGCTTCGGGAAGGGTTGTGCCTGGGATGCTAATTATGAAACACTGGGAACGGAGCAACGTCTGTGTATCATCGAGAGTATCGACTTTTTCTTGGGATGTGAACCTGGTGATAAGTTTCTTGCTGATTGCCAATCTCCCCGGAGACCATGTGACCTTGTTTAGGAATTGGTGCTTTATTCCCTTACCTTCTCATTTTCTTGTCCTCAATTCCAGGAGATCTTTCCTTAGTTCAAAGGCTGTCACAGAGCAAGAACATTGTTTTCACAGACCCAGATTTGAATCTGGGCTCAGTCGATTACTTAACTGTATGACTTTTGATCCAGGTTGGAGACTTTGATGTCTAGAAGGAAATACATTAAAAATGACATCAAAATTTTGATGCATTTTGTTAATTGTGGTACAGTCAAGTATTTATTCCCTAAGTTGACTCATCTTGTTATGAGAGAATGGACTTCAGGGAATCCAGAGATATGTATACCTATACAAAATCCACATCTGCCTTCTCTGCAGATGAATATAATTAACTGACAGCAGACTTGAGCAGAATCTCCCCAGGACCAAGGCATATTCATTCTGGTCCTATAAAAACCTGATAATTTATATACATATTACTTTCCATATAAGGTCTTACAAACAAATGGAAAGGGCTGTAATCACGTTCAGTAGATTTGATTAAGTGCTTTTAGGAAAAAATTCTTTCTGCTTAAAATGAAATCACCTAAAGCATAATACCAATATTATGCTTTAATTATGATTTATTTTAAAATAACTGACAATTTTGTCCCTAAAGCATCTTTTGGGAAACTAATTGTTCATTAACATTTACAAAATACTTTGTGAAATATCTGTTTCCTCACTTGGTGATTTCTGAGGCATGTGGCAGGGTGTATGGAACTGCAGTTTTAAAGAATGACTCACTGGCTCTGCAGAAGCATTTTCTGCCTATCCAGTTAACTGGACAGGGAGCTCCTGCCATATGGAAGAGTCATGCCAAAGTCTGAAAAACAGTGACAGGAGCTGGTGACATCTGCAAATAAGGAGGGAGAACCGACACTACAGGACGTTCATGAGCCAGCAGGTACAGTGACTGATAACAAGGCTGGACCCAACCCCAGCAAGAATGAAGCAGATCTCCACGCAAGGTTACTGGGTGCGTGAAAGTACACGGTAATAGCTCAGGAAGCCAGGAAGCGGAGTAGTCAGAGGGAAGTGGAGAAGTGTGAACTGGGTGATATATTATTATAAGAGGAGTGCATCTTTTTTGATTCTGGTGCTTCACGTATACTTTTATATATGTGTGTGTATATATATATATATATATATGTGTGTGTGTGTGTGTGTGTATACACACATATATATATGTTACTCTGACAATCAGTTTTCAATATCTAAGTATATATTTGCAAGTAGAAAAACTCAATCCAGTCATATAGTGAGATCAAAAGTAAGATGCTTTTAAAAAGAATTATTTATCATTATTTCAAAAAGTCAATAATGTCAAAAAAGCCTGTGTATTAGTTTCCAATATAATCAAATAGGATTACTTATTAAATCAATATTGTGTAACCATTATTGTCTTCCAAAGAATCACAAGAATAAGTCATAAGACTTCTTACTAAAGTGCTAAGCACAAAGTAGGCGTTACATGCTCTAAAGCGACAAACAGTAAGAACCAGTGTTAAATAACTTCCTACTTAAAAAAAAAAATCAGGCCATAGCCACAATGTATCAACTATATATTTTAAAACTGTTTCATTCATTATTTAAACTAAAGTCTGATAGAGTCATAAGAAACCCATGCAGGCAAAGGGATCATATGTTTCTTCATAAATGTACTTAGAGATGTATTTTAGTAACTAAATTAATCTTGTAAAGTTGGAAGCCATCATATTATCACGTGGAATGTGACTGTGTTTTATACCTGATAATTATTGTTAAAATGCTGAAAAGTCTGCTTTAAGAATTTTTGTTGAAAAAATAATTAGTATATAAATTTAAATGTACTGTAGGCAACATGTTCCACTTTTTTTTTAAAAGATTTTTTAAAAAGTTTTTTTAAATTGATTATTTTAAGAAAGGGAGGGAGGAAGAAAGGGAGAGAAACATCAGTGTATGGTTGCCTTTCACCTGCCTCCAGCTACCAACCTGGCCTGAGACCTGGCTTGCAACCTGGTTATGTACCCTGACTGGGAATCAAACCAGCGACTTTTGGATTTGCAGGCTGGTACCTATCCACTGAGCCACCAGCCAGGGCCTCATTCCACTTTTAAATGAATAGTTGGTATTTTGTTAGTCTGTTCACTTCTAGAAACTTAATGCACTTATTTTTGTTGCAAAGAAGGGCTAGAGTGAGAGCCAACTATTAGTGAATAGATACTTAAAATCACATGCCACAGGCAAGAATCCGATTCAGTTACTTTCTAACCATGTGATCTTGGATAGTTTTCCAGGCCCCTTTGAACCTGGGGATTTCGTTTTGTAGTGAATGTGTGCTGCCTGTAAAATAAGAATAGTTATGGTACCCTGACCAGTGTAGCTCAGTTGGTTGGACATTGTCCTGCAAAGCAGAGAGTCACCGGTTTGACTCCTAGTTGGGGCACATGCCAGGTTGCGGGTTCAGTTCCTGTGGGCTCGGGGTTGCCTACAAGAGGGAATCGATCAATATTTCTCTCTCACATCCATTTGTCCCTCCCTCTCTTTCTCCTGGCCTTCCCCTCTCCCTAAAAATAAGTACAAACGACATTATTTTTGAAAGAAAATAGTCATGGTATGCATTTTATGAAAGATGTTGTAAGGATTGGATAGTTCATGGAAAAATAGTTGTAATAGTGCCTGGCACATAACAACCAGTGAACAAGTGTTAGTCATTCCTGTTACAACGGTATTGTTGTTGTTGTTGGGATTGGCCTAAAACAAGGTTCCTGCGTCTGTGGTTTCCTGACCTCAACCACACAATCCCTAGTAACTTTTCACAAACCTGCATGTGAGTGATGAAGCCCTGTCAGCAAGCTTACTTTTGCTTATCTTTGTGTTGGGTTTGGCAAGGTCAGGGACCTAACATTAGAAGACCATCTGTGGAAGGAATGCAGCTTGTGCTAATAACTGCTGGCTTGATTGTGTAAAACATAACCAGGATGCCCACAGTTTGCCATGTTCAGCTAAAATGTGACTTGCACTCAGCAAAAGATTGTTTCTTACAAGCATCCTAAGGTCCCATAGGATGTGGAAGACCTCAGGGGTGACTTCATTGTGTGGCAATGATAAACAGTATGACCTGTTGGTTAATGAATTCTGACTCATGAAAGAGAGGTTATTTTACCCCAGCACATACTCTGCAGGATCATTTTCTTTAAAAGATATTTGTCACAACCAGAATCAAAACATACAAATGCATGCAAGTCAAAAAGATAGATCACTACTATTAGAATAAAACTGGAAGCTTAAAAAGACCAGACTATACTACTAACAACATGGATGTATCTCAAAATGCATTTCAGTATGTGAAAGCGGGGTGGCATTAGGTCGATGGAAATGTTCTGTACCTTAATTGCGGTGGAGGTAACATGATTATAAGCATTTGTCAAGACTGAAACTTCACACCCGAAAGGTGAATTTTACCATTTTTTTGTACATTTTATCTCAATAAATCTGGCTTTAAAAAACAAAGCAAACACAAATAACTCACATAGTGTCAATACAGGTCAGTATTTCCTCTGAGTATGTAGAATAACATATTACTTCATCTTCCCCTGAAATGCTGATAGATTTCTTATGTATTTACTGTGCAGTGGTGTTGACGTATTCACAGTTTCAAAGTGATATTTTTAGTTCATTAAGTATTTTACTTGTTTATAAGTAGTAATTGTTTAAAGATCACTTACATGTTTTTAAAAAATTTTTTCATGGAATAAACTGCATCTGTTTTTATTGATTTATTTTTTAAGATGTCATTTAATTATTTCCAGAAAAAGGGGAAAGGAGAGAGGCAGAGAGGGAGAAAGACATCAATGCACGGTTGCCTTTCACCTGACTCCAGTCACAGATCTGACTGGAGACCTGGTTTGCAACCTGGTTATGTGCCCTGGCTGGGGAATCGAACCTGCAACCTTTGGGTTTGCAGGCCAGCACCGTATCCACTGTGCTACCAGCCAGGGCCTGCATCTGGTTTATAGTGTTTGTTTTCTGTATTAATCAGGATGCTACAAATAACATCAATAACACTTGACCAGGCTTAAACAATATGACTTTTTTATTTATTGGCTTCATCTCTGGTGATGGAATGGCTGCTCACAGCCCACATAAGTACCCTCCTTTACCATGGCACTGCAAAGAGAGAGCTCTTTTCCTGTGGCTCTTCCTTTAACCATAGGAACCTCTTTTTCCAGAGCCACCAGTGCCTGTTTCCTCAAGTCTCCTTGGTTCCTGAACTGGTCGCTGTATACTTGTCATTGTTACACCATTCAGGATCCCCCTTTTGATCTGGGAGTGAGGTTGGTTTCCCTAGAGGACAGGCTGCCTAGTAGTGGGATATATATACACAAACTATATCTGGATACCATTAAGAAATCGGGGCGGGGGGAAGTAAAATGAACCTCCATGTTTATTTTTGGCAAAGACATCAAGGTCTGTGCGTAGGGCTGATAATTAGAGAAGGTATCTGAGAGACTGAGGAAATGCTGGCCAAGGAGGAACCCAAGAGAGGTAAGGAAAAGAGAAAAGTAGTGTCCGAGAACTGTGAAAGGTAAAAGATGTTTCAAGGAAAAGATGGGTGATAATGATAACTGATTGCTACTGAGGTCAAAGAAGTAGTTGTAACTTGAAGCTGTTACAGATTGTATCTTGCAAATCTCTTATTGCTACTTTTGTTCCTTTCTGGTTGGATGTTCCTTGATGGCCTGAAGAAACTGAGTACTTGAGAAGCTTGAGAAAACTGTCTTAATTAAGCTATTAGATGAGGTGTTTGCCACTTGAGAAATATGGTCCAAGGTTTATTTCCTAATATGTGACTATTCTATTTGCAGGAGACCAATGAGCAAAAACTTCACAACATAGCCAATGAACTTTTGCTTACAGAAAGAGCTTACGTCAACCGACTTGACCTCCTGGATCAGGTAATGTTTTCCTTTTCAGAATTATTTCACTTTTTAGTGCTACACATTAACTTCATGATTTAAATGTTTAGCAACTACAAAGAAGGGCCTGACTATTTTGGGCCATGAAAGGAAATTTGTAATGGTTTCAACTTGGTCAGTGAATTCACTAGGTATAAAGGGTATTATACTTCATGTAGAACAGACTGAAGGACTCTCAGCACAAATCACAAGTGCCTTATCTATGTATTTCAACGCACCACCATTTACTGGGATTCTGTATGCCATGTTACTATTATAATCTAAATAAGGTTGGTGACTCTGATGTGATACCAATGTAAATATGTCACTGCTTCTGTTTGGCTTTTTGCTATTTATCCCCATGTGCACCTGTTGCTGCAGTCTTAGAGCCAGAAGGGATTTTGAGAGTTCACTTGTTCAACCTTGTATTAAACATTTTTTCCAGTGCCTGGGGTAAAGTTGTATAGTCAATACTTGGTGAATATGCGAGTCTACTTCATCACATTTTGTACTTTTATCATGGTAGATCCTTGAGTATCATTTCAAATGAACATTAGCAAAGGAAGTTGGTGAATATGCGAGTCTACTTCATCACATTTTGTACTTTTATCATGGTAGATCCTTGAGTATCATTTCAAATGAACATAAGCAAAGGAAGTTGGTGAATATTCGAGTCTACTTCATCACATTTTGTACTTTTATCATGGTAGATCCTTGAGTATCATTTCAAATGAACGTTAGCAAAGGAAGTCCCCCCCCCCCCAGTATTTTTTTTAATTTTTAACTTTTAAAAAATTGACTATATTGGGATGATATTGGTGAATATACAATTACATAGGTTTCAAGTATATAATTTTATTATTTTAAATATTTTTAAAAGATTTTATTATTTTTAGAGAGAGGAGTTAGGGAAAGAGGCCGAGAGGGAGAGAGACATCAATGTGTGGTTACCTTTCACCTGCCTCCAGCTATCAGGTGTATAATTTTATAATATACCATCTGCATATTGTATTGTAGGTTCACTACCCCAAGTCAAGACTCCTTCCATCACCATTTATTCCCCCTTTACCCTCTTCCACCTCCCTGCACTGCACTTTCACTCTGGTAGTCACCATGCTGTTGTCTATGTCTATGAGGTGTTTTTGTTTGTTTTTCTTAATCCCTTTACCTTTTTCACACAGCCTCCAACCTCCTCAATCTGTTCTCTGTATCTATGGGTCTGAGTCTATTTCTATTTTGTTTGTTTCATTAGTTTGCTCATATAAGTGAAATCATATAGTACTTGTCTTTCTCTTAACTGCCTTATTTTGTTTAACATAATACTCTCCAGTTCCACTCATACTGTTGCAAAAGAGAAGATCCTCCCCCTTTCTGTGGCATAGTAGAACTCCATTGTGTAAATGTATTATGGGTTTTTTATCCACTCATCCACTGAAAGACACTGGGCTGCTTCCACATCTTGGCTATTGTAAATAATGCTGCAATGAACATAAGGGTGCACATATTGAACCAGTGTTGAGTTTCTTTGAATATATTCTCAGAAGTGGAGTTACTGAGTCATAAGGTAGTTTCAGTTTTAATTTTTTGAGACAATACTGCTTTTCTGTCAGCACCAATCTGCATTCCTACCAGCAGTGTACAAGGGTTCCCTTTTCTCCACATCCTCACCAGGACTTGTTTGTTGATTTGTTAAAGATGGCCATTCTGACAGGTGTGATTTGCTTTCTCATTGTGATTCTAATTCGCATTTCTCTGATGACTAGTGATGTTGAACATCTTTTCATATGTCTATTGGCCATCAGTTTGTCCGCTTTGGAGAAGTGTCTATTCAGGTCCTTTGCCCATTTATTAATTGGATTGTTTGGTTTTTTGGTGTTGAGTCTTACAAGTTTTTTTAATAAATTTTGGATAGTATCCCCTTATCAGATGTATCGTTTATGAATATATTGTCCCATTCAGTGGGTTGACTTTTCATTTTGTTGATGGTTTCCTTTGCTATCCAAGTCTTCTTAGTGTAATGTATCATTTGTTTATTTTTCTTTTGTTTCTCTTGCATAAGGAGATATATTGGGAGAATATATTGCTAAAAGAAATGTTTAAAACTTTACTGCCTATGTTTTCTTCTAGCATTTTTAAGGTTTCAAATCTAACATTTAAGATTTTAATCCATTTTGAGTTTATTTTTGCTCTTATTGGTCCAATTTTCCCAGCACTGTTTATTAAATAGATTATCTTTACCCTGTTGTATGTTCTTGCCTTCTTTGTGAAATATTAATTGACCATAATGATGTAGATTCATTTTTAGGCTTTCTGTTTATTCCATTGATCTATATGTCTGTTTTTATGCCAGCACCATGCTGTTTTGATTACTGTAGCCTTGTAGTATAGTTTGATATTAGGTAGTATGAGTCCTCCATCTTTGTTGTAGCTATTCAAGGTATTTTGTGGTTTCATAAAAAATTTTGGAATATTTATTCTAGTTCTGTGAAAAAGTTTCTAAATACATAATGAGAGCAACTGTTGAAAACTAAGGTCTCTTAATCCTGCTTCAGTGATTTAAAAAAACAAAACAAAACAAAAAAAAACAAAAAAAAACCTGGTAGATTGTCTGCTGACACAGGCTCCTTTTATATAAGAGAAAGTCATTATGTTTGAGTGTTAGTTGTAAGAATTGTCCCACTTCTGCCATTGGAAAACTGCAACACTCTGTGAGTAGGTTGTCTTATGCACACTCCTTGTCATTGATTCCTAGAGTAAACTATGTCTCTGTTATGGAGAGCCTTCAAGGGCCAAATTAAATTTGTGTCTTTTGAAATAATGAGTTCGTGTCTCAAATATCCACTTTCCAAAGAATTTCTACATAAGTCCATCAGTTTATGTTAAGTTTGTATCTTTGAATCAACTTTTCTCCTCACGGGCATCACAGACCTGATACATTTAGGCATTTGCATAGCGGAGATGCGCCTTTTCCTCTGATTGAATTTGTGTACTCCCCCACCCCCCACTACCTTTTTCAGCCATGTTAGCTGGTTCAGCTATTGTTGCTGACCTTAGAGAACTTGAGAATCTTAATTACTTCAACATCCTATCTTTTGGAGTCTCAAAGGACCTAATTTTGTGTTCTTGTTGCCTCCTAAGAAAATGCTGTGGAGGTGCATTTAGAAAATTAACAACCATCTAGACATTATGAAGGACCAGACTTCCTTCTGCCTACATTGAGCAGAACGGCAAGAGGTAGAGTAGAGCCCTAGTGAAAAATAGCCAAGTCTGCAAATTCTTTTTTGTTGTCTTTAAGGTACCAGTTATGTGCAGAACAGGAGAAGGTTGTTTTATATTCACATCAGTATTTTAACTTAGGCATTATTTTTTACTAATTTTTTACTAAAGAGCAGGAAAAACATTCAGAACTGAAATATTCTTTTGTTCACCGCTGACCAGCTATTTATCAAGCACCTTTTCTACTGTGGAAATGAAATCATGATCTGCTCCCTCCCCAAGGAATGTATAGTTTTAACAGGAAAAAAAAAAGATTTATTCCAATGAATGATAGTAAAGGTAGTATGTAGTAAATGATATATATATCATTCAAAACTTAAACAGGATAGGAAACATCACTTATTATGTGTATATAAACATTTTTAATTTCTTATCTCTACCTGTGGATAGGAAAGGTAAATCCTGTTAACCTCAATTGGAAATTGCCCGGCACAGAAAAGGTTAACATTCCACAGAAAGAGGTGTAGCCTACTGCTAAAGTCAAAGTTTCCTAATTCTAATTCCTGGTTCTTCTTAATCAAAGCACAAACTCATTCATACAATTCAAAAATGATTGATTTCTTGAACCATAAACTTCTTCATTTATTCAACAAAATAAAAGAGCCCATTATGTACCTAGCACAATGCCATGTGGCGAGCCCATAAATTTGAAGTAATGTTTACTTTATTTTCTTATCCAGGTATTTTATTGCAAACTATTGGAAGAGGCAAATCGAGGCTCATTTCCAGCAGAGATGGTGAATAAAATCTTTTCTAACATTTCATCAATAAATGCCTTCCATAGTAAATTCCTATTGCCAGAACTGGAGAAACGAATGCAAGAATGGTAAGAGGACTAGATAGCAAACGATATGTTTAACACAGTCATACTAGATGCTGTGTTATTCAGCTTTTAAATTGAAATACTGATGTCAAACAGAGCTGTAGACAAACATTTGTACTAAATTTTTATGTTACAGACCAATAATAGAAGCTGCACGTTTTCAATTTTAGTTGGAAAGAATTTCATCTTTGCTCTTCAAACTATGTTGACTAGTAAAGATAAGCTATTAGGGGTAATCTGGAGCTTCAAGATTTTCTTAGCTCTCTTTTTATTATATTATTCCTAATGTCATTTAATTCTCTGCCTTCCTTCATTCTCTACCAGTCTCACAGCAAAGTGGACCCAATAAAGCGCAGGATGTGTGTAGAAAAGTGATCACTTCATTTTAAGTCTTATAAGAAATTAATAGGGTGTCTATAAGAAATCTTAAGACTTGTTTCTATATTTTATATAGGGAAACTACCCCTAGAATTGGTGACATCCTTCAGAAATTGGCACCATTCCTTAAGATGTATGGAGAATATGTAAAGGGATTTGATAATGCAATGGAATTGGTTAAAAACATGACAGAGCGTATTCCCCAGTTCAAGTCAGTCGTTGAAGAAATTCAGGTAATGTGACTCTTTTATTCAAGGCTCTGCCTCAGTTTTTCTCTATAAGTTATAATCTCCTAGATCTAAAATGTAGATTGCAATATCTGTCCAAGACACCTAGCCAAATTCCATTCCACTTTAAACGATACAAAAGTCATCTCTGCAAAGTTAAAATACTCATTGAGCATTTACCATGTGTTGAGTAGTGAGTTCTCCATTTGCTTTTGAGACCAGAAGAGCAGTTCTAGCGGGGGCCACATACATGACAAAGTGAATTCCCACTTGGTTCTGTGTCTCTCTTGCTTTCTTTCAGAGGCTGAGATGTTGGAATGAATACAAACGAATGCAAAGAATGATTGCTATAAATCCTGACATTTTGGAAGCATAATTATTTTATGCTTCCAATATGTTAAGATTCATGCTTTGTTTAAAATAAGAACATACCTTACTTTTCAAGTAATCTTTTCTCTTTCTTATGTTAATGGTTTATTGAAAACAAATGCTATAGACTCAAAATCTCTTTAGGGATTTTGGTTTTTAATGCAAAAGAATGCCATGGCCTAATGAGAAATTAAAATTTTCTGACAGATAATAAAATGATCAGATCTTGTCATTTTTTTAAGTTCAAAGGAAATGACATCTGCGGTAGCCTTATTCTGAAACAGTTTCTGCTGGGTCCTAAGTCATTTAATAAAGTTGTTCTTAATGAAGTTCATTAAAGACAGGGTGGGGCAAAAGGAGGTTTACAGTTGTGAGTACACAAAACATTTTATTCTTGTGCGGATATTATTGTTTGTTTATTGTATTATTTTTCATACAAACAACTATAAACCTACTTTTGGCACACCAGACTCTCTGGAATATGATTTAATAATGTGATGCTTGTAGTGACTAATTCCAGCAATCTGGAATATTCTTGCCTACAATTCTGCTTGATTTTCCTTTCTATTCTTATACTAGGTTGTTAGTCCTCAAACTGAAATGGAAGAATCTGGGGTGGTTTTAAATACACACACCCAGTCCCTAATCTCAAAGACTATAATTTCATTGATTGGGAGAGGGTTCTAAATTTCCATTATTAATAGTACTCTGACAGATACATCTAATGCAGATGTGATACACAGGTCATACTTTGTAGAGAAATACCGCCCTAGGTGAAAGTTCTGTATTAGAGTGAGTTTTTAGATTAGGTAGCCTAATGTTTAAATCTTTCTTTATAAACCTAATTACAGAAACAGAAGATCTGTGGGAATTTGACTTTGCAGCATCACATGCTAGAACCTGTTCAGCGGATTCCCCGGTATGAGATGCTCCTTAAGGATTACCTGCGCAAATTGCCCCCGGATTCTCTGGACTGGAATGATGCTAAAAGTAAATGCTTTCTGCTGCTCTTGTCCATTATGGGATAATTTGGTATCCAAGCAGCCTTGTGATAACAAAGTGAGATAGATCTCACGGCCCCTTTAGTAAAATATTGGTGACAGAAAATAACCTCACTAGAAACTGTGATTAGCACCCCAGTTTGGTGAGCACTTTAGAGCAATGCAAATCACATTTCTCAGGCTGGTTTCACGTTAATCATTGACTCTGCAGTATAAAACTATAGTCTTAGAGACATCTGGGATAGCAATACACCATTTCCTTCTCACAGGAAGGATGCAGCCATTTGGAATTACTACTGCTGCTGGTTAATTAGGTAGGTTGATGCATACCAAGGAAGTTAAGATGGCATTTATGATGTAAAAATAACCTAAGCAGAGTTGGCTGTACCTGCTCAGGAGAGAAAATGGTGTTATTTACTGTCAGTTGATATTTTTCCTGGGAAAACTGTATTCCTATCCTGCTAGTTGTCTTTTATTTTACAGACTTGCCATTTGTATCTTTTAAAAAAGGGTTTAAGACTCAAGAGTTTCAATAATAAGTTTACTTTCTCACATACTTTTTAAAAATCTATTAGCCTTGAAGGTTAGATTGAAAGTTAAGAAATAGAAATGGGTTAGTGTTCAGTAAGTATTGAAAATACTGGTGTATGATCTGAAAGCATTGTCACTTCCCTAATAATGTCTTGCCTTCTATTATAAGTGAACCTTGATCAGCAACACACAATCTCTGGTCTTGGAGCCTGGGTAGGTTTTGAACAGAGACTGTCTCTATTTCTATTTTCCCACCATCCAAGTGAGTCAGTGACCACAGGAACTTCGCTCCTCCCCTTTCTCCCTCTTCAGTTTAGAACTTTCCTGACTTGATTTCTTCCCCCTTTTAATTTCATCTCCACTGGCCACTCATCTGGCCTGAACTCTTCGTATTAGCAGCGGAACCAACCGTTGGGTCCAGGGCGGGGATCCCTGCTGCTGCAGTTGTGCAACGTCCTCAGTCTGTCTTGTCTTGTTTCCCTCTGCTGTGGATTCTGTAGAGAACACGCAGAATCGCCCCAGTCAGGGTAGTTCTCCACAATGTAAGTCAATGTCTTTGAATATAGAAGAAACTGGACTTGTACTTATATTTTGGTGAACTAGTTTCTTCTATATTCAAAGAGTTGGTAGCGAGGAGGACCCATGGACATGGAAATAAAAGAAAAAAAGAAAAAAGACTTGGATTTCCTCAAAGGTGCAATTGTTAATGGTGACAAAGTGAGCAACATGGTATTTTATTATTACTTCTTTACTTCCCATTGCTACTTACACTAAAATTCTAAGGAAGTCATCAAGGGGGACCTGAAAGTAGAGAAAGCAACAGAAGGGCATTTTATTCAGCAGTGGAACAAAGATGACAGACAATTTGGTCTAGTGGTGATAAGGTTGTTGTCACAGAATTAACCCCCCAGCATTCATAAGATAGAAAAGAAAGGAAGAGAGAGGACATGATTAAGAGCATTTCCCAGGGTTGAGCCAGCAGGAGGCCTCAGCTTTCACCAGTGGTCCTGGACCCCCTACTTTGCGCATAACCAGGAGTTCCCATTCTCATGGCTCGCTTCTACCCACCCAGCAATAACTCCCTCCGTCAGCATTGGCATCAGAAGATTCTCCTTCACCTGGCCAAGGCTGGAACCATGGCTGTCTTTTCCCCAAAGAAAGTTGGTTATGCTTAGTGGTTAAATCACTTGTAAATAAAATAAAATAAAATAATTCCAACGAAATGTTACAGAAATTTGAGTCAGAGGGCTTAGTTTCAAATGTAACCCGTAAATATCATATGTGACTTTTCCAAGGCACATTACTCTTCATTTCTTTCATCTGTCAAATGAAGCTAACACACTTTCCATTCCGGGTTGTATAAGAAGTAATTGACCTAATATCTATGGAAGTACCTGGCTGAGTACCTTGTCCCAAGCTAGCATACAAAGTGTTTGTTGATTTTGAAAATTTCATTATGGATTAAATAAACCTGTAAGCCTAATTATTGTATATGACTTTCTATGAGGAAATATCCTTCAAGTTCCAAGTATTCATCTAATTACAAATGAACTTTTAAAAGTATCCAATTTGTAAATGGAAATTGCCTCTGCTTTTTTGTGTGTATCTTTGGTCTCAGATTTCTGGTGCTTTTTATCTCATCGAGATTTCTTCTTATTGTAACGAGAAGTATGTTACTCAGCTATCCGGTAGCATAGTAAAGACAACCTATATTTACTTTCTTTTCTTTTTTCCCACTTAGAATCACTTGAAATTATTTCTACAGCAGCAAGCCATTCTAATAGTGCAATAAGAAAAATGGTAAGTGTTTTTCAGAAGAGACACTAACCTTCTAGTTAGATCATTATCAGTTATATAGCCTAATATTATCATAAGATTGGATCAAAATGAATTGATACAGGTAAACTAAACAGATTGTTTGCAAACTGTTTAGTGCTTTTTGTAATGATCTCCTCTTTTCCCAGGTTTTAATTTCCTCATAACTGACATAGTTTATACCAAAGTGTATGCTTAGTTCCAGTTGCCTATGAGTTGCTCATATTTTAGCAAAGGTTGTATTAGTAAAGCTACTAAGGTGAATCTTCCTTATATTTCATCTTGCTATATTTTGTTTTAATTTCCTAGGAGAACCTCAAGAAACTCATAGAGATTTATGAAATGTTGGGAGAAGAAGAAGACATTGTAAATCCTTCAAATGAACTAATAAAAGAGGGACAGATTCTTAAACTAGCTGCTCGGAACACATCAGCACAAGAACGCTACCTTTTCTTAGTGAGTATTGTAGTGCAACATACACCTTGGATAAGTAGGATCTTTCTATATATCCATCCTAGTGTAGGCACCACTGCCAAGATTCCACAAAGGGAGTGTCCTTTAATTTCTGACATTTATTCTTTCGAGGACATAAAATTTTTTGAAGTATTTTTCTGTGTATATATCTAATTTATTCAGTAACACATAATAAAGACCATTTAACCTGCCCCTGGTGATTAGAACCATCAATGTGTACGTGGGCTATGACATGCTTTCTGCAATCCTTTTTCTGACAGCACATTTCCTCTTTCCTTTCATTCTTACAGGCCAAAATGTACCATTTTCTGGGTATTGATGGGTCAGCATCTTATTCCTTAACAACAGTTCTCTTGTTAATCACCTCTAACCACTACATCTAATCTTTCTAGTTTGAAGCATATAAGCAGTGTTAGAAAACTTGTGCTTGAAACACCGATGTGAAAAGTACCTGAGTTTGCTGTGTAGTTCCTTTTCACTGCACTCAGTCCCTGCCCCATCCTTCACTTCCTCGAAATGACAGCTCTTCGGGGGCTTAGCTCAAATACAAGAGCTCTTCCTGGGGTATCCAGACGATTTCTTTTCTGTCACTGGCAATTCCAGCTTCTTTTCTTGTCTGATGACATACTGATAATCATAGTAATAGCTAACAGTGAGTAACAATAAGTTAACATTGAGTAATAGCTCAGTAAATGTTAGCTGTTATTACGATTGTTGATCATAGGCAAAGAAACAGGGACACATTGGAAAAGATGCTGCTCAGTGACTGGCACACGATTACCGTCTCTGGGTGTTACTCATGTGTGACGTTACTGCTGCAAGGCAGTCACCTCACCACCATAGTATCAGTTGTCATTGGGGACTTAGAAGCTTCTGTTATCTGCTGACAGCCTCCTTTAAAAGGAAAATTTACAGGAACTAATTGTCATGCAGAGGAGTGTTCTCATTTTTGAAAAAGAACATATGGTCCCCATATGACCAAGCAGTTCTACTCCAAGTTTGTATAACTCAAGAAAATTAAAAACATATATTGACACAAAACTTGTACATTAATGTTCATAGTAAAACTATTCATTCATACTAGCCAAAAAGTAGAAATAACCTAAGTGTTCCCAACCTATGGGTAAATAAGTGGTGGTATATCCATGCAGTGGAATATGATATGCCAATAAAAAGGAATAAACTATACTCTTTGCCAGCTGGCTCAGTTGGTTGGAGTGTCATCCCTTACGCAAAAAACATTGCAGGTTTGATCTCCATTTGAGGACACATACCTAAGTTATGGTTCAATCTCCATTGGAGCAAGTACAGGAGGCAACCTGTTGTGTGTGTGTGTGTGTGTCTGTCTGTCTGTCTCTCAAATCAATAAACATAATCTCTGGTGAGGATTTTAAAAAAAGGAATAAACTACATGCTACATAGAGGAACTTTGAAAACATTGTGTCAAGTGAAAAATGCCTTTCAGGGAAGGCCATGCTGTATGCATGAAATGTCCAGAGTAGGCAAATGCACAGAGGCAGGATGTTAGTAGTGGTTGCCTAGAGTTGGTGGGGAGGAGGAAATGGACACAAGATTTCCATTTGGAGTCATGAAATGTTCTGGAATTAGATAGTAGTGATCATTACACAATATGTGGCTATTCAAAAAACCATGAATTATACATTTTAAAAGGGTATATTTTCCCTGGCTGGTTCAGCTCAGTGGATTAGCACCAACCTGTGAACCCAAAGGTTACTGGTTCAATTTCCAGCCAGGACCCATAACCAGGTTGCAAGCCAGGTCTCCGGCCAGGTCTGTAGCTGGAGGCAGGTGAAAGGTAACCATACATTGATGTTTCGCTCCCTTTCTTCCTCCCTCCCAACCCTTCTTTCTAAATATAATGAATAAAATCTTTTTATAGTATATAAATTATACATTAATAACTTTAAAAATATATAGATATCGTCCAAATTAACCATAAAAGTCATTTGAGTTCAACGGAAGTATTTTGACCATTCAAAAGGTAAAAGGAAAGCTAAATATAGCTCAGGCATGTGTGGTGGCCTGTCAGGGTTCTGTAGATTTTGTGACTCAGATATGTTGAGGCCACCAGATCAGAGATGACTGCCACTGAAAAGATAGTTAGGTCTACAGATCCCAGTGGGAAGGAGTATCCACACCATGGGGACTGCAGGAGAGAGCACCAGACTTGGGAGACATAGGGAGCGAGCAGAAAATGTGGGCAGGAGCTTTCATGTGGTTTCTGGAAGAAGAGTTGGGCAAGGCAGGGGAAATGGGCCTAGACTGTTGCCAGTGGACATCATTTGATCAGACCAGGGCTTCAGGGCTGTTTTCTGGGACGTGGGCCTTGCGTGATTGGGTTGGGGGGTAGATTCTGACTAGCCAATGAGAGCCTGATAACGGAGGAGGGTGGGGTATGTGGGCTTGGACAGGTAGGGTTCCCTATGAAAGGCATGCTTGTAGGTGTGCCACTGACTGTCTTTGGGAATTGGGTAACCCTGCCAGGGTCAGTCTCTCCGGTGTTAACAAGGTCCCAAAAGGTCAAAGCAAAGCATCAGAGATACAGGTGAAAAAGACAGACCTAATACACTATTCTGGGGAAAATGCCTGAAGTCCGTGTCTTCCCTTTGTTGTTCCCCTACCTTTAGGTGCTTAGGTAATTTTTCTTTTCCTCTTCCACATGAGCGGTATAGTCTCTGCAGTGAAGCTTTTAACCAATTGCCTTAGCTGAATTTTCACGTTTGAGAATTGTTCTGGAAACAGTTTCTGGTTGCATACCTTGATGCAGATCCAAAGTAAGCAGGTCTTAGGAGGACAGGTGGCAAATAGCTTTGGGACGAGAACATAGCAGTAATAACTCTGAGGCAAGGACCTATCTTGTTCCAGTTACTGTAAGCTATCAAACATCTCATGATGCCATTGCCTTCAGGGAGAAGAAAGTCACACAGCAGGAATTTTAAGGAAGCCACACTTATCTTTTGCAGACATCTTAGAAGCATTTCCTGTTTACTCTTTTACTCCTTCCCCTAGAGCATCTTGGTTTTTTTTTGTCATTTATAGGAACTTCAGAAGTACCATTTTTAATTTTTTTCTCTCTGGAAAGAAAATGGCGGCTAGTTTTCTGTTTCCTACTCTGGGAAAATTACATTTGTCTGAAAAGCCCAAGTATATTTAGAATCTGATTTTGGCTTTCAAATCTTCATGTATTTGGAAATTTGCTTGCCTCCACACTATTTTTTTAGTATATCAGTAGTATTCTGTTCATTAACTTAGTAACCACACGTGACATCTGAAAGTTATTTTATTTTTTTTAAAGCACCCTATTATTCTATAGCATGGCCTAAAAGGTTTTATTATTGGCCCATTGGAGTTCTATTTCTTATTTCCTTTAGCTTGACAGATTTAGAATATTTTCCCCCTTGACCCGTTTAAAGTTTGAATACAGACTAGGCTCTGGAAATTTCTCCAACAATGTACTTTTACCTTCTAAAATTAACTTTAGTGAAACAGTCACCAGTGAGACATGAAGTTGACTTATTTCATTCGAATAAATATATTTTAAGAAACTCAAAATAAATAATGGAGGAACACTAGAGGCCAAGAAGGGTCACCTCCCTACACGCTGAATAAAATGGAGGCTTGCTTTTAGGCTTTGGCACAGGCAGAGCCCGTCTCGCTAGCCAGGGGCTGCTTTCTCAACATGTACTTCTGTGCTATGGGCATGGAGTAAAAAGGAACCTCCAGCACTGAAAAGGAAAGTTGACCTCAGAGTTACGGTTGCTCTAACTTCCTCTTTTAGTGGAAACCCAGAGAGAAGGTGATGGTGGCTTTTTGCCATAAGAGCAAGGTTCGCGGAGGGAGCAGACTAGCTGCCTACTTTCTTTATGTACCGTGCATGCCGTCGACTTCTTTGTAAGCAATATTTTATATCCTTCACAAGCTCTCACTTTCGGCTCTAGGAAGAAGAAAAGGGGTATTTATTGACTAGCATTAGATTTTGACCCATATATTATGATGTATGGTTAATACATAGTTATTGACCATTTGGAATGTGAAGTTCCACTTAGGAAGACTATAATAGGGGAAAGGTGGTTCTGAAACCATGAAGGGGAGGGAGAAAGGTATCATTCGTTGTAAGATAAGTCTATCATCATGTATAAGCATAATTACAAAAAGTAAATGCTGCCCTGACCGGTGTGTCTCATTTGGTGGGAGCACTGCCCCGTAATTAAAAGTTGGCTCGTTTGATTCCTGGTCAGGGCATGTGCCTAGGTTGTGTGTTCGATTCCCAGACAGGAAGCCAATATATCAACCAATCAATATTTCTCTGTTACATTGGTGTTTCTCTCTCTCTTTCTCTCCTCCCCTCATCTCTAAAATCAATGGAAAAATGTCCTTGGGTGAGGATTAAAAAAATAATAATAAAAAAACATGCCAAGAACATCTATATTCATGAACTTGTGTTTCTATTAAATAAGATTTTGCTGAACTGTATAAAGTGAACTTGAGTACAAATATTGGATAACTCGGAAATTTTACTCCCAAACATTACATGTGTCCCTCAGTTTGCAGAAAACTTGGTGGTGCTGGTTATGAGCCCTGTCCCTTTTGGAGGTGGCCTGGCAGCTGGTCCTGCACACCCCCACAGCCTTGACTGACTGGATCCCTGCCTGAGAAGGCCTGGGTAGACGAGAGAAACAAACGTTAACAGGAGTGGGTAGCAGGCAAACTGTTACCTTAATCAAGCTGGGATGGTACTGAGAGCCTTTCATTGCATTGCAGATCTCTCAAGGAGGCCCTGATTGCCCTAGTTAGCATGCAGCAGGCTTGGTAAAGGCACAGGTTATTAGTTCGCTTCTAGAAATGTAGATGTGTTGTGTGGTGTTGAGATATATCTGATAAAATGTATTTTGTGTCCTTTTATTTCTACATTACCTACTTGTGGAAATGAAATTTCTGACACTGGTTGCAGGAACTTGCAAAATAATGTTTGAGGAACAATTGGTGAGAAATTTGCTTTCAGAATGAGTACAGCACATGATATCACAAAAACATGTTGAGATTTCTTTAAGTATCCATCACCATTTCTTGTCTTTATGGCTATGTGGAGCCAAACAGAGGACCTGGAGAACAGGACATTTTTTTCCTCATTTAATTCTGTCAACACCTTGGAACTTTTATAGGTAGTGATCCTGAGACATGAGAGGTTATATTGTGAATAAGGGTTTAAGTCCTTAGTTGGTCATGTCTCAGAAAAATATATGAAACCCTAGAAACAAATATGAAGTTGGAATATAGATATGAACTTTCTTTAGGGTACCTATGAATTAACCCAAATATTTATTCTTGTCCTTTTGCCTATTTTAATCTATTCAAAGGAAATTAAACGCCCTCCCAAAATCATTGCTCGCGTCTGATAAGCAGGAGCCATTCATCGTTGACTAGGAATGAATTATTACACATTTGATTCCAGTTCAAAATAAAGTTTTCCATGATCTTATTATTTTTAGAGAGAAGGGAAGGGAGAAAGGCAGAGAGGGAGAGAGACATCAATGTATGGTTGCCTTTCACCTGCCTCCAGCCACGGACCTGGCTAGAGACCTGGCTTGCAACCTGGTTACGTGCCCTGGCTGGGGAATCGAACCAGCAACAAAGGTCGTATTCACTGTGCCGCCAGCCAGGGGTAAAGTTTTCCATTTTAAAAGTCTGGTTGAATAGTTAAGTTGGTTGGAGCGTTGTTTTTATGTGTCAAGGTTGTATGTTCAATCCTTGGTCACTGCACATGAAAGAATCAACCAAGAAATATAAAAAGTCTGTCTGGAAAAAGTCCAACCATTGTCAATATAACGAGACTGGTTTTCACAACATCAGTGTAACCTTGCAGGCAAGGAAAGTGGACTGGAATGTGCATGCATGAACAGTGATGACTTCACTGTACTAGTCAGTTAAGGATGGCAGATCTGTTGAGGGAGCATGTGTACTGTGTGGCTGTTGCATTCAAAATGACTGAGTGAGGAGAGCAATCAGTCTGCCTCAGATTTTGCATTAAGCTTGAGCATTCCTCCATGGAGACTGTTTGGAAGACTCAGAAGGCTGCAGCTATGGGCAACTAGTGATTGGCAGCTTTATTAGGACAACATGCCCACACATGTATCACATCTTGTGCAGGGTTTTTGGTGAAACATCAGATCTCCCAGGTGACTCAGCCTCCCTACAGTCCAGATTTGCTACCCTGTGATTTCTGGCTTTTCTTAAAGTAAATCACCTTTGAAAGGGAAGAGATTTCCATTGATGAGATTCAGGAAAATACAACAGGGCAGCTGAAAGCAATTGGGAGAACTGAGTAAGGTCCCAAGGTCCCTACTTTGAAGGAGACTGAGACATCATTGTCCTGTGTACGATGTTTTTGGTATCTTGCATCTTCAATAAATGTCCCTATTTTTCACATTACATTTTGGACAGATCTTGTTGTATATAAGGGAGAAAAAAATTCTTCTCTTTCTCTAAAACCAAAAATAACTTTTTTAAGTAGATCTTATTAAGACAATCTTTAAAGAGGTTTTGCTGAAATAGATGACTTTTCTGTTCATTGATACAGGATGAATTCTAAGCAAGATGTGGGTCAATATAAAACAGTGACTTAGCTTTTCCCAAATATGTGCCAACCCCACATATTTGAAGAAACTACAAACTAATAATTTTGGCTATATAGTAACAGCATTAAGCACACTGATAAGGATAATTGTTAAATATTTCTCTTCCTCTGACCGCTGTTACAGATTGCTGTCTAAGACACAACGTTAGAAATTTTGTTGTCTAAGTACTTCAGCTTTGTGGGTTGAGGACTTCAGATGCTGGTATATGGCAGGTTCTTAATAAATTATTGCTGAATTTAATTGAATTCATTGTTAACAGTACAAAATGAGGATTTATTTATTTAAATACCAATAAAATATTTATGAACCAACAAAGGGAAGTGTATGCAATAAATTTGAAGATATGATAAATTTTGGTACAAGCGTAGAATCTCAATATAGCATGTAAGTAATGTTGCTTGTATAGAAGGTATGATACTCCTTCGGAAGTCCTTGGAATATTGTCTAAGATTACTTTCAGTTATTGTCACTTTCTTCTTTGTTTCCCTGTTTATTATTGATATGTGCTCTGCCTCCTTGCAGTTCAACAATATGTTGCTGTACTGTGTGCCAAAATTCAGCTTGGTGGGCTCTAAATTCACAGTTCGAACCAGGGTTGGCCTAGATGGAATGCAAATTGTAGAGACTCACAATGAGGAATACCCGCACACTTTCCAGGTATCTGGGAAAGAGAGAACGCTGGAATTGCAAGCCAGGTAAGAGAACCATTCTTGTCACACAGCTTTCAAAAGGAGCAGACTTACTTGTAGAGTAGAATAATTCTGAGGCTCTTTCCCAAATGAATGCTACAGACCTCAGTGACTCTGGTTAGACTTAAGTGGAGACACGGAAGCTCTTAAAAAGCAAGAGTAATTTCTTCCCGTTTGATTCCTCTACATCGCCTAGGGTAGTTGTTTTCAGAGCATAAACATTCCATAAGCTATGTTTACTCTTTTTGATTTACAAGATGCTCAGGGAGTGAAGTTGCATTTAAGCCAAGTTTTGAGGCTTTGTAGGAAAAGGTTCTCCCCTAATCCTTTTTCTGTCTGTCTGTCCTTTGCTCCACAAATGTTTATTGATGCTTATTATTCCATGCCAAATGTTTACGGCTCAGTCCTTTAGAGGCTTTGTATTCGTGGGGCTTAATGACTCTTTGTTGGAGAGAATGTTCATAAGAGGCAGGGTGCAAAAGGTCATGCTTCTCTTGCCACTTGGTGGGTACATGAAGGAGATGATTTGGGCCTCTAGCAACAGGACTTCTTATGCTTCTTATATACTTCATGAGTGGGAGAGAAAGGGTTGGAACTCTAGCATCTATTCCCCTAGCGTAACCATGTTTGCAAAGAAAAAACAAAACAAAACGAAAACCATGACAGTGACTGCAGTGGATCACAGGTACCTCTTGTGTGAACCATTACAGGACAGATTGCTGTCAGGTTTTGAAACATCTGCTTTAGTAAGACTGTTATCCATGTATCCTATAAAGGCCTGGCATGGTGAAATTGGGATACTCCCAGAAGTTACAGATCAGAGGGTTAAGTGCCATTTCTAGCCCTCATGGTTCCAATACCCTAGAATCCCTGGGAAGTCAGAGGGCCCTTCTTTTCCTTTGCACCAATAGCATGTGGTTCCACCTGCTCAGGGGAATTCATCCTGGATACCTGCACTTAGTACCTGCATAAGAGCTCAAACTTCAGATTTTCAAAAGAAATAAATCACTTTAGCAGGAATTGGTGCCCTGGAAGCCAGGGAACTGGTGAGATTACAATTGTAAAAGATGTGGTGGGCTGCAGAGGGACGGATCAAAGGATTTAAAGGTGGCCTTTCAGTCAGGGTTAAAATAATGGTGAGATTGGCTTTGACTCTTGTGGTTTTTCTGCCCTATAGTGACGGGGTTTGGGCCCCAGACATCAAACCCAAGAGAAGAGTATGTTTTGTTGACTCACTCACTGAGTGACAGGACCTGGCAACAAGGAAGGCTCCCATATAGTTCTGATCATTAATCTTTTTTTGTTCTTATTTATTTTACTACAGTCCCAGTGTTTCCCCTTTTGCTTTCCTCCACCCAGCCCACACCCTGGCTCCCACAGTCAATCCCCACACTGTTCATCTTCTTTGACTAAACCCTTCCCCTCCTTTCCACCATTTCCCTCACTTCTCTCCCCTCTGGCCACTGTCAGTCTGTTCCATGTTTCCATGTCTCTGCTTTGTTTTGCTTATTAGTTTATTTTGCTCATTGAGTTCCTCTTATAAGTAAGATCATATGGTATTTGTCTTTTACCAACTGGCTTATTTCACTTAGCATTATAGTCTCCAGTTTCATCCATGTGGTCCCAAAAGGTAGGAGTTCCTTCTTCTTTCTTTCTCATTCATAGTATTCCATTGTGTAAGTGTACCATAGTTTTTAAATCCTGGTGGGAACTTAGGTTGTTTCCAACACTTGGCTATTGTAAATAGTGCTGCTATGAACATAAGGGTGCGTAAGTTCTTTTGAATTGGTGATTCTGGATTCTTAAGGTATATTCCCACCAGTGGAATCACTGGATCAAAAAGCCATTCCATTTTTAATTTTTTGAGGAAATTCCATACTGTTTTCTATAGTGGCTGCACTAGTCTGCCTTCCCAGCAACAGTGCACTAGGGTTCCCTTTCCTCCACATCCTTGCCAGCAATTGTTGTTGATTTATTAATGATAGCCATCTTGATAGATATAAAGTGATATTGTGGTTTTAATTTGCTTCTCTCTGATGGCTAGTGATGTTGAGCAGTTTTTCGTATGCCTGTGGACCATCTGTAGGTCCTCCCTAAAGAAGTATCTATTCAGGTCCTTTGCCCATTTAAATATATGTATATATTTAATTGACTATTGCCATTACAGTTGTCCTAGTTTATCCCCCTTTGCTCCCTTTGCCCACCTCTGATTGCTACTCCCATTCCCCCCAGCAATCCTTCCTTAGTTCATGTCTGTGGATCATGCATATAACTTCTTTGGTTTCTCCACTTCCTATACTATTCTTAACATACCCCTATTTCATACCTACCAATTATGCTTCTTAATCTTTTTTGCCCCCTTCTGCCCTAGCCCCCTTCCAGCTGATAACCCTCCAAATGATTTCCATATTTCCTATAATTCTATTCCTGTTTTGGTTGTTTGCTTAGTTTGTTTTTTAGAGTCATCTGTTGATAGTTATGAATTTTTTGCCATTTTAATGTTCACAGTTTTTATCTTTTCTTAAATAAGCCACTTTAACATTTCATGTAATAATGGCTTGGTGATGATGAATTCCTTTAGCTTTACCTTGTCTGGGAAGCACTTTGTCTACCCTTCCATTCTAAATGATAACTTTGCTGGATAGAGCACTCTAGGTTGTAGGTTCTTGCTTTTCATCACTTTGAATTTTCTTGTTGCCAGCCCCTTCTTGCCTGCGAAGTTTCTTTTGAGAAATCAGCTGACAGTCTTATAGGAATGCCTTTGTAGGTAACTTTCTGCTTTTCTGTTGCTGCTTTTAAGATTCTCTCTTTGTATTTAACTGTTGTCATTTAAATTATGATGTATCTTGGTGTGGTTCTCTTTGGGTCCAAATTGTTTGGGACTCTGTGCTTCCTGGACTTGTCTGTCAATTTCCTTAACCAAATGAAGGAAGTTTTCTTGCATTATTTTTTCAAATAAGTTTTCTTTCTTGCTCTTCCTCTTCTCCTTCTGGCATCCCTATGATTCAAATATTGGTATGTTTGGAGACGTTTCAGTGGCTCCTCATACTATTATCATTAAAAAAATTTTTTTCTTCCTGCTGTTCTGGTTGAATGCTTATTCTGTATGTTCCAAATCACTGATTTGAATCCCAGCTTCTTCCCCTCCACTGTTGGTTCATTGTAGATTTTTCTTTATTTTACCCCCCCCCAGGGAACACAGGTGCAGGAATGGTGGAGTGGGGCAAGGGGTCCTTCAGTGGGAGCATGGGGCTAGCGAAGCAGCCTCTGAGGAGTGGGTCCCCGGCCACCAGCTCACCCAGGGATTTGTTCACGTGGTGAGGTTCCAGCACCCTGGTGGCTACCATAGGGCCCTCCAGGCTGGATCCCAGTGGGAACTGCAGACTGAGTAGCAGGGTGGGACTCAAGTCTACAATGATTCTCAAGAATGGAGATGTTCAGAATGTCAGAAAGTTAGCAGGATTATATGGAAACCAAAATTGGTTTATAACTATTTGAGATATTTCAAGATAATTCACTTCTGAAGCCACCTGAGAAAAAAGAGGGTTCTGCTTTTGTTGCTAAATGAGTCAGTTTCAAGACTGACCTCCTATACTCTTTACACATTTCCATATTCAAAAGAATATAAAGTATTCCTGTTTTCTATAGTTTTTATTCAATGGTTTTTGGTTGCTAAATGGGTGTAAAAATATAGCAGTAAGTAAACAAAAGAAATAAAAACATTAAAAACTTCAATTTCTTTGAATTTTAAAAACTAAATTCAGCTGCCCCAAGGATCCCTAGATGAACAATAAGCGGAATCTTTTATTTGACAGGCATCCCTGGTGTATTGTGGTGCTCAACAGTAAACTTACTAGAAGGATAGATGCTGTCACAGGAGCAAACCCCCTGCCTCTCACCCATACACGATCCCCTGAGACTGAGGCATGTGACTGACACGCAGCCTGGAGCTTAGCCCTCCCTACCAAACACATGGAAACAGAACCCACTCTTTGACGGTCTTCAAAATCCCTCAGTTTTGAGGTCTTTGTCTGGAGTCTACTAAAGGAGATTTTACTAGTATATGACAACCACCAGCTATATATGTTATCAGTAAGGGAGAGGAAATGAAGAAAATTTGCCCCCACAGGAAAACAGGGTACTTGGCTCTAGTGCCAGATTTTTCCCAACAGAAAATTATTAAATACTAGAGTCTGTTTGTAAAACTTCTATAGGCATTTAAAACTTATTTTTTCTATAATCGGTTAGGTATAGTATTGCCTAAAGCCTTCTATTAAAAATAAATAAGCCCTGGCTGGTAGCACAGTGGATAAGGCGCCGGCCTGCGAACCCAAAGGTTGCAGGTTCGATTCCCCAGCCAGGGCACATAACCAGGTTGCAAACCAGGTCTCCAGTCAGGTCTGTGGCTGGAGGCAGGTGAAAGCAACCATACATTGATGTCTCTCTCCCTCTCTGCCTCTCTCCCTTCCCCTCTTTCTAAAAGTAATGAAATAAAATCTTTAAAAATAAATAAATAAATAAGTAGCTCATCAAAGGGGAATGCTAAAATAGCTCTGGAAAGCCTTACAAAGAGATTTTAGGCTCTCAAGTCTGATAATCATCTTTCATGAGATGGGCTGTGACTGTCAGCCTTTAAAAGCCTAGTTGTATGTATATCCAGTAGAAT
The DNA here is from genome assembly GCA_004026585.1 of Noctilio leporinus. Taxonomy (NCBI): domain Eukaryota; kingdom Metazoa; phylum Chordata; class Mammalia; order Chiroptera; family Noctilionidae; genus Noctilio; species Noctilio leporinus. The sequence goes on from PVIW01001160.1 coordinate 50,690, forward strand.
GCTAGATCGCCAAAGTTGCCTGATGTCTAAGGCTAGCTGATAGTTATTAAACTTAATGTCAGGGCAGTATAGTATAAAAGCTAAACTTATCTCTTCCTCATCAATAATGTAAGTGGATAGCCTAACACCCAATTGCTCCTGTGACACTATCCAACTTTCCAGTTTACTGTTGAGCACCATGGTGTTCAAGAAGGTATTTGTTCAGTTGCCAGATAATGTTTAGTTTTGATTGTAACTTCTTGAACATCCCTGAATTTTCCAGAAAGTTGGAACAACAACACGAAAACATAGTTTTATTCACCAGGTGTAACTCATTAATGGTCTCTTCATTCAGTGTAATTTTGTTTTGTTTTAGTTCTGAACAAGACAAAGAAGAATGGATCAAGGTAAACCTTATTTTTATTTCCTGCTTTTTGGTAACCTCAGTCTCTGCACACGAACATGCAGATGTTGTTGCATTGTGCTCATGTAGTCCCCAGATCAAGGTCATTTGGTTTTTAATGTGATTCCCATCATAGATATTTGTTTAATAAAGTATTTTCATTAATTTGCATGTGATACTTTAATGTGTGGTTTGAACTTTACTTATATTTTAGGCCCTTCAGGAGACTATTGATGCTTTCCATCAGAGGCATGAAACCTTCAGAAATGCAATTGCAAAGGATAATGACATTCAGTCAGAGGTTTCTGTAAGTTGAATTAATTTCTTAACTTTAAGCTCTTTGCAGTTGTAAAAGATCTATCTGGTCATTTTGTTCTGCAGCCTTTATTCTTTGCAGTGCCAAAACTATTTGGACAGAATCCTATTCCTTCTTAGATGAATATAATAGTGAGTGCTCTTTTTCTATTGCTTAAACTTCTTTGAACCTTCTACTCTAACAGCACATGGGATGAGCAATGTTGTCAAGTGCTTTTTGGGAAGAAAGAAAGAAAGGGAGGGAGGAAGGAAGTGACCAGTTGGTTTTTTTAATTAACATTGAACCTCTTTTTCCTTTTCAGACTGCTGAGCTAGGGAAAAGAGCCCCAAGATGGATCCGAGATAATGAAGTAACGATGTGTATGAAATGCAAAGAGTCTTTCAATGCTCTGACAAGGAGGAGGCACCATTGTCGAGCATGTGGGCATGTAAGTGAGATTTCTCAGGCATTAAGATTGCCAGTACTGTAGGTGCTGTAAAATTATGATTCAGAAAAGACCCTAGAACTCATTCAGTAAAGCATGTCATTGATACATTTATTTTAGTGACAAGTGTGTAGAAAGCACTGTGCTGGGTCCTGAAGGAAAAAACGTGCTAAGCAAAATGGTACCCAGCTTCACATAGCTTCCATTCTAATGGAGAAAAGAGACCAAAGTCAGGTAAATGGACGAATAAGTATTTTACATTACTATAAATGCAATAAGGAGGCAATCAGTGGAGATTAATAGTAAGGGAGGAGGATTTGGAACCACTGTTAGTTGGAAACATGAAGACCTATCAGAGGGGTTGGTATTTAAGCTGTTGCCTAAACGGTGCATTCAGGAGGTGAGAGTCTGGAATGCCGGAAGCCCGGAGGTAGACAAGAGCTTTGTCTTTTCTTGAAGTTGCCTGTGCTGGAGTGTGATGCGTCAGGTGAAGTGTAGCAGAAGAAATAGAGAAATCATAACCAGAGGCACTGATGACCATGAGAAAATAGAGCTTGTTAGCGTAAGTGGAAGTTCAGGCTTTTGGTGGGAAGAGGGAACCTCTCTCCGTTGTAACAGAGAGGAAAGAGGAATGACTGCAGTGTGGGTGCCTGTTTGATTTAGTGGTGGGACAAGAGGGAATGTGGGTCTGGGGAGATGTATATTTCCATGGAGGTAGAAGAAAATACCACCAGCTGAAAGCAAAGGGGAAGGAAGAAGGGTGGGGAAGATGTGAGGAAGAGGACCAAGTATCAAATAGTTGTCACTGGGCAGGGAAAAATGAGCCCAGCAGAGAAACAGAGGTGGGCGGCTGGGTGCCCATTAGAGGTTTATGGTTATACATGTGAAGTGATACACTAATCCATTGAAAGGCTGTGATATTTCTCTAACAAAATGCAGCAACTTGAGAGAGAGAAGACACAGAACAGGTTTTCGGCCATTGAGTTGTTTCACATGGAAAGAATGGTGAAGAACAAAGCACGAGATGAAGCTGGAAAGAGGTAGCTGCAGGTTTTGGAGGTTGTGAACCCAGCTGAAGATTCTATACTTTCTTCTACAAATAGCCCTGGCTGGTGGCACAATGGATAAGGTGTGGGCCTGCATACCCAGAAGTTGATGGTTTGATTCCCAGCCAGGGCAACATAACCAGGTTGCAAGCCAGGTCTCTAGCCAGGTCAGTAGCTGGAGGCAGGTGAAAGGCAACCATACATTGGTGTTTCTCTCCCTCTCTGCTTCTCTCCTCTCCCCTCTCTATGAAAAATAAGAAAAATATTTTTAAAAAATGTAACAAATAAAAGAGGATACACATTACAGTGTAATGGTGTGATGTATATTATTAGTGGGCTTCAGTGCAACCATTCTTACTTTTTTAAAGGTTGTATTTATTTATTTTTAAAGCGAGGGGAAGAGAGGGAGAACGAGAGGGAGAGAAATATCGATGTGTGATAGAGACATTGATCAGTTGCCTCTTGCACATACCCAGCTGGTGACCTGGGCTGCAACCAGGCATGTGCCATGACCAGGAATCCAACCAGCAACCTTTCAGTTTTGCTGGACAATGAGCCACGCTGGTCAGAGCGCAATTCTTATTGATCACTCTTTTAGTTTATTCTCACACAACAGATTTATTCTTACTCTTTTCCTAAGTTTTAACTGAGCAAGACAGGTTCAAATTGATAGCAAACATCTCCCCAACCCCTACCTTCAGGGTGAGACATTTTAATATCTATCACAGAGTTTACATGCGGTGATTTTAGGTACTGACATGCTTGGTTTAGTAAACAAAAATGTGTTTGACTATGGATTGTCAAAATACTGTTACGATTTGAAAACAGTGTCTTAGTTAATAGGAATTTACAGATAGATACATGTCTTATTCTAAATCATAGTAATTTTACTGTAATTTTGAGAAAGCAGCGAATAATTCTTTATCATGAAACTTTATATGCTGTGAACATAAACAAAAGTTTTACCAATATTTACATTTCTTAAATGAGGTCCATGCACTGTGAATTAGGAAAAAATAAACTTCTAAAAGCAAGAAGATAATTTTTTCAAGTGAACATTTTATTTTTTAATAAAAATAACGGTAGAAATTAGGGAAAAATATCATTCACTAAGAAATAGTATGTATTTTCATTCTAATTATTCATTCCTTGACATTCTATGAATGCTCATTATGTGCTGGTGAGCGAAATATACAAGGATAATCTCATAGAGCTTACAAACATGAATCAGGGCAACAAACATGAATCAAATAATCCCACGAGTATATGCATATAACTTGTAATAGCACATGAAAAAGAATACAGGGAACTTCAGTAGCTCAGTGATGAGATGTGCTCTGTTCTGGAAGTGGGAGGAGTCTTCTTTAAAGAAGTGAAATTTTGAGTTAACATCTGAGGGATGAACAAAAGTTGACTCATGAAGTAGAGATGAGGCCGAAGAGAGCATAGCACTTGGGGACTGTAGGAGCCAGTGTCACCAAAGATACAGAGAGTAAGGCGGGCGGATGGTACCAGAGTTACAGGCCATGGTTAAGAATTTGTTCATTATCCAGCAGCCGAAGGAAGACTGACGGGTTTTAAACAGAGGAAAAATATATTAGATCATGATTTTTATGCGCTAACCTGGTGTTGTTTGAAAAATAGCTTAGAGGAACGTAAGAGAGTAGAGGCTGGAGGCCAGTCAGATCGCTATAAGGAGCAGTCATGAGGTTGTAATAGTCCAAACCAGGACACTGATAACTCAAACTCAGATGATTACAAAGAAGATGTAGAAAAATGAACAGGTTGAAAAACTATCTGAGAGTTATAAACGAGTTGGACTTTGTTATATAATAACTACATGGTACGCTATAGAGAGGAGCCAGGAATGATCCTGGGTTTATGACCCGCAGTGACTAGGTAGATGGCTATGCTGTCTCCTGCTACAGAGAACACAAGGAGAGCAGGACAGGGTGAGAAGGGTGGGGTGGGGGAAGGAGCGCGCCTTGGCAGGGAAGATCCTGATTTCATTCTGGGAGTATATTGATGAAACCTCCAGAGGTGGGAAGAGTAAAGGTCTGGATCAAGCATCTCCTACTTTTAGAGGTCAGAAAGAAGAGGGTGACTAAGCATAGCCCATCACAAACAGCATTATAATATTATGGTAAAGAATCCTAATGTTCACAGGGATATCCTTAGTATAATAAAAATTTGCCTTTTATATAACTCCTCATATATTATCATTATAAATGTTTATGGCTTAAATCTTGTTATTCTTTAAATATGATTATTCACTCTTCATTACTTTTTCTCATTTGAGGTGGTTTGTTGGAAATGTTCTGATTACAAAGCTCAACTGGAGTATGATGGTGGTAAATTGAGCAAAGTTTGTAAAGACTGTTACCAAATAATAAGTGGATTCACAGACAATGAAGAAAAGAAAAGAAAAGGAATTTTAGAGGTATGAAATAGTAAATGTTGGATGTCTTTTAATTTTTTATATGAGGAACATGGAATTCTCTTTTAACCCGGAAGAATAAAAACAACACATTTTGTTATTTCTCTTAGCATGTAACGATTTGGAGAATGATGAGCAAGTCATATTTTTGTTCTATATTGCTGAAGTTTGAGATCATACTCAGTTTTAAAGAAAGAGGGGCAGTATTCTGCATTTGAGAGTGAATATATTGATTTTATGAAGGTAGCTATAGTTAAATATTAGACTACTAATTATTATCTTTTCTAATGACCAAATTATTCCTATGTATTTTAATAGGAACTTTTTTCTCCCAGTTTCATCATCCTAGCTTTGAAAAGCCACTGCATCGAAATGATTAAAATTTAGATTAAAGCATTACTTTATTACCTGAAGACTCTTTCAACTCATGGCAGTAAAAGGTTCATTTAATAGGTGTGACAGTAGTTTAATAACTGCATTGAGATATTATTCAAGTGTCTCATAAGTGAGTTTGACTCATGTTTTACAAAATATTCAGATCCCAAGCTTGGGAACTGTGTCATGCAATTTATACCTGAAGTGAGTTTCACACACAAAGATATAATAAGGAGGCCTTTGTGGAAAAATGTTTAAGATTGCCTGGAAGGTCTACAAATAGGCCCAAGATTAAACCTCATAGACATACTTGGTTTATACAGCATTACTATGGTTTAAGAATCAATGAGTCTTTTAGGGTAACAGAAAAAGGATCATGAACTTCCAAGATCCACTTTAACGGGTAGGTCTGCAAACTAGAAGTATAACTCTGAATTCTAGGGTGGAGATGTTGATTGCGTGGCAGACCAAAATGGGGCTTTCTCAGGGAGTGCATATGGAAATGCTGCACTGGCTCCCAAGAGTATAGACTTAGTAATTAACAACAGCAGCGGATGCAACTACATTAACATAACTTGTTGTAAGGGGTGAGTTTCAGGCTGTGTCTATTGAAATCAAAACCTCTGGACACTTGATGAGAAAAACCTGTACTTGGGGAGAGGGGGAAATCAATTACTTAGCTGGGTTAACACATAGGTACACACAGAGGTAATATTTGAAACTTGCTTTGTGCCAACTTGTATTACATGTTCCAGACCCAGGTCAATAAACTTTTTCTGTTAAGGGCCAGAGAAAAGTTATTTTAGTTTTTGCAGGCCAAGAGGCAGCACTAAGAATATTACTTCTATAACAAATATAATAATTTAGTATAATTTTTTAATGTAGTAAGAAGAAGAACATAATTCTTTAGCGAGGGAAGGGATGGTAATATTTCTCTTAACTGAAGACCAAAGTTATTGTTCCCTTTTATGAAATTTATTTTAAATGTTTACGTGTAATAATGTCGCTTACTTCACCAGTAGCCATAGTTTACCAGCCTGTGCTTCATAAACTATCTGTGACGAAGGGCCAGCTTTATTTCCAAACCATCACAGCGCAATATATTTGGAAAATACAATCATGTGCTTGAGTATCATCACCAAGTTCAGGTGCTGTGAAATTTTCTCAGTGCTTGCTTTTACTTTCTGTGCTTGTGTTGAACCAGTAACAAAACAATTTGCAAACCAGCACTGTTGAATGGAGGACACTTGAAGACTTGATGCTTTCCCCAATGTGTCTAATAAAAACATTCATTTGGTCAAATGGTTTTGTTTGCCTTTTAGCCAATGATTTATATATTTGGAGGCAAAGCAGAAAATTATAAATGGCTCTGCAGTTAATGCAATCTTTAAAACTTGAGCTATCTCAGGTTCCTGAACAAAAATTGTTGGCCAGTATTTGCCTTTTTTGTTATTGCATTCTCACAGAGTTGAAGTTGGTATGCATTGCAGTTAAAAGTTCAGGCTTTGGATCCACCATGCCAATTCCTAAATGCACGATCTTGGGAAAGCTATTTTACTACTGAACCTCATTTAATGAAAGTTCTAATTTCTTGGTGTTGATGTGAGGATTAAATGAAATAATACATGTCTTAGTGAGCTAAGAAAAGTGCCTGTTTGGTGAGCAGTTAATAAATGTTTAACTCTGTTTACTTATTTATTTTGAAGATTTTATTATTTTTCAGAGAGAGGGGAAGGGAAAGAGGAAGAGAGGGAAAGAAACATCAATGTATGGTTGCCTTTCACCTGCCTCCAGCTATGGACCTGGCTGGAGACCTGCCTTGTACCCTAGTTATGTTGCCCTGGCTAGGAATCGAACCAGTGACCTTTGGGTTTGCAGGCTGATGCCTTCTCCACTGTGCCACCAGCGTTTAACTCTATTTAAATTCAAGGTCTGAGCCCTGGCTGTTGTGGTTCATTGGATTGGTGCCAGCCTGCAAACCCAAAGGTCGCTGGTTCAATTCCCCAGTCAGGGCACGTAACCAGGTTGTAAGCCAGGTTGTAAGCCAGGTCCTTAGCTGGAGGCAGGTGAAAGGAAAACATACATTGATGCTTCTCTCCCTTTCTTCGTCCCTCCTTGCCCTTCTCTCTGAAAAGAATAAATAAAATCTTTAAATAAATAAAAACTTTAAAAAATTCAAGGTCTGGTAATACAGAGAATTAAAATTGACTTAAGTATTTTCCCATGCTAATAATAGATCCAGGTGAGTGTTTAAATAATAATTGCAAATGAACCTTTGGGATGATCCCAGGAGACATTTTATATAAACACACCATATTTAATGACTATTGCCACAAGTTGAATTACTTCTCTATCTGGTCCATTTTGTATTTGTTTTCACTCTCTCCCTCTTGTCCTTTCTTTCATTCGTATTTTTCTAGATTGAATCAGCAGAAGTATCTGGAAACAGCGTGGTGTGCAGCTTTCTCCAGTATATGGAGAAGTCCAAACCTTGGCAGAAAGCTTGGTGTGTGATCCCCAAACAAGACCCACTTGTTCTGTACATGTATGGTGCCCCCCAGGTATGTAGCCTGTGTCTGCCTATATGGACAGAGGTCACAAGGACAGACGGAGGCGAGTAGACACTGAAATCAAAACTCTAGAGCTCAGTTTCATTATAACTGGGAAAATAATAAGTAACTAGAATTAAAGTTTACCTAAACTGGTGGATTCCTTTTATAGCCAACATTAAGGGCTAGTAACACATGTTTTAGAAAGACTTAAGCTCTGGCCAGTGTGGCTCAGTTGGCTGGAGCATCATCCTCGAACCAAAAGGCTGTGGGTTCAATTCCTGGTCAGGGTACATGCTAGGTTGTAGGTTTGATCCCTAATCTGGGCATGTATGGGAGAAAACCAATCGATGCTTCTTTTTTACATCGATGTTTCTGTCTTTCCCTTCCTCTCTCCTTTTCTCTTTCTCTAAAGGTAACTTAAAAATGAGGATAAAAAAAAAAAAAAGTAGACTTAAAATGCCACAGTCTATATTTTATTCTATTGAATGATTTTCCCTATAACCTTTTCCTATCTATAAATGCATGCATGAATGAAACACTGAGTAAAACTGAGTTTGGTAATGAAAGAATCATTAACATTTGCTGGCTTTATCCAGTAAGATGACTATTCTTTTTTTCCCCATTTTTCACTGAGTACACAGCTGAGTAGGCTCCCTCACAGACAGGGAACATTGGGACCGTGAATCTTTGCTGACTTAGGTGTCGGCCCTCCTTCTTTAATTCATTCAGTTCACATAGTCAGTGGCTTCATGTCCAGATGCTGTGCTCTTGCTGGGTCACCATCTTTGTCCAAGGAGAGTCATAGTGCAAGTCTTGCAACGGTGGTAGGAACAGTTTAGTAGGAGCCAGATTACAAAGGGACATGCGTAGCGTGTTAATAGTCTCACTCTTACATACTGCTTTCTTCTTTAGGATGTCAGAGCCCAGGCCACCATTCCACTCCTAGGCTATATCGTGGATGATATGCCGAGGAGTGCGGACCTGCCACACAGTTTCAAACTGACCCAGTCCAAGTCTGTGCACAGCTTTGCTGCGGACAGCGAGGAACTGAAACAGAAGTGGCTGAAAATTATCCTTCTGGCTGTCAGAGGTGAGGCACCAGATGGTCCTAATGAGCATTCAGCTACCTTGGATGATCATCCTGAACCTAAATGAAAATCAGAATGCTGAACTACAAAACCAACCGGTGTGGGGGTCTCAAGATTCATAGCTCAAGACATTCCCAGCTCTCTGTATTCATCTCTTAGCACTTTATGTTAAAAATAGAAGCTCATAAAGGTATCTGTTAGGGGACTATTTTCCTATGTTTATGTACTCTTGGTGATTTGAATGTGCAGAGCCATTCTACCGATAAAAGTTGGAAATAATGTGAAAAATGAAGCATTTTTTTTAAATGAGCTATTCTTGAATATGTACTTTTGTCTTAGAGAAAATGGTCTCAATTGATTCTATCACTATCAGGTTAGAATAGGCTGCTTTCACTTAAGAAATCTTTTAATGTCTTTTCTTTCACATGTAGAACTTGTAACAGTTTTAAAGAATTACCTCTGTGTTGCCAAAAATAGATCCATGGTTAAAAAATTACAAGGACAGTTTAGGCTATTGTATTATTAACTTATTTAATTTAGTTTATAAAACTCAAGCTGCATACATAACATATGTCCTTTTAAAACAAAATATAAAGGACAGATTGTTGGTGTTCAAACTTTTGAATTATTAAGAAAAGATAATACTTGTTTTTATAGAAATACTCCTAAGAATAAAATATCTTAAGTATATAGCAATTATGTATATATAGTATTAAATATAAATATATCTACTATACATGCTTTTTCTCTTCAGATTTAGGTTCATATTTGTTTCTAATTTATTTTTAAAATATAAAGCATGTTTTACCTTGGAATTGGATAGTGCTCTAAACTTAAATGTTTTTGGTGATTTATGTTTAACTGATTGATATCTAAGGGTATTGGTATTTTTATAATAAGAAAAAGCAGTAATTTATGTGGCATGGGATGTATTAGTAAATTCCAATTGTATTTTTAAAGTTTTTTTTTTTTTTTTTTTTCGTTCTGTGCCTATTTAAAACAGTGCCTCTCTTTGAAGGTGCTAATAATTTATATTTAAATATAAGGTGAGGGTTTCATTAACGCTTCAGTCTTGCTTATTCTGAGATAAAGTGAATTTTGGTCACTGGGATGGTCAAAGCCATACAGGTTATTATACCTTTTACCATGCTGCAATTGTTATGACAGTTAATATCAGCATGTACAAAAATTTTCTCAAAAACCTGAATTGTACAAGATACCTGACCTTACACAGAACAGGGACTTCAGGAAACTACATTTACTATACTGCTTTTCTTTTCAATAAGACTGTTAAGCATGGTTAAATGAGGACTATTTATAATTAACACTTAAGATAATTGTGTGAGCCTGTTCCTTTGTCAGATATGAAACAAAATTCACACATGATAACCTATGTCTGAGGGGGCTGGGTAGATATTAAAAGGAAGTGTAGTCTCATCTCTTTAAACCTCACTAAAGAAGAGGAGAACAAACACCATATTTTTTTAAAAAGCTTTAATGTTAGGTTTTTGGGAGGTACAAGATCATTGAAGAGAGTCGGAACATTCTTTCCTCATTTTTCCTTCTGGGGAATCTTAATAGACAAAATGTAATTCCTTGTGACAAAGGCCACTCTTCATTATGTTGTAGTTATGATTAAAATCTCACATCAAGTTGGCTGTCAATCCATTTCTCAAATTAGACCTTGGTTGAATTGGTTTTTGTTTTTTTTTTTCATTCAGCCTCACAGTTCTCTGCCTTTGGGGATTACACCTTACATGTAGATGGGATTCACTTAGAATTTGAGATTTTCACTCATTTATTTGGGTCCTCTTAAGAAAATTTGAAGTATCTCTTATTTTTCCCCACCCCAAAGGAGCAGATGAACTAGTTATGGCTGACATGGCTAGGTTGCTTTCCTCCATGAAAGGAATACCAGCCATGATCATTTCCATTAAACCAAATACTTGGAGCCAAAAAGAGATAAAGGTAACTTCTTCCTATTAAATCAGGGACAGGCTTAGAAATATTTTATGTTGCTTCTCTTTTCTAGTTGCCAGCCTTGTGTGTGTTGTGTGTATGTGTACATGTGTGTTCATGAATGGTTACTGAGGAGGTTAAACTATGACTATAGATGATGCTTCTGTTTTCTTTTAAGAAGAGAGAAATAATGAAAATTAGAATGATCATCAGGGGGAGATGACTTTTGTAAATGTGGACAGAACAATGGAAATATCAGGGCCAATTAGAAGATTATGGGCCAGGTTATTTTTGAAAGCTGTTTTGAACAGCAAGAAGACTATCAGTAAGCTCCTCTCCTGGAGTGGCAGCCACATGGACAAGTTTGGGCTCAGTAAATATCTGTGTTATTTAATTTAGATTATTGAAAGAACACTCATGAAGAGAAAAAGTTGTTATTATGCTCTTAATCTTATCTTTAATTTGATTTAAAAAAAGCATAGGACTATGAGATCTGTCCTGAAAGTATCGAGCCAACATCGATATAATTAAAATACTTTGTGCTGCTGATACTTTTGGGACAGACCTTGTGTTACTATAAGAAGGAAATTTCTGATTCTCCAGATACCATCTTCAACATCTCACCCTCAGATCTTTAGCCAAGCACAAAGAGAAGCAGTGAAGCAGCCTCACCTGATTTTTATTAAAGAATCACCAGTGCTTTTACTTGGAGAAAGGTGAAGGCATACTCTTTAGTTGAGTCTGAACAACTAAACCAAAAACCTCAAAATATGACTATTACAAGAATAATCCATGTCTTTTGTTTTCTGAAATACCTGCACAGTCATGACAGATTGAACCTAAAAAAAATAATTGGTTGCTTTCCTATTAAAACCAACATTCCATGTGGGTCTTATTATTTATTGTCTTTAATTTGGTGCTTTTCAAGTAATCTTTTCTTTAAAGTGCCCTTCCTCTAAACCTAAAACAAAACAAAACAAAACAAAACAAAAACTTCTTTGCTAAAAACTGCTGTTCATTCATTATAACACATTCCAATTTTTTAATGTAAATTTTGCTTTATTGAAAATCTACCCTTTGGGATATTCAGTGTGAAATGTAGTGCAGACTGATCTCCAGGTTTTAATAATGAAAATGCCACCAGCGACTTTTGTAATAATGGCATCTACAATGCTATCATGTATGCAAGCAATAAAACTCTTCAGGGAATGTTTTTATACTGAAATTTTCATGTGAGTGCCCTAACCACAGGCCATAGAGAATTCACTTCTGCAAGTAATAATATAACTAACTCACTGCTTAGTATAGGAAGAGAAAGTGTGTGTGAGGAGTGGGCATAATTCCTTGGATTCAAATAACTACCAGAATCATTTTACTTTTGCAAAGGGTATGGATGGGGAAAAAAATTAAAGCACACCTGCACTACTTTAGCAACAACATTTCATTTCTCACGAAGTTTAATAACATACAGGTTGGTGTATGTATCTTCACTGAGTAACCTACCCCCATTTTTTAAATACCCCAGTTTTTTAAAATTACTGAACTTTTTAAAGAACTAGCCTTTTCAATGTGCCCTGTCCCCATCAGTAGGTATACATTGGATTTTTTTTTTAAAGAATACTTGATGTAGTCCTAAGTACATATAATTTTTTTTTAAAAAGTTACAAATTTTGTAGTACTGCATAATTATTAAGGATTCAGTGATGCTTTCTAAACAATCTTAGATCAAAAATACTTGTGCGAATGTCTTTTTCTTACCTATTTTGTGGAACATGGTGTAGTATTCCCTTTAAATTTTAGACCTCATTTCTCATTCTATTCAAAATCTTAAGTTCTTCGTCTGAGTATATTGTCTGTGGTAACTCTGCTAACAGTCTTTCTGGGCTGGATCCATTTTGAGGTAAAGACACCAACAGGAGCAAATAAACTTCTAGGGAACAAAGGTCTTATTTTTTTGCAGTTATCCTTGCAATAATGCAGAATAGAAGGTTGTAATGAAAATGTCCTACATCACATGATGCTCTTGTTAGCGGGTATAAGATTAAGCACATGGTATTTATAAACTAAAATTAATTCAAAGGCAAGAATGTCTTAATGTTGTCATTCTTATATTTTGTGTTCTTCAAGACTATACCATTATAAAAACTGGCTAACCAGGTCTTATTCTTAGGACTCTATTGGCCTTTGTAGGTGGACCCTGTTATTTCTTTATTCTCATCTAGTTTTAATTGTATCACACTGCTTTTTATTGTCATGTTAATATCTACTATAGATTCTCCAGGTTTGGAAAATATATGTATGATATATAAAAACCACTCAATCTACTTTTAAAACCCTTTCTGTGAATTTCTGAGTATATGTACGTATGTAAAAATATTCTTGATTTCCAATTCTGTTTTTTCATAGAAATGAAATTTTATTGAAACTTTTATTTAGTTTAAATATTTTAACATAAATTATTCACATCGAATTTTAGTATAAATTCATTCTTATTTATGCCCATGATCATGTCATGAGATGATAACTTTGCTTTCTTTACTAATATGGCAGTGGGGAATAAAATTAGGAAGCAAAACCAGCACGAACGAACAGAGAGGTGGACAGGAAGAGAGTGCTGGTCTCCAAATCAGAGCAATGCATGTTAATATAAGAGAAAAATACTTAGACTACAGAAGGGATATAAACTATAAGATATTAATTGATATAATTTCATACTGATGGGACTTAATGCACCCAGGCCTTTCACCTTGGTCTGTAAATTATATCATTCACATCTTGTCAGTACTTTGTTTTTCCTTTAAGTCTTAAAAAAATTTCATTCTTATGGGTCATTTTCAGCACTGGTTACTGAGGTAAAAGAAAAAATTCCTGTAAAGTTCATTATGGTCTTTTATTTTCTGTACTGAAAATTTGGTAGAGTGTAGTGTCTTTTTCGTGTTTCGAGATGAAACAGCACACGACTTCCACAAGATCATATTTAACTTGTTGGGGTCCCTGAGTTACATGATGGTCATACCTTTCTAAAATTCAGTATAGATTAAATTAGTGAGATTAGGTAGATTAGTGATAAATTAAATCAAGAAATCTCATTGTAGCATATTTTAATAAGTGAATACCAAATACATAGAGTGATATATATGTAGGTTTGGGGAGAAATGTATTATTCTGTAGGGACCATTATGATAACGGAATTGCATTATATATTACACATTATATGGATGTTGGAATGTATCATTTGTGAGGGATGTCTCCCTTCATTAGCAATCATGTTTGTATATAAAACTGTTTTTGTTTTGTTTTGCCAAACTAGCATTTCATTTTGTGAGTGACAGTTGACTGATATTTTTGAATAAGTGTTGTCTGGGGTTTGAATTGTTGACTGATCAGTTTGAAAAGGTATGTTATCAGAATTTTAGAGTTAACTCAAATGTGAAAAAGTCCACACAAAAGTAATTTTTCTTTTCTAGCTATATGAATGTAAAATACTTGCAGATAATGTATATATTGTGTAACATATGTATATTTGGTCATAAAAGCAGAGAATCAGAAACATTGTAAAATTAAGCACTTTAATTCCTATTAAATATTAAACATTTGTATCTTGTAAATAAATCCATCCTTAAATGAACTCTACAGACTTAGATGTTATTTTACCTAGGATTATACTGTATATTCAATTCACAGATTTTGGTTGGCTCATCCCCCTTCCCTAACTGTCAAACATGAAGTCAGGGGAATCTGTTAAAACAAGTCAGATCATGTTGCTTCTCTACCCTGGTCCCCTAGGGGCTCCCCATTAACTCAGAATAAAAGCCAACATCCTACAACAACAATAAAATTAAAAAAAAAAAAAAAAAAAAAAAAAAAAGCCAACATCCTTTGGGTGGCTTCACAAGGCCTTCTGTATCTCAACCACCACCACACTGTACACAGCTTCTTGCTTTTTTGAAATCTGCTCAAGCCTCCCCACCTCACCCTTGGCCATGCATGGCAACTTTGATTCCAACGGCTTCCTCTAACAACATAACACTCCCATTCATTCGTAACCTGATTTCTTTTTCTCATAGCACTTAAAATCTTGTAACAAACAAAATAATTAGCTATTTTTTTTTATGTTTTTATTGTTTGTCTACATCTACTAGAACATAAGCTCCATAAAGGTAAGGATTTTTATCTGTTTTAATCCCTGATGTCCCTAATTCTCAGCATAGTGCCTGGCACATTGCAGACATTCAATAAATACCAACTATAAAAACTATCTTATATAAAGAAAAAAAAAACTGAACAGAACCTTTCTTTCAAAGCACATCTTATTGTTATGGGTACAGACTTTTGGAATAGTGTCTGAGTGGAAAAGTAAAACAACATTTTATATAGCTAAATTATTTGAATAACAAAGCCAGGTTCCTAATGAAAGTTTTGAAAACATAGTCAGGAATTCAAACTCTTAATCTTTGCATGATGGATTCTTGTTTTTAAATAATCAACCTCAACCCACTGTCACCACCATCACCAGAGCACCTGGGCTATGAGGAAATTCGAGGCAGCTGGTCACTGTCACAGACAGAGGTGTGAGAGACACTTCCTGAGGAAATCCGGTGGCAGCAGAGACCTGGCCCAGGGTTTGGATAATGAGCACTTCATCTGCAGTTTACTCTCTCATAGAGGAAGTGAGTGATTCATGCATTGTTTTGGTCCTGCGTTTAAGTAAAAACAAAGCCATGTTTTGTTTCAGTAAAGGAAACACTTTTTATACAATGAAGAGGGCACCTCATAGTCCATTATGTGGTCTTTTTACAAGAAACAGTATTTTTACACAATCATGTTAAATATATTATTATATCCACTGAACAAAGTTCTGAGTCACTGGTTATGGGAGCTGAGTATCTAGATGAAGTCCCAGTCTGTGGGCAAAATCCCATGATGTGACTTTTTGGGGTTTTGGGTTGACTTCAGGGCTTGAGTTCACCTTTGACCAAAAAGTGTGACTGGGTCTTGGACAGGGACATAAAATAATTGTAAAAGCCTGATTTGTAACTTATAAAATTTTAATTCTAAGTCACATGAAAATGTATGATGGGGCTTTTATTTGGTAAAGATTTTAATCAATTAATTTTTAGAGAGAGGGGAAGGGAAAAAGAGAGAGAAACATCAGTTGTGGTTGCCTCTCACCTGACTCCAACTGGGGACCTGGCCCTGCCTGGGAATCAAACCAGCGACCGACCCATTGCTTTGCAGGTCGGTGCTCAATCCACTGAGCCACACCAGCCAGGGAGTGGGTTTTTGTTTTTCAAATCCAGAGATACAAAGAACTCCTAAATCAGAAAGCCTTTGTCAAATTGAGGGTCGAGAGAACTGAGTTCTAATCCTGTCTCTTCTACTGACTTGGAGCTGTGAACCCAGGCACACATCATTTTACCTCCCGGAGCCCTAGTTTCCTTACTTGTAAAATACTATATCATTGGACTGAAATTTAAAATGATGAAAATTGCTAATATCTCTTTAAGCTTCAGTATTGTAAGATTCTTATTGTTTATATTTTGGTTATTCATTGCTCCTCTGATTTTTCTTGCTTTCTTGAAAACCTGTATTTGTAATCCTACACAAGTGTAATATAATCTAATTGTATGTATAAATATATATAGTCACTTCTGTTTTTCTAAACGGTCTTCAAGTGCATCCTTAATATAGTGCTGAATGGAGAGTCTTCTTTCCACTGCTGTTCATCCAGAAGGTTTTGATCTGTCAGCCAAAGCCCCTGGGCACCAGCGGATTCTGTGAGTAGAAATAAGGTAGCCAGTGGGCTCAGCATCAGGACTGATACACATAGAAATATCCCCTGTTCAAGAGTCGAGTTTGTTTGTCTGTTTGTTTTGTATATTTTATTGCTTATGCTGTTACAGTTGTCCCAAATTCTTTTGCCTTTGCTCCCCTCCACCCAATCCCCCCATTCTCTCCCAGAGTCCTACCCTCCTTAGTTCATGTCCATGGGTTGTACATATAAGTTCTCTGATTTCACCCTTTCCTCTGTTATTCTTATCTTCCCCCTGTCTATCTTTTACCCACTAATTATGTTTCCTAATCCCTGTACCCTTTCCCCCTTTTTCCACCTTCCCTCTTCCAGCTGACAACCCTCCCAATGATCCCCATACCTATATTGCTGGTCCTATTCTGGTTGTTTGCTTGGTTTGTTTTTGTTTCCCTTTTTTATTTTTCAGGTTCTGTTGTTGATAGTTGTGAGTTTGTTATTTTATTTTATTTATCTTTTTAAAGATTTTATTTATTATTTTTAGAGAGAAGGTCAGGGGGAGAGGAAGAAAGGGAGAGAAACATCAGTGTATGGTTGCCTTTCACCTGCCTCCAGCTAATGACCTGGCTGGAGATCTGGCTTGCAACCTCGTTTTGTGCCCTGGCTGGAAATTGAACCAGCAACCCCTGGGTTCGCAGGCTGGCACCTTTCCACTGAGCCACTCCAGCTAGGGCTGTTGTCATTTTAATGTTCATTGTTTTGATCATCTTTTTCTTAATAAGTCCCTTTAACATTTCATGTAATAAGGGCTTAGTGATGATGAACTGCTTTAGCTTTACCTTGTCTAGGAAGCACTTTATCTGCTCTTTCATTCTGAATGATAGCTTTGCTGGAGAGAGCAATCTCGGTTTTTATCCAGACAAATTGGCTGGGCTGATGGTTGGCTAAGGCATCCTAAGAGCTGCAATTAGGCAGTGAGGAAGCGGTTGTCGAGGCCGTCTCTGCCTTGGCTGAGTTCTAAGGTTTGGACTCTGATTTCTAACCCCCAACATACTTAATGGTGCCCTCTATCTGTAAAAGGCCTTGTTACTTCCACATGGTTAACAATATTAACAAAAAAGCATAAAGCTCCTGCAAATGAATATTTTAAAAAATCAATGCAATGGAAAAATAGACCAAGAATATGAATAGGTAATTCACAGAAAAAGAAATATAACAGGCCCTGGCTGGTGGCACAGTGGATAAGACGCCAGCCTGCAAACCCAAAGGTTGCAGGTTCGATTCCCAGCCAGGGCACATAACCAGGTTGCAAGCCAGGTCTCCAGCCAGGTTTGTAGCTGGAGGCAGGTGAAAGGCAACCATACATTAATGTCTGTCTCCCTCTCTGCCTCTCTCCCTTCCCCTCTCTCTGAAAATAATAAAATCTATTTAAAAAAAAGAAATATAACAAACTAATACAGTATATTCAAAAATTTACCAATGATGTTTTTAACCTAATTAATTTAGAAAAACTAAAAATATTGATACTGTCCTAGGGTGGGTATGGGGGAATGGTTAATCCCATATACTTTTTCTGGAACTGTAAACTGTCACACCTGTATCTGTTAAGATTTTAAAGATGCATACTTTTTCTTCATATTTTTTAAAATTATTTTTAGAGAGAGAGGGAGGGAGAGAGACATCAATGTATGGCTGCCTTTCACCTGCCTCCAGCTATGGATTTGGCTGGAGACCCAGCTTGCAACCTTAGTTGTGCCCTGGCTAGGAATCAAACCAGTGATATTTGTGTTCACAGGCAGGTGCCTTATCCACTGTGCCACCTGCCAGGGCTAAAGATACATCTCTTTGACTTAACAATTCCACTTCTAAGAATCTACCCTACTGAGTTACTAAGAAAAGTATAAATATGTACATGTGTAAGGATATTTTCTGCAACATACCTTAATAAATTCAAAGCAAGGTATCCTCTACTAAGAGCAAAACATTAAAGTATAATCTTTGTAAGTGAAGACTATGCAGTTGTTTGAAAGAATATTTTTTATTTTTTAAATTTTGTTGTTGTTGTATTACATCCATCCCCTTTTTGCTCCCCTCTTGAAAGAATATTTTGTAATTTTTATGTATTGATATGAAAGATATCATAGCAATGAGTGAAGAAAATCTATAATAAAAGCTTTTTTCCCTAAAAATGAAGAGATAGAGCTATATGTGTAGTGTGATCTGATTTATACCTTTGTGTCAAAACAGTAAAAAATATGAGCAGAAAGAAGCTACTCACAGTGCTTTCAACCTGGAGAATATGCTCAGAGGTGAGGAGCTTTTCATATTTTCCATGATTTATTTAATGATAGTGTTATAGACCAAATTACATCCCCCTAAATTAATGTTAAGGCCCTAATACCCAATGTAGCTGTATTTTGGGATAGGACATGGAAAAAGGTAATTCTCAGTTATGTGGTCGTAAGGGTGGGGCCATAATCTGAAAGGACTGGTGTCTTTGTGAGAAGAGGAAGGGACACCAGAGGGCTCCCTCTCTCTCCACCTATTCTCAGAGCAAAGGCTGTGGGAGAACCCAGGAGAAGGCAGCTGAATGCAAGCTAGGAAGAAAGCTCTTATCAGAAACCAACGATTCTGGCACCTTTTTTTTTTTTTTTTAATTTTATTTATTATTTTTAGAGAGACATCAATGTATGGTTGCCTTTCACCTGCCTCCAGCTATGGACCTGGCTGGAGACCTGGCTTGCAACCTGGTTATGTGCCCTGGCTGGGAATCAAACCAGTGAGCTTTGGGTTTGCAGTCCAGCGCTTTATCCACTGTGCTACCAGCTAGGGTGATGCTGGTGCCCTGATCTTGCACTTCCAGCCTCTAGAACTATGAAAAAATAATCTCTGTTGCTTAAGCTACCTTGTCTGTGGTGTCTTGTTATAATGGCATAAGAAGACTATTACATGTATGTAGAGATTTTTATACTCTTATTCTTGGATACTGTCATTGGGAGTGATAACCCCCACTTCCTTTTTTATTCTTCTTTTAGCAGATGCTTTAAAAAGCCCACTTCAGGAACAAGCTGAACATAGAGAACAGGAACTTTTCCAGTAATGTGTTGGTTAGGTTAGGCTGCTCTACTAATGAGGATAATTAAACACCACCTTCTGCAACAGAGCTCTAAATGTTAATGTATTCACACCATAAAGATTTTTTTTTTTTTTTGCTCATTTTATATTCTAACATGTTTGTCAGAGAACTAACTCTATGCCGTGTAGAAACTCGGGGACCCACACTAAGGGTTGTCCGTCTTGCTATCTCTCTCACTCCACCTGTGGCTTCAGAGTTTGCCAAAGTAGAGGGCGGGAAGGAGAAGGTCAAGCAAGGCTTTTCACTGACCCAACTCATAAATACATGCCACCTCTGCTCACAGTGATTACAGAAGTAGTCACATGGCCCCAAACAAACTTCAAAGGAAGGTGCAAAATAATAACCACGTGATTATTTCATGAATGGCAAATACTCCTGCCATACTCCTTATCATGGATTAAACTGTATTCTCCCCAAAAGATAATATTCAAGTCCTAATCTTGCACTTCCAGAATAGGATCTCATTTGGAAATAAGGTTTTTACTGAGCGAAGTTAAATTTCCTTTTAATTAAAATCTGTTGTCTCCTTTTAAAATGAAATCAATAGAGTGAGCTGTCATCCAACATGACTGGTGTCTTTAGAAAAGGAGAACATTTGGACTCGGACATGCGCAGGAGGATGACGAGTGAACACGTGCAGGGAGCCGACAGTGGAGTTAGGGCCACGAGCTGAGACACACCCGCAGTCAGCGAGAACCCGGCGAGGCCTGGAATGTTAGGTTCTCCTTCACAGCCTTCCGAAGGACCCAGTCCTGCTGACATCTTGGTTTTAGACTGGTTTCTAGAACTGCAAGCCAATTTCAATTATTCTAAACAACCAGTTGGTGGTACTTTGCTACTGGAGCCCTGGGGAATGAATACACTCCTTTATCAAGTTTATGCAGAAAGAAATGTAGAACACTAAATTGGATGCTTATGAATCTTGTAGAATGACTGGAACAATGTAGGCTAGACATCCAGCAATTACTCCCAGAACAATCGAGGCACCAAGAGTTACTGGTTCTTAATACCACAGTCGGGAGCTTGCGCTCAGGATCTCTTCAAGTCAGCCACTCTGAGAGTCGGGAGAGCATCGTCAGAACCAGAAAGTCAGGCTTCCCTTGACCTGCACTAGCAAAATGGAAGCCTGCGCCGCTCTTCATCCCTGCGCAGTGTAGTTCAGAATTGAAGCCTTGCGTGAACGCGTCCGTTTTATGGAATTAAAATGGTATCTGAAACATTTAGTTACATTTGAAAGGAAGTTTTTAGCTTTTTAGCTTCTGAAGCAAAACAACAAAAACCAACCAACCAAAGAAAACAGCCTGCAAAATACATTTTGAACAAGCCATTCTGCTTTATTTTTTTCTTTTCGGTCATTATTTTATGGTTTCCTGAACATCTTTCTAATTTTCTCCTCTAAAATGTTCCAATTGCCCATTCTGCCCTTGGCTATTTTTTTCTTTATATCCTCTGGACATGCACATCTTTTTCCAGGTGTCTCCATCTCTATTATTAGCACCTAGTATACATTACCATCACTTCTGACTTGAATTACTGCAGCATTCCCTATCTGGTTTCCCATTCTTCCTTACCTCATCCCAATCCAAGGGGACGATGGGTGGGTGACCTCTATAAAATGCATAAACTTATGTGTCTCTGCTCACTCATGTGAGGTTCCCCATTACCATTTCTACTTCCTCACTTTTCTACATTTCTGGCTCCTCACTATTTGGTCAACTCTTAACCCCTCTATGTACATACTGCCTCCGTTCTTCATTCATTCTCTCACTTATTCAACATATATGTATCAAATACCTATTAGGCATAAGGATCTTAGATCCTGTTTTGCTAACGGGAGGGGGGACTGTGGACAGGACAGTAACATGCCCTTCCCCCACAGCCAAAAGTCAGCTCCTTAAGGGCAGAAATGATGTCTTATTTAGCTGGTTCTCTCCCGTACTTACTGCTAATGGATTTTAAAAGTTTACTTTTATATTGGCTGTAGAACACATTCTCAGTAATATTATTCCTATTCATAGCTCAGGGGTCGGGAGTAAGATCATGGCTTTGCAAAAAAGGTGATTAATTCAGAGCTTTTTCTGTCATCCTGTACTAGTTCTAAAATAACATCTTGCTAGGTAGGCCCTGACTAGCCTGATAGAATGTATTTAATACGAAAAACATGTATCCATCCATCCATTTTAGTCAAACTTTCAATAACAGAAGAGGATTTAGAATAAATAAAAGCCACCAGAAAGAGACAAAAAGTCAGCTGTTGGATGGACCTTTAGACATAATACACATGCTGTGCTTAGTCCTTGATGCTATACCATCTTATTCACTGATTTTACTGTGTCACTGATGTGTGTTGTCATCCATCAGGACTGGATGGAATCTCTAGACAATTGGTTTTTAATACTCAGATTGACTTATGCCACTCCATATTGTTTACATGAACCTGTTGGGGAATTAGAAAGTAAAGATGTTCCAAGTCTCCACCAGACCTGGCTGCTAAAGGGAGAAATCCAGGACAGATGTCCCTTTTGTTTACTATGGTGTATTAGAGAGCTTTTGATACCAAAAGGTAGCTTACCAACGACTGAAGAGCTGTATTTCTCTTCAACATACAGTATGGACTAATAGAATTGATGTAGGGAAGACAAAAAGGAAGCATGGAAAACAGAGGAGAAAAGAGCTGAGGAGCATCTACGAACACCAAATGACATTTTGGGAACCTACCACACAGTGGTGAAGAGAGAAAACTAATGAGAAAATTTCAGCCACAGATTAAATTACTTTAAGAATGGAATGTCTGGAAAAAAAGAAGAAAAAAGAATGGAATGTCTGACGTGGAAGTTTTCAGTTGTTGGCATTACTGGGATGTAAAACCACACTATCATCCCAAACAGTTAACCATGTTTTGTGGGTGCGAGGATTGAAAAGAAAGGCTGAGTTCCTTTGGTGTTATGGGCGTGGAACAAAAGGAGGAAAAATAGTCTAGTCTAGGGAGATGCAAAGGGAGATATGAGGACTCCACTACTCCTACTTTTATATGCTTTCAATATTGTTTTGCATTGGTTTCAAGTATACAGCATAGTGGTTAGACAATCATGTACTTAACAAAGCATTCCCCTTGATATTTTCAGTATTCAGCTGGCACCATACACACTTATCACTACACTACTGACTATATTCCCTATGCTTTACTTACATCCCCCTGACTATTTTGTAACTGCCAGTATGTACCTCTCAATGCTTCACGTCTTTCACCCAGTCCTGGAACCCCTGTCCCCTGTGGCAACCCCCAGTTGCTCTTTGTGTCTATGTGGACTCTACTACTCTTAATAGTGTTGTCACACTGCCCTCTAATGGGCTGTCCATATCTCACCAGGTTCAATTGCTGGCTTCTAACCCATCTGACCCACTGCGGCTGCAGGCCATAACCTGCACCTGCTGACAACGTCTGCATTAAACCTGAGGCTTTGCGCGCAGCGCAAATGGATGAAAGCCGTTGATCATCTTTGCAACGTACTGGCATTTTCCAAAATATGACAAAGAGGCTTCCCAATCAGAGCTGTATATTTTCTATCAACAGTAGATCTGTACATTCCACTGTTATTTCCAGACGTGGAATGACAGCTTGGCTATGACTGATGATCAAAATGTTGGCACAAAATGAATTTGGATATGGATGTCATAAAAAATTGTATGACTGACCTTCTGCAAGAATTACTAAAACTTGGCCATTTACTAATTTCATTGAAACGAAACTTTCTCCTATTGGGGACTTTAATTTAGAGCAAGGGGGCGACCCCCTGGCGACGCTGTAGGGCAGCTGTGCTGATGGGGAACCGCTGGCCAGGCTAGCTTGATCGGCTTTGGCCAGGTTTGATTGCAAATCCTAGCTCCACTTGTACCACTTGTACCACTTGTACCAGTTGCTTAAATCTTGGCTTTTCAGACTTTCCAAGTAAAATAAAAGGAACCCCAACCCAAGGTTGATCAGAGTGGTATTAGGTAACAAGCCTCCAGTAAGTACGGGAGAGAACCAGCTAAATAAGACATCATTTCTGCCCTTAAGGAGCTGACTTTTGGCTGTGGGGGAAGGGCATGTTACTGTCCTGTCCACAGTCCCCCCTCCCGTTAGCGAAACAGGATCTAAGATCCTTATGCCTAATAGGTATTTGATACATATATGTTAAATAAGTGAGAGAATGAATGAAGAACGGAGGCAGTATGTACATAGAGGGGTTAAGAGTTGACCAAATAGCCTCTTGATCCCAGCTCTGCCATGTACTAGCTGTGTAAAGTACACTTCACTTAGCCCCCTGAAGCATCAGCTCCACATCTATAAACCTATCCCACAAGACAACTGTAAAATGCTTAGTGCAGAGCCTCACATATGGTAAGTGCTCCATAAGTAATAGTTTAATGATACATGAAAAAAGCAACAAGGAAAAGACGGAGTGATGAACTGTGAAGGTTAGCATTCCTAGATTGGGTGGTATGTACACATTTAGAAATTG
This sequence comes from Noctilio leporinus, assembly GCA_004026585.1. Taxonomy (NCBI): domain Eukaryota; kingdom Metazoa; phylum Chordata; class Mammalia; order Chiroptera; family Noctilionidae; genus Noctilio; species Noctilio leporinus. The sequence continues at coordinate 74,659 of PVIW01001160.1, forward strand.
AGAACAATTGTTGGATTTGGAAAGTGCTATTTTTTTTTTTAAATGATGAATAATAAGTCTATTTTATTTTCCAAAACCAATTCCTTCCATGTGGTAGGAAATATGATCTCTGAAAACAGTGACTCACATCATTAGAGCTCCATAATGAAAGAGAAAATTCCCCGGTTAACTCAAGTGAAAAACATTCTAAGGGAAGGCCTCTAAGCGGCCTTGCTTGGGTCAGGTCCATCTCCAGACCCAATACCTTAGCCTGGTGTGGTAGGCAGAAATAGGGCCCCTTGAACATGCCCATGTCTGTGCCCGGATTCTTGGGACCTGTGAACTTTATATGGCAAAAGGGACTGTGCAGATAAAATGAAAGGTCCACACCTTGAGGAGGGGAGATTGTCCTGGCTTATCCAAGGTAGCCAAACTAATCATGGGTTCTTAAATGCAGAGAACCTTTCCTGGCTATGGTCAAAGAGACACGATGACAATGAAGGGGCAAAGAGATGTGACATTGCTAGCTTTGAAGATATTGGAAGAGGGTCAAGACCTAGAGAGGTAAGCAGTCTCAAATCTGGAAAAGGCAGGGAGACAAACTCTCCCGTAGAGTCTCCAGAGAGGTCTGCAGCTCTGATGATACCTTGATTTTGCTCAGTGAGAGCCAAGTGGGACTTCTGGCCTACAAGGATGTAAGAGAATACATTTTTGTTGTTTTCAGACACTACATTTGTTAAGTCAGCAATAGGAAACTCATGGATTCTGGAAACGGTGAAAACCTAGTTTCAGTTCCTTCCCAAATTCAGTCAACCTCATCTGCTCAAAGGCAGCTTGTCAGTGAGATCCTCTAAGGCCCCCATCACTGCCTGCTTCCCTCATTCACAGGATAAATGGATTTGAGGGAATGAAGTAGATGATGGGGCGGGGGCGGGGGGGCAAGGAAGAGGTAGAGAAAATCCTAATGCTGCATTGTTGCAGTTATTTTTGAGGCCAAGGTCAATGCTAGCCCCTTGGTTGTACAAGTTAAGTAATTCCTCTTTTTGAGTCTATTAGTTTGAGTTTAATTTCTGTGACTTGCAACCAAACTGTTCTACCTAAATCATAAACAAAAATCGAGAGAGAGGTCTGGCTGATGGAAGAGACTTTTAAAAAAGCCTTTGGAGACGATACCTGATAATGGTTTAATTTAATTTCAGAGCAACCCACTGAGAAACACATTATCCTACTTTAGATGAGGAAAGCCATATTTACTGGCTAAGTAGCTTTGCCCACAAGCAAGAGTGTTCTGAGCTTAAAATGTGAAAAGCCAAATCAATTTGAAACACATTGCACATAGAGTATCCTGCCTTGTGTGTGTGTGAATGTTATCAAGTTAGAGCCACCCTTTTTCAAAGCCTCACCACTTTTCCTGTTTCTTTGGCCTCAAACACTTTAATGTGCTCAATACACTCAACACTGTAGCATCTAAACACGTATTGGACAAACCAGCTCACACCTAACTGGTGGTGGTAGTGACAGAACTTTTCAGCACTGGTGATGTGATCATTCTTCCTTCTCCTAGGAAAAACATAGAATTAAAAAGCAGTCACCATTATTCCTGAAGCATGTTAACAAGGCTTTGGATGTTCCATCACAAGAGGTATTTGAATGGAATAATGCAAAAGGAAATATATAATACCTTGTAAAGTTCATGAGATTTGTCTTTCTGGAATACATGCATGCTTGCTCTTTTAATGTTGCCATTAGCAATGAGGAAAAGATATGTCTCTTGGCACCACAAATTAGGGAAAATGTTGCCATTGCATCATTTTTGTCTCAGGGCAGCTTGTCCCCATGAGACAGTTACTGGCTATCCCATGGAGCTTCACCACAAGCCTACCCGTCTGTTGTTTTCTGGAGTTAAAAAAAATTTTTTCCTTGGTCTCTGAAAAATTTTTTAAAAATTTTTATTTATAATTTTCAGAGAAGGGAAGGGAGAGAGGCAGAGAGGGAGAGAGAGACATCAATGTGTGGTTGGCTTTCACCTGCCTCCAGCTAAGGACCTGGCTGGAAACCTGGCTTGCAACCTGGTTATGTGCCCTGATTGGGAATCGAACCAGCGACCTTCGGGTTTACAGGCCAGCACCTATCCACTGTGCCACCAGCCACGGCCTGAAATTTTTGTTTTTAAAAAGAATCAAGGAAAAGGAAATATTTATAAAGCTCGGTAACATGCCAAAACAGCACCGGTGGACCTTCAGGTTTTATCTTAGTTTCATTCATTTGTTGAAAAATATGTATGGCGTGCCTGACATATGTCTGGCTAAACAAATCAAGCATGTCCCCAGGACTAGTGGGTGGCTGTGCTGGAGGATAGTGCCCAACTTCCATACTGCCTGTGGTCCTTGCCCTCCCAGAGATTAAATTTAGTGACTTCTATGAAGTCTTGCTTGAATATTCCCTCCTCAGACTAGAAAGAGTCTCCCATTATGTGCTACATAATACACCCAATATAGGACTTGACCCATTTATTTATAAATAGTCCTCTGTTAGATGTAAACTCAGAGGGGACTGAGATTACAACTATCTCGTCACTTTCTACTGAGTAAGGGATGCGTCAGTGGGTTAAACAGTCAAAAATCCCTGGCCTCTAGCAGCTGATAATCCAGCAAAAGGTGAGAGAGTAGGGAAGGGGTGGGTGGGGCTTTCTCCTCATCTACTTAGGATTCTTTGTTCAAATGTTACTTACTTTTTGAGACGGGAAACTTTGGAGGTTTGGAGAAGACAGATTATTATCTGCCTAAAAAGAAAAACAACATTTAGGAATAGAACAGTAGACACTCTTTGCAAAAACCTAGTAAGGCAGTTATCAGATCTTCACTTTGTTGGGAATCAGGCCACAGCAAATAACATTTTATATACCGACTATAGAGAACGCGGACCTGGCCTTTCCCCTCTAGAATTCGGGACACACTTTCTGAGCACGCTTTTACAAAAATCATGGAGAATTGTGTTTAACCTGAGCTGATTTTGTATTTTTGCAAAATTGCACCCCACGCCAGCTACTATCAGCCTACAGACCTTTTGCACCTGACCGGGTTGTCTGAGGCTAGGAGCTATTTAAGCTTTTCCAACCCGTCCTTACTGAGAAAGTGCCCCATAAGGACATATCTTGGAAAATCAAGAGACTCTGCTGTACTTAACACATATTCGGTATTTTCCCACCCAATGTGTCTCAAGCAGAGGCATAAATATATCCGTTTCCTCCTACAGTCAGAAATCGCTCCCTATTCTTTTGACAAGAAACCCGGAAGAACCCCTGTAACCAACGGCCCACTTCCGGACTCCGGGGTGGGCAGGTGCTGCGCAGCCTTCTGGAAGTCACAGGCGTTGGCTTGGGTCCGCTGCAGAACTACAACTCCCGAAAGGCTTTGCTTCTTGTCACCGCCCTCTTGGCGCACGGCCTGCCGGGAGGGGGCAGGCGGCGGCCCGTCGGGGTCCAATGGGTGCGGGCTCCGGAGGAGAGGGCGGTGGAGAGGAAGAAGGAGGCGGGATCTGGGCCGGGGCCCCATTCATTGCCGTGGGCCACCGGGCCGGGGTCCAGTGTTTCCAGAATCATGGAGGCGCTAATTCCTGTTATCAACAAGCTGCAGGACGTTTTCAACACGGTGGGCGCCGACATTATCCAGTTGCCTCAGATCGTCGTGGTGGGAACGCAGGTGAGAGACGACTGTGACGTCCGCTCAGGCCGAAGCCCGGAGCGCGGGCCTGGTCGGGGCTGCGGCGGCGCACACTCCGGGCCAGCCTTTGCGGCCTGCGGGAAGACGGCGCTGCTTGGGGCCCCGGGGCGTCCTGGGCTCTGTCGCGCCTGCGGGCCCTGGGCTGCCTGGAACCGGGGCTGGGAATCGGGGCCTGGCCGGGAGGCGAGGGGCGGAGCCGGCGTGGCGGGCCTGGCGGGCCCCAGGGGCCGGGCGGGGATGGGACGAGCGGTCAGACAGAACCGGAATTCTCCGGGACCCGGCGCGGCTTTCGCCGCTGAGCGCTGCGACCAAGGGCATTTGGGGGACGCGCGGGGCGTGCGGGGCGCGCCGACTCGTGGGGGGCGGCCAGCCCCTTCGCGGCTGGCTACCGGGCGGCGGGGCGTGTCTGCACCTCCCGGGTGTGCCGGGGGGCTGCGGGGTCAGGTGAGGACCCGCGGGCGGGCCGGGCTGACCAGGCCGCTGCACCTGCTGCCTCTCGGCCGCGTCATCGACCCTCTTCGGTTTCGAGAGCGCCGAGGAGTTCGACCCGAACCAAACCGCGGAAACCCAGACCTGGTGCTAGGAGGGAATATCCCACTTTCCTGCGTAGGCGGTGGTGTGTGGCTGCCATCGAAATTGTGCACCAAGTTTTGCTGGTCTCTTAACAAGAGAGCATGGTGTTTGTTCTTTAGAACTATACGTGCAGAGATGTGGAAGAAATGTTATTTCTGGAGTGACAGGGGGGCGTAAGTTTCATTTTCTTCGCTGCTTTTCTTGGAGGGGAATCGTAGGGCATTTATTAGAAATTAGAGAAGCACATTTTAGAGAGTACTTAATATGTTGATTTTAAATGCTTTCATCTCTTCATGATCTTTTTATTGAGAAGTTTAAGTACCATGACAGGGAACTCGATGGTCCAACATAATACACGCGGAGAATGTATGCGAACCCTGGCGAGTTTGGGAACCGTAGACATCCTGGACTGTGCGTCGGTGCTTTTCCATAGTTAAAGCGGTAGAAATTATTTCAGAAACAAATTTCCGTGGTATGCTAGAAGGTCTGTATAGATTCTGCTCAGTCCTGTCCACACATGTTAAAATATTTGTAACTTTGTAATGATGGGCAACTCTGCATCATCAACATAGAGCAAATGGTTGTGTCACCCGTATTTTTACGGAGCATGTTTTCTTCACTGCTGTGTTCCTATTCCGGGCCCTTGGAACAGGCCTGGGGTATGTAGTAGGTGCTCCATAAATACTGTTCACCGTTAACTAGATAATTCTTAAAACACTGGTGCTTTTATCATCAAAACCTGTCTTTGTACATAGAATTAGAGATGATACAAATGAAAGCTTTGGTATTTAATTTGGAAGTGTTTCCTAGAGGTAGACCTGAAACATTCCACATAATTTTAGGAGATGCTCAGTGCTGTTTAAGCCTGAAGCAGAAAAAGAATAGACTGTGGGTGCATTGTACTGTGTCATCATGAATAGTTGAAAATCAGGAAGCATTTTTCTTACCCAGCATAGTTTATTTCAGAGTAAACCTGTTGGCAAAATTGGGAGGAGGGTAGAAAAGTAAAGATCTCACTGTGTGACAGTCATTATTAACATGCGCTAGCAAAAATCGTCCTAGTAGTGACAGTTTTATGCCATACCTGCATGTTGATGTTTGAAATTACTCAGAAGGAAGATTACTTCGTGTTTAGATGGTCAAATGAGGGTTATCTCCGTTTAGGTCTTTACTAGCTGAAATTCAGTTCTTTATTATTCAAAAGAAATAAATAACAGAAAAATGGCTTTCTTCCATATTTTTCTGTTGGAGAAATCTCTTCTGCTTGATTTGAATGTAAGCACACCACGACTTTGTTATCTATGCCATTTAATGATGTGTAGCATATATATAGCACACCCCTCACGTTCATATTTAATGGAATAGCGTACAATGAATGACATATACAGCACACCCTTCGCATTTATATTTAATGGAAGTGTACAGTGAGTGAGTTCCAGACACTGCTTAGTTTGACTGGTAGACTAAATGGCAGTCATCGTGTCTTCCTCATGGGAGCATTGTCTCAATCTTACGCATTACCTATACTTTAAATGGCTCCAGATCCTATTTTATTGAACTGTTTAGAACAGTTTTCTCAAACTTAAGTTTCCTGGATTTCATCCTCAGAGATTTTGACTTACTGAGGTCAGGGGTGGTGATGGGGATGGGCCTGGCACCGCAGGTGATTCTGATGTAGTTCATAGATCCTAATTTGAAGTATTAGTGACTCTTGATTTGAAGATGAACAAAACTGGAAAAACATGGGAAGCTGAGTCTGTGGGCATGTCACCATCCAGTAGCATGTTCATCTGGGTGGCCTTTTTGCTCCACAATATCAATTCCTAGGCAACCTTTGCAGTCCCCTAAATGTTTTTAAACTCTGATTTCTTAAACTGTATTTACCTGGGGCCTAGTGATTTGGAGTTGAGAAGAGGAAATCATGTTTACAGTTGTCGGTCATCCACACATTTCATGAGTTAGCTCAATAAATTGCTTTTCTCCTCTGAGACTTTGTGTGTGAAGAGAACAGAAAATGAGGAGAGAGAAGGTTGATACTATTGATAGTGTACTTTGCAGGTGGAGGAGGAGATAAGACTTAAATAACTTTAGTGAGTCCATTTCAGACATTTAATCACTATTTCTTAAATTGAGAATTGGAAGGGGGAGCCCTCTAGTTTGTAATCCAAGCCACCACCCAGAATAGGGATCCCAATGCAGATAACATGAACCTGAGACCCCGGCTCAGTGTTACTAGAAGTACTGTTTGCTAGAAGTACTGTTTATTTCAGTGATTTCAGACTCCACCTTCACTAATCCAGACAAATGCAAAAAGAAAAGGAATTTTGAGTTTTAAATGACCAATTTGCAAACCAATTTTTTAATTTAACATTTTAAAATTAAAATATAATTAATATAAAATTCACCATTATAAAGTTTGCAATTCAGTGACTTTAGTATATTCACAGGGTTGTACAACAACCACCACTAATTTCAGAACATTTTCATTACCCCAGAAAGAATCTGCATCCCTTTAGCAGTCACTCCTCATTTCACCACACCCTCAGCCCCTGGCGACTACTAACCTACTTTTTATTTCTATAGATTCACCTAGTCTGGACATTTTATATAAATGAAATCATATAATATGTGGTTTTTTGTTTGGCTTCTTTTTATATTTAAAAACATTTTTTCAGTCTCAGTTTACATTTAATGTCAAGTGTGTAGTATAAGTGTCTGGCTTCTTTTGCTCAGCATGACGTTTTATAGATTCTTATGTGTTGTTGCATTTGTTAGTACTTCATTACTTTATATGGCTAAATATTGGGTTGGCCAAAAAATTATTTTTTTTTTCTGTACAATGGCTGTAGTAATTCTAAATTGTCTTTAACTTCATTCAAAACAATGTTGATAGATTGTATTGTGACAGTTGTCATATCAGCATACATTAAAAAAGAGAAAAACATCAAAATTGGTGAATTTTTATGCAGTCATTTTATTATTGAAGATGGAAGAAAATATGCAACTGAAATGGAAAAAGAAGATTTGTGCAGTGTATGGAGAAGGTGCTGTGACTGATTGAAGTTCCTTGATATTATTGACATTTTGGCCAAATAACTCTTTGCAGTGGGGATGTCATATGCATTTGAAGATGTTTAGCAGCATCCCTGGCCTCTACCCACTAGAAGCCAATAGTGAAAGATAGCCGACATACTCAAAATATCCAAATCAATAAAGTTATTGGTTAAAATTTTAAATGTGTCTTTTATTTTACAGAAAAAATGCATACAGACTTTTTGGCCAATGCAAAAAGTTTTCCCACTTGTATGGGAAAACTGGGGATTTTTATGGATATTACAAATTAATGACCTTATAAGATATCTGGATTTCACCAATTTCTTACGTTTCAGTTAGCACTGGGCCAGGAGTTTATTAATCAGTAAAAACTTTCTTGTCAGCCCTGGCTGGTGGCACAGTAGATAAGGCCGCCAGCCTGCAAACCAAAAGGTGGCTGGTTCGATTCCCAATCAGGGCACATAACCAGGTTGCAAGCCAGATCTCCAGCCAGGTCTGTAGCTGGAGGCAGGTGAAAAAAGGCAACCATACATTGATGTCTCTCTCCCTCTCTGCCTCTCTCCCTTCCTCCCTCTCTGGAAATAATAAATAAAATCTTTTAAAAACAAAACAAAACTTTCTTCTCCAGGGACTGTTAAGTCTGCAGCATGTCAGCCAGTTTGGATCCTGGGTAGTTGAAGTGTTAATATTGTTGAGTTATATGTGTAGTAATTGTTCAATGCTAGAACCACAGTTTAACACCATAAATTATGAAGTGGCTTAAACTTCGATAATAGGGAGAGGATTTCACCTATATGGTAAAAATATTTTAGTTTATTTACTTTAAATATAAAGTTAACATTTCTAAGGATACAAGAAACATTTTATTTAAAGTGAGGCAAATACTAAGGAAACCTTTCCTGTAAATCTAAAATTATTACCAAATAAAACTTAAAAAAATTAAGTACATCTTGATTTGTTTTATTAATGGCAAAATAAAGAATTGAGAGGCCTGTCTTAGACAATAAAAAATAAGTTAGACATTAAAAACTAAATAAGCCTTAGTTAATAATGGCATGAATGAATATTTACAACTCCCAAATGACCAGGGAGAAAGAGCTAAAGAGCTAAAAATATGGTAAAGGTTTTTCATTGAAAGGCTTCATCTCAGAATTTAATTAAATTCAAAACACTGTACATATCAATACAATACCATTTGGAAGGAACTAAAAGATGACTGTGAGACAAGGCCCACAGATCTTTAACCTCTAAATACACAAGATACTGAATCAGTTTGGGGAGTATATTGAGATGAAAAAAAGCAAAAGGTGCCTCCATTTTCAGAGCAAGCCAGTTGTGGCTTCTGCCACATTGCAGCTCCTATGGCCACTCACCTTCCTGGAAAGAAGGCAGACTTTCATGGGGTGTTCACATCGCCAGGGGGAAACCAGCACTGATGTAACCAGTTGTTGAGGAGCCAGCGCCCTTTACAATACTGAGGTGAAAAATTGGGGAGTCCACTGATGGACGTATTTTGTTTGGTGTATATGTGCTGATACAGATAATTTTTCTTTTTCTTTTTTTTAAGATTTTATTATTTTTAGAGAATGGGGAAGGGAGAGAGGCAGAGAGGGAGAGAGACATCAATGTATGGTTGCCTTTCACCTGCCTCCAGCTACGGACCTGGCTGGAGACCTCATTATGTGCCTTGGCTGGGGAATTGAACCAGCAACCTTTGGGTTTGCAGGCCAGCACCTTATCCACTCTGCCACCAGCCAGGGCAATTTTTCTCTTTATGTAATGTTTTTTTTCTTTTTAAAAAATTGAGATATAATTGATATATAACCTTATAATACTTAAATTTCAGGTTTAAAACTTAATGATGTGTGTGTATCTCGAAATGATCATCACAATAAATCTAGTGACGAGCTATCCCATGTAGTTCGATATTTTAAAAATCTTATGAGAACTTCTAAGATTTATTCTCTTAGCAGCTTTCAAATATGCGATACAGTATTATCTATAGTCATGCTGCATGCACATAACTGGAAGTTTTTACCTTTTGACCCGCCTTATCCCTTTGGCTACCACCAATCTGTTCTCTGTATCTGTGAGTCTGTTTTTGTATTTTTAAATAAGGTTCCACATATAAATAAGATCATATGAGGTTTGTTCAGAAAGTATCAAGCCAATATCAATACAATTTAAACAGTTGAGTGCATGAGCCTGGAATGATTATGTGCCCACAGTCTCTCAACGGGCCTGGAGTGCATGGGTCCCACCATGGGCTCAGTGCTGGGTGCTGGCATTCAGCACATGGGCCTAGCCACGAGTGGTGGTGGCAGTGCCACCTTTGACCATGCCATCAAGAGAGAACATGATAACTTTGGAGGAGTCTTTGCAGGTTCCTTTGGTGGCGCTGGAGGCCATGGTCCTGGGATGGCCAGGAAAGGCCTGCCAGCTATTTGTGAGAAATCTCAAAGGACAAATTCAACGAATGTGGCCTGGCACTGTATGCCAACATCTAGATGGAAAGTGGGAGGATGGTGTGGTTAAGTTTGGGTTGCCAGAGGTGACCGAGAGAGCCTGTGGACGATGAATGGCATGAAGCTGAGTGGCTGAGAGATTTTGCTGCTAGAATCGAGAGGAATGCTTATTAAGCAGCTGCCTTATTTAAACAGCAAAACCAGACCTTTGAAATTGTATTGTCTCCTGGTTAGCCATTTACATTTGTTGTATAAAGATGTTTTAAAAATTCAGTTGCTTTTTGAGGGTAATTTGAATTACTGGGGTTCCATTACACTGTTTACATTGAGATTGCAATGTGTGCAGGGTTTTCTTGTTTGTTTGTTTTTGTTTTTGTAGTTATGGCATCTTACTGACATCAAATATGACTTTGATAATAAATTCCAGTTCTTGAAAATAAAAATATGCCCAGTGCTGGTGGAGATGTAACAAAGTTAATGGGAAAAATAGCTTGGTGCCTGCCATCTTGTGTGCAGCCTGATGGTATTTGAATGCTCAAAATCTGTATCTTTAATCACAGAAATTTCATTAAAGGAAATCTAATGAGGTAATAGAAGTAAATAAGGTTATATGTACAAAACGTGTACTTTGCAACATTGTTAATAGTAGCAAAAACCACTTAAATGTCCATCAATTGGGGTATGGTTTTATACATGGTAGAATACTATTTAACTGTTAAATATAGTATTTAATATATTTATCTACAGTGATATCCCTGATTGTTACATTAAAATAAAAGCAGGTTAGAGCCCTGGCTGGTGTGGCTTAGTGGATTGAGCACTGGCCTGCGAACCCAAGTGTTGCTGGTTCGATTCCCAGTCAGGGCACATGCCCAGGTTGCAAGCAAGGTCTCCAGCCAGTTCCCCAGCTGGGGAATGGTGAAAGGCAACCATACATTGATGGTTCTCTCCCTTTCTTCCTCCCTTCCCCTCTAAAAATAATGAAAAAAATTAAAGCAGGTTAGAGAAAAATACATATAGTGCTATGCCATTTGAAGTAAAATATATATTATAAGCATAATTTTACATATACTAATACTGTAGAGGTTTTGAAAACCTTGTTGGAATACTGTCAAAAAGGTAGGAAATTATGGAGAAGTAAAACTTCTTTATTCTTTCAGGATTTTTTTTTTATTTTAAAGAAATAACAATCAGAAAATGTGACAATTTTTATTTAAAAGTCCCTGTAATCATTTTGTCTTTAATATAATTTTAGGTATGTTGCTGTTCCTATAGTCTTGAGTTGTTAAGTAATTCATTTTGCTTTTGTATATATTCTGTTTTCAGAGCAGTGGGAAGAGCTCCGTGCTAGAAAGCCTAGTGGGGAGAGACTTGCTTCCCAGAGGCACTGGCATTGTCACTCGGAGACCTCTCATTCTGCAGCTAGTCCATGTTTCACCTGAAGATAAACGAAAAACAACAGGAGAAGAAAATGGTAAATTTTAGAATTGAAATAAAAATTACTTTTATTTTTGGTTGAATCTTTTTTTTTTTTAAATTTTATTGTTGTTGTATTACATCCATCCCCTTTTTGCTCCCCTCTGTCCCCCTCCCCACCCACCCATTCCCCCCAAAGTCAATCCCACTATTTTTGGTTGAATCTTAAAGACAGGAATTGATTAGAAATTAGTGGCTGTAGCAGAATCAGAAGTCTGTGAAGAGAAGTGGTATGCCTCTTTTTTCATGTGAAGTAATATTTATGTCTTTTTTCATGTGAAGTAATATTTTTGTTGTTTTGAAGAGAATGAAGAAACGTGTTTGAAATAGTGCCTTTTTGATATTCAGCTTAGTAAACTTATTAATACTGTTTAGTGGAGGATTTAGTGAGATATTCAGCAAACAGGAATCAGTTATTTTAAAGAAAAAGCTTTTGTCTTGTTTTAAACTTTTTTCCTAGTGTTTGAAACAATGTTTTTGCTTTGATTTAGAATTTAAATAATTTAGATTTGCTTTTTAGCATGCTTCTCTTTTCTGATTTTACCAGTGTGCCTGCTAAGTTTTGAATCATTGTCCTCCAGTAAAATGAATGTTATTTTTAGAAAGTTTTGGGTTTTACCTTTTTTTACTATCTTCTTGCCAAAAGCTTACTTATGTGCACACAATTTTGATTTTTAGATTCTCCGTCCCCTAAATAATAAGTGTGGATTATTAAGATAGGGAAATATGCACTATCCTTTATCACACTCCTTTGAAACTGAAAATATTTTAAGAAATGTTGCCAGTATGTTGATTGGCAAATTTTAAATTGCTTATTAAATATGTATCTTATATTAATAATTTATATTAGTGAAGTTTGAAATGTTTGATGAGATAATATATCTATCTAATCTTCCTTTTTTTAGTTCTGTGTTTGGTCCAGACTTTGTGTCAACTTGTGAGTCTGTAGAATTGCTCTGATTATTAAATGACATTTGCAGTAGATTACTATGTTTGGTTTTTGCCTACAGAGATCTGTTTTCAGTGTAGTTTCTGCTTTCTATATGTGATCTAAGAATATAGTATTGATGAGTTGAAAAAGTATAATTTCTGTACATGATTTTTTCTTTCACTTATTATAGGAACACTAATGGTGATAGCTTGATCCACCCCCTCCCCCTCAAGAGGCCTGTTATAAACTTTTGCAACGACTATATGAAGTTAATCATTGAACCAAATTAATGAAGTTGTAGTTGTTACCAAGTAATTTTGGGGAATAGACTGCCCAAAGATATGGGGCAGGGGGGCACTTTTAATTGTATTAGGTATCTTCTTGGTTTATTATTTATTACTTTTCATTTCTATGTATTTTTATTAATTGAAATTCTGAACCTTGAATTGAATCATTTTGCACTAAGTTATGGTCCAGATTCAAATATATAGGATAATACTTTTAAGACATTTTATTTCCACTAACATCCAGTTAAATTTGCCAAATACCTTAAATTAAAACTTAATGAACTGTGTAGCATTCATTAGATGTCTTTTAACTTTTCATTTTCTTCAGTCACCTTGAAAGGGCAGATGATAACCTGTTCTCTTATAAACTATTTGCAGGTGTGTCCAGAAAAGGATGTATATATTTTAGCTGTTGAAGTTTTAGTTTCTCACTCTTTGCTTGTATGCCCACTCTGTTTTATTGATGTCTGTCTTGGTGGTTGGTCAGAAAACCTGCCTATCTTTACCTGCATACACATTTTATTTTCCCCAAGCCTAGTGTTTATTTTTTTTCTGTAAAATAATAAAATCGCATTTAAAATGACAACCCAGCTACCCAGAACATAAAATAGATTTCATAAATTTTCATCATTAAATTTCATGCATCTTATTAATTATTACTAGGATAGTTCCTTAGTTTGTCCTCAGAGCCTCTTTATCTCTGGGATTAACAGTTCTAGCCCAGTCATGAACCATTCTAACCCAGAGGAAAGGAGAATGATGCAGAAAAACATTGGGTGAGCCATTAGAGTATGATCTCCCTGTCAGACTGACAGAGAGGAGAAAGGGAGGAAAACATAATCAGAAGAACTTCCAAAAAGGAAAAAAGTCAGCCTCTTAACCATTTTTACAAAGATTTATAGCCACGGAGGGTTTTGCTGTGTAACGAAGGCTGAAGTTACCAATAACAGGTTAATTTAGGAGGAGTATCTTCTAAGATGACATGGAGCAATATAATCTGTTTTAGTAGAGGCCAGCAAAACTGGCTTAAATAAAAAATATTCAGATCCTTAATACTATATGTGTAATTTAATTATCAGCAAAATTTGCTCAACGTGAGATTGTTCATTCTGCCAACTATATAGGATAACTGAGGTGTCAGTACATAGATTTTAATTTTAAGCTTGTCCCCCACTTCTGCCAGTGTAACAGAATTTTCTGATAAAATCTTTTTTTTTTTTTTTTAAGATGTTATTTATTATTTTTAGAGAGAGGAGAAGAGAGAGGCAGAGAGGGAGAGAAACATCAATGTATGGTTGCCTTTCACCTGCCTCCAGCTACAGACCTGGCTGGAGACCTGGCTTGCAACCTGGTTACGTGCCCTGGCTAGGAATCGAACCAGCAACCTTTGGGTTCACAGGCTGGCTCCTTATCTACTGTGCCACCAGCCAGGGCCTAAAACCTTAACAGAAACAATATTAAATTTCTAGGGTGTGATGGTAGTTTAATTTGAACTTTGAGTTCCATGATTATCTTTCATATATTTGTAAGAAATAAATCATGCTTCCCTCAGATTTCCTTTTAGACAAAACCCAGAAGTAGCAGGCTGACTAAAGACCAAAATTGTTTCTATGATGTTCTGTTAAATTCAATATATATTTCAAAGAACAATCCCTTATGAAGCTCAATCTTAGTGATTATATATACTTGTTTGTATTTATTTACTCCTTAGGTTTTGAAAGATGTGTTTCGTATGTTTTGTAAATTCTTTTTGACCTGGCAATATACTCTTTTTATAGTTATCAAGTATCTATGGCAAATTTTAGAATACTAATTTAATTTTAATTTGTGTTACAATTAGAAACCAAAAGTGGCATAATTAGTTGTAATAGAAAAATAAAAATAAATTACAGCACACAACATGTTTCATTTATATCACTTAAAACATTATATACATTCCTCTAATTAGAAATAATTGTAATGGAATTTTTATAGTTGTAAATTTTGAATAATTGAATGCTAGGTGCATTTGAAATGTATTCAGGTTTCTGCACATTTTTAAAAAAGGCTTAAAATATTAGGGATAAGCACTAAACTTATCCTTTTGTGCTATTTCTCTTTAACTACAGACCCTGCTACATGGAAAAACTCAAGACACCTTTCTAAAGGTTTCCTTTATCCATTTGTCTTTGGCCCTTCTTTTACTATTATGCCTGCATGTGTGCTTATGTACTCTTACAGGCTGTGTGCAGTTTTTTTTTCCTTCTGTTTTTATTTGCCTATCCACATTGATTGTTGCAGGTTTTAGTGGTTCTTGTTATCTTTTGGCATTTCATCAAAATGAAGGCTTTTTTTGGTGGTGAATGTAATTTATTTTTATTTTTTAAAACATGCTTGTGAAGCTAGGCTTTTTTTTATATAAGGTAATCTCAAAACACCCCTTTGGTATATAGTACCTGCCTTTGTGAGTTCTGTTCACCTAGATTATCCAGTCCTCCAATAAGACTTCTTGGAAGAAGGTACTAAACTTCAAGTAGGTGAGCATTTTATTTGTAAAAAGGATCCAGTTTTATTTACCTTCATTCCACCAAAGAATTGATCCACATTTTCTTAATAAATATTTATTTGAATCACTTACAGTCATTGTTGTTTTGATTTCAGGTGGCTGATATTCATTATTCATAAACTCAGTCATTAAGACATTTAAAACACTTGAATTTAGCAAAAGCAGAATAGCTGTACTTGAGGGAGATAGTTTACATTTCCATCTTCTCTGGGAAATGTAAACAAAACTTGTTCTCTAAGTTTTAGACCACTTGAAGAGTGCCTATAGTGAATATATTTTCCTTTTTTCAGTAAGTGTAGGAGAACAGACTTATCATTGGCAACTAATGGAGCACAGCAACTCTGTATAGTGTATGGGTTTCCCGTTTCCTGCTTTCAAACCTAGAAAACATTCTTTTCCCTGGGGGAAAAAGTCATTTTGAAAGTACACATAAATGAGAGAATAGGCATCACACTACTTAAGAGAGCTCTTTAAAGGAACAACAAATTGTAATTTTATAGATAACCAACAGGAAACCTAATTTAAAAATAAAATGGGTTGAAAGGTTAGCTGATTTATTCACATATTATGAATTTTTACCCTAAGTTATATGTGAACATTATATATGCTTTTCGTATTATTCAGTAAAATTCTTAATTTTTCTTTTAAGCCATTAGCTTGAGTACTTTCATCAGATGAACTACTTCTATGTGTAAGATGTTTAAAAATAATATATTTTCTACTGTAACATAAAGAATGAGGAAAAGTGAACAATTTTATTAATAAACTCTAGATTTCGAATGGTGGGATGGCCTGATAGCAACTCTGTCTAAAATGAGCTATGTTTTTGAAATACGTGATATATATAAACTCTTTAAAATGTAAAAGTATTGGGTTTGCAAAAAAGTGTGTACGTTTTTTTCTGTAAAATGAAAGACACATTTTTGATTTTCACCAATAACTACTGATTTGGATATTTGAGTATGTTGGCTATCTCTCACAATTGGCTTCTAGTGGGGTAGGGGCCCAGGGTGCTGTAAACATCTTATGGTGCATAAGACAGCCCCAGCAAGTAAGTATGTGGCTGAAATGTCAAGAGTACCATGGAACTTAACAGTCACAACACCTTCTCCATACACTGCACAAATCTTTTTTGAGTGTCGCACTTGGGTTTTCACCTTTCTTGAAATAATAAAGCATAATATGCCAAAATATGTTGCGTATTTTCATCCATTTTCAGTAATAAAATCGCTGCACAAAAATGCACAAGTTTTTGATTTTTTTTTAATGTACACTAATATGACAGCTGTCACAATACAATCTAACAAAATTATTTTGAACGAAGTTAAAGACAACTAAGCACTACTAAGAGGCATTTTACGAAAAAAAGGTAACAGACTTTTTAGCTAACCCAGTATAATTTAGTAGATCTTAAAATACTCATTAACTTGTAGTTAGTGGCAAAATAGGAACCAATTAATATTGTGTTTCATTTTTTAATTCTTAAAGAGAAAAAGTAATTCTTAAAGATAAAAAGTAATTTCAATAAATAGGGCTTTTCTTTTTCCAGGGGTGGAAGCAGAGGAATGGGGTAAATTTCTTCACACCAAAAATAAGGTAATGACACAAGAATATCATGAAGAAATGACATGTTGAAATAATTTTTGTACAAGTAGTTGCTAATTTAATTTCTTTTCATTGGCAGTGTGACATGTTATCTGAAGCAGGTGTTCCTTGTAAAGTAAAGCTTACCTTCACAACAATTCTAATCACTGTAGTTTATTTGGAAAACCTCAAGTTGTGCCCTGTGCTCTCTTAATTTGGAGATTCTTTTTAAAATTTTTTAATCTTAAAATGAAGTTGACTTAAAATATTCTGTTTGTTAGGCACACAAACATACAGTGATTAGACATTTATATGCTTTACAAAGTGATCACTATGATCAGTCTAATTACCACTTGGCACCATATGTATTATTACAATATTATTGACTATTCCCTATGCTGTACTTTACATCCCTGTGGCTATTTTTATGTGGAGAATCTTAACTCTGGTGAGATCAGGTGGCCTTGAAAAGCTCATATAAACTGTGACTCCTTGACTCATAAAAATGTATGTGTATATTAGAATTTGTTTACTAATTTTCTGAAGCAGATCTATAGACATCCTTGAAATTTATCAACCCCCCTGCTTAAGAACTTTTTATCTTGTTTTGAATATCATGCTTTTTTGTGTCAATAATTTTCAGCTTTACACAGATTTTGATGAAATTCGACAAGAAATTGAGAATGAAACAGAAAGAATTTCAGGAACTAATAAGGTAGGCATCTTTTTAAAGCTATAAAGTATAAACATAAGAAAATCTGTTATTCACCATATTTTGTATGTAATGTGTGGTAAGCATTGTACATTTATAATCCTGGTCCTTGGCACTAATGGAGTATGTTTTCACAAATATAGTAAAACTACATAAAATCTTTTCTGTTTCTCAGAGCTTTTATATACTGTTAGAATTTCATTTAGATGTTTATTCTTGATCTTAATGAGCTCTTTTCTTATACCTGAGTGAGGCTGAATTTACTTATGAATGCAAATAAGATATATATATATATATAAATATATACACACACATGTAAATATGTGTATGTGTGTGTGTGTATATATATATGTGCATATGTATGTATGTTTTTTTCCCCTCCAATGTATGGTTGCCTTTCACCAGCCTCCAGCTGGAGACCAGACTGGAAACCTGGCTTGCAACGTGGGTATGTGCCCTGACTAGGAATTGAACCAGCAGTGACCCTTGGGCTGGTGCTCAGTCCACTGAGCCATACTAGCCAGGGTGAGAAATATTTTTATCTCAGTGAATATGAAAAGTACAGCTGACCCCTGAATACCAGCGGGGTTAGGGAAAATCCCGGCATTCTCCATGTTTGGATTTCCAACTGTGAAGTTGACCCTTGAAAACCACTAGAATGAACTGTGCAGATCAATTGAAAAAAATCATGTGTAAGGTGGAACCATGCAGTTCACACCTGTGTTGTTTGAGTCAACTAATGTTAGCAACTATAATTTAAAAAAATTACTTATGTATTTTTTTATCCTCATCAGAGGATATGTTTATTGATTTCAGAGAGAGAGAGAGAGAGAGAGGAAGGGGGAGAGAGAGAAACCATTGTGAGAGAGAAACCTCAGTCGGTTGCCTCCTGTAAGTGCCCTGACCAGGGATCGAACCTATAGCCTAGGTATGTGCCCTGACCAGGAATTGAACCTGTAAGGCAAGCCTTTGGTGCACAGGATGGATGCTCCAACCACTTGAGCCACTTGGCCAGGGCAGCAACTGAATTATTTTCTTATTTTTTAAGATTGAGAATCTAAGACAAATTAGGTGTCTAAAATACCGTTAATCTTGATACTAGACATTATCAAACTTCCTCCTTAAATGATTATTTTTCTCTCTCTGTTATTCTTTTCCCTTTCTACCTTTTTATTTTTACCTCCATTCTTCTGTTACGTAGAGGCACATTTAATTCCACAAGTGGGTGCTTGCCTGGTACTAATATTTAACAAATATTAAGCCCTTGTACCTGCCAGCTGCTGTGCTGGAAAAATTATTTCCTGACAGAAGGACATTTTTGGAGCCATGCTAATTTTTTATGCCTATGCAGGCTATTTGTTCCTGTTTTAGTGATTAACCCAGCTTTGCTCATTATTGAACTCTAGGCAGGTAACCTTTGAGTTACTGTTACTGCTTATCCTTAGTCCTATAGTTATATCAGGGATTATTTTGACTTCGGGGATGTTATTAATTGCAACACCAGTCTGAATTATTTTTCCTGTGATTCCATTGGATTTACTGAACTCAGGAATTGGTAATTTTACATAGTGCTAGAATTCAGAGTGGATATGGTTGGCAATATAAAAAGTAAAGATTTTAGTTACATTAAAATAAATGTCATGAAGGATCGAGTCCATATACAAACAAGATGTTTAATTTATGACGGGGATATGACAGTCCTAAGCATATTCTCTCATCCACAATATCCAAAAGATGAGAAGTCCCCTACCCTCAAGTCTTTGGAAAATCTTTCCTAAATCATGTTTATAATAAAATATATGGTACTTTGATCTTAAATAAGTTATTTTATATGTGGAAATATCTCAAGGATTTCATATGCCTAACATAAGGCTTGAAAGATTTGAAATATCTGTGAGATTGGAGTTGTAAAGGCTTTTGGGCAAAGCTTTGTGTTGGGCATGATAATGGGACCCCTGAGAAATATACAAACAAGGTAAGTATGCTGAATATCAGCATGTAATGACTTTGGAGTATGGAGTATTTAAAAATAGAAATGTAGTTCAGAGTAATCTAATATAGCAAGTACAATTGTATAGAGAATTCAGAGTAAAGGATGCTTTACTAAAGCTCCCTGGGAAATTGGAATTTCAGTGGGTTAACACAGGAGATGGGTAAATAGATGAGAGTACATTTTAAAGGATAAAGAAGGATGTGTAAAAAGATAAATTATGAACATTTCATAAGTGTCTTTTTACATGTAGCTAACTCAACTCTAAAACTTGTATGTAGTAGAGAAGAGACTGTGTAATAGTATAGGGGAGAGAAAATATGGGCATCTCACACTATCCCGATTCTTAGTGTTCAAATTCAGGGAACTAGAGATCCAGAAAAATTTTCTGAGGAATCTCTTCCAGTATATACTCTTGCCACCTGACAAGCAAAGATTAGGAACTAAATTGATTTGGAAACTTGTTTACCTGTGCCTCACTTCTGAGCTCAAGATCTTGGTAAATTTGCAGAGCAATACATTATTCTTATGTTTAGCACTATGTCTATTAAACATAATTTAAGAAATGGTATCTGTCTAAGATCAAGAAAAGAGAATGTAAAATATAGGAGAAATAAATTGAATATTATTGGTATTGGGTTTGATAGGATTATCATATGCTGTTATCCCTTGTTGCTTTTCTTTCCATGTGTTTTGTCAGGTTTTGATTGTTGAAATGTTTTAGTGATCGTGATTTAATTCATATTTAAAAGCTTCTAAAGTCTGTCTACTTGAAATGAGGTTTAACATTTTACATTTCATTGAAATTTCAATGTGATTTTAATATGATGTTTTAAAACTTATTTTAGGGAGTAAGCCCTGAACCAATTCATCTTAAGATTTTTTCACCTAATGTTGTCAATCTGACACTTGTGGATTTGCCAGGAATGACCAAGGTAAAGAATAGTTGTTACTCATTGTGGATTTGGTCATGTTTGTTTTCACTTAAGCAAATGTGGTTTTTCCTATTTATTTATTTATTTGCAATCATCTTGATCTATTACAGCATTTGATACAGTTGAGCCCTTTCTCCTCCTTGGACTACTCCTTGTCTTCCAGTACCACACTCTACAGGTTTACTTCACTGGCCACTCCTTAAAGTCTTTTTTGCTGGTTTCTTATCTTCCCAATGTCTTAACAGTGAGTGTCCCAGAGCTCAATTTTTGGACCTTTTGTCAAGGGGGTACATATAGCCCCTTGATGATTTCATCCAATAGTACGGCTTTAAATACACAAGTAACTGTATGCTGACAGTATTTAAGTATCTCCAGACTTGTATATCTGTCTCCACAATTATATATGCAACTGTTTACTTCACATGTACAATCTTGATGTTTATTTACTACCAAATTCCTGACCCATTCTTCAACCTGACTTGATCCCTCTATAATATTCCCCATCCTCAATAAATGACAGCTCTATTCTACCAATTGCTTAGCCAAAAAGTTTGCAGTCATCCTTGACCAAACCCACCCCACACCCTGCTTTCTGTCAGCAGATCATCTTGGCTCTCCTTTTTTTAAAAAATATGTACCATTCCTTTACCTCCTTCAGTTTCAGATCTTTCTCTCAAGTGTCATTATCTGAGTGAGGTCTTCCCTGATTACTCTATTTAAAAGCACAATCCAACTTAAAAGTATGACCTTCTCTAATCATTTGGTAGCCTTCAGTTCTGCTTTATTTTTTTCATGGCCCTGCCACTACCTAGAAGCTATATTTGTTTATTATCTGCTTTTTCACCACTAAATATAAGCTCTATGACAACAGGAATTTTGGTCTTTTTCATTCACAACTGTGATATAATCTGGCAGGTGGAACAGTTTCTGAAATACTGTAGGTTGCGAATAAATACTTGCTAATTGAATGAATAAATTTGTCTCTAAGTAATTAACATTGACCAATTGTTAACATGGTAAACTTGATATTTGCAAGGGATACATTTTGCAACTTTTACATATTAACAAATTCATCTATACCACTGTAGTATATAATTTCTTTTTAACTATCTGTAAATGGAGTAATACCTATAATCTGGATTAAACGGAGAAAGCTGAGTCAGTTTTATTACTGGTTTCTTGTTCATCTGTTTGGTTCAGGTGCCTGTAGGTGATCAACCTAAAGATATTGAGCTTCAAATCAGAGAGCTCATTCTTCGGTTCATCAGTAATCCAAATTCCATTATCCTCGCTGTCACTGCTGCTAATACAGACATGGCAACATCAGAGGCACTTAAAATTTCAAGAGAGGTAGATCCAGATGGTAAGGACAGATGTTAATATTTATTGAGATGCTTGGTTAACATTGGTAAATATACTTCCATTGGCCCTGGCTAGGTTGCTCAGTTGGTTAGAGCATCGTCCCGTACACCGAAGTTACAGATTTGATCTCACTGGTCAAGGTATGTTCAGAAGATACCTGATCAATGTTGCTCACATCAGTGTTTCTTTTTTTTTTCTCTCTCTGCCTTCCTCTCTTGCTAAAATCAATAAGCATATCCTCAGGTGAAAATTTTAAAAACCTCTACTTTGAAAAAATTACTTTTTTAATTTTAAAAGGAAAAGCTCTGTTAATACAGGTTTAAAATATGCTTTCCTGTTTTGCTTATAGTTTCAGATAGAAATTCTGATGAAAAAATAAAGTTTTAATAAGTTTTTGTACAGGCTAGGCAAAAATACTTCACCATAATGTCCATATTTATAAATGGCTACCTAATTATTTAAAAATAATAACATGGCTTTGCAAAAGAGCTTCTTGTTTGCATATTGGGTTGGCCAAAAAATGCATTTTCTGTAAAGTAAAAAACACATTTTTCATTTTCATCAATAACTTTATTGATTTGGATGTTTTGAGGATGTCAGCTATCTCCCATGTGGTATTACCTTGATTGTTCTCAATTTCATATCTTGATTTGATCGCTATCCATTTCAACTGTATACCTGATCATGGAGCATTGTCCTGCCAGATATCTCTAGCATGAAACTTTATGCACCACTTTTGACACATTTGACAGTCACAGCACCTTCCCCATACACTGACAGATCCGAAGTTAAAGACAACTAAGTGCTCCTAGAGCCATCTTACAGCAAAAAACAAATGAACATTTTGGCCAACCCAATAAATAAAAACTGTATTTTTGAATCGCTGACTTCTGAAAATAACTCTCAGAGTAGGTAATTATTGTAGATGATCATATTTCAGTAAATTATTGTGGTACCTATATTCTTCAGAGGTACAGAACATTTGGATGTGCTCAAGGAAGGGATTCTTAAAAATCAAGGTAAAATCCTTTTTTGAAGCATTTATAATTCCAAGAGTTAGTTCAGTCTGTGGGTTAGTGTATAATCCTTGACTAATGCTAAAATGTGCATCTATATGTATTTATATAAAATGTCAGCTTATAAGAGAGTAGTAAGTATTGCTGCTAATAAATACATGCTTTGCTTCTTATAGGAGACATTTTTTTACTTGAGTATTTGGAGGGTCAGTGGGCTCTGCTATGTTTCTTTGAAGAAGAATTTCAAATAAAAATTAGATAAGAAATATCAGTGCTAAGATTGCTAATTAGAATTCCCGTAAACAGCATCATTAAATTTTTTATTTCAAGTTTTTTTTTTTAAAGATTTTATGTTCATTACTTTTAGAGAGAGGGGAAGGGAGAGAGGCAGAGAGGGAGAAACATCAATGTATGGTTGCCTTTCACCTGCCTTCAGCTACAGACCTGGCTGGAGACCTGGCTTGCAACCTGGTTATGTTGTCCTGGCTGGGAATTGAACCAGTGACCTTTGGGTTCACAGGCCAGCACCTTATCCACTGTGCCACCAACCAGGGCTATTTCAAGTTTTTAAGAAACTTTACTATATGAGTAATTAATGTTCATTTTCAATGGAAAGATAAACTATACCAAGAGATTTATTTGTTTTATTTAACAATAAACTATTAAGTATTTTATATGTATATAATTTAAACAAACCCTTGAGCCATAAATATATATGATCATTTATTTAAAAATTTTATTTTTAGGGGGAGGGGGAAAGAGAGAGACGTCAATGTGCAAGAGAAACATCAGTCGGCTCCCTTCTCACAGGACCCCAACCCAGGCATGTGCCCTAGATGGGAATCGAACTGACTGACAACTTTTCGGTCTGCAGGCTAGGCTCAATCCACTGAGCCACACCAGCCAGGGCTTTATTTCTTTTTAGAGGCGGGGAAGGGAAGGAGAAAGAGAAACATCGATCAGTTAAGTTAGTTGCCTTTCTCATGCCCCCAACTGGGAACCTGGCCCATAACCCAGGCATGTGCCCTAACAGGAAATGTACCAGCAACCCTGTGGTTTGTGGGAAGATGCTCAACCCACTGAGTCACAGCAGTCAGGGCTATACTTTTGAGCTAGGTAACTTATTATCGTAGTATATTGTAAGGAAATAATATAATCTATGGTGTCAAAAAATTACAATCAATATATGACTAACAGGATGATTAAGTAGCCAAAGTTAATAGAATATGAACTCATTAAGAATTATTTACTAGACTTGGAACAGATAGAAAAATGCTTTTAGTTGAAAATGCCACATGTAAAACTGGACACAAGGCAGAGCAGCAGCTGGAACTCGCATACATTGCTGGTGGGAATGGAATAGCCACTTTGGGAAACAGTATGTCAGTTTCTTAAATAAATCATCTGTTTCACTCTTAGGTAATTGTAATCTCCTAAAACTGAAAACAACTCAGCTGTTCTCAAATGGGGAATGAATAACCAAATCATAGCATTGGGTTGGTCAAAAAGTTTGTTTTTTTCATAAGATGGCTCTAGTAGCACTTAGTTGTCTTTAACTTCATTTGAAATAATTTTGTTAGTTTGTCCTGTGATAGCTATCATATCAGCATGTATTTAAAACATCAAAATTGGTGAATTTTTGTGTAGCCATTTTAATATTGAAGATGGAAGAAAAAAATGCAACATTTTCGACATAGTATGCTTTAATCAAGCAAGGTAAAAATGCAATTGAAAAGCAAAAAAAAAAAAAAAAACCAAAACAAATTTGTGCAGTGTATGGAGAAGGTGCTGTGACTGATCAAAACATGTCAAAAGTGGTTTGCAGTTTCATGCTAGAGATTCCTTGCTGGACAGGTGGAGCAGTTGAAGTTGATAGCAATCAAATTGAGACATATAAATGTGGTATCATGGGGGAGATAGCCAACAGCCTCAAAATACCCAAATCCATAGAGTTACTGGTGAAAATGAAAAACGTATCATTTATTTTATGGACTATATGGACTTTCTGGCCAACCCAATAATATCCATATCATGGAATACTATTCAGCAATAAAAGGAATGAACAATTGACATATGCAACAACATGGATAACTCTAAAATGCATTATGCCAAGTGAAAGAAGCCAGATTCAAAAGGTCATGTATATGACTCCATTCATATAACATTCTGGAAAAAGCAAAGCTAGGTTGAAAAATAGGTTTGACTGGGTAGTATAAGAAAAATTGGGGTATAATGGAACTCTGTCTTGAAGTGGCAGCGATATAACTCCGTTTGTCAAAACTCATAGAACTATACAACAGGAATGAGTGAATTTTAAATAAATTTTAAAATGCTTATTAAAAAGTTACCCTAAGAGCTAATAAAATTTTCTTTATTAATTTATTGTTCTTGTATTACATTTGTCCCATTCTTTCCCGCATTGCTCTTCCCTGCCCCATCCACCCCTTGTACTCTCCCATAGTCAATTCCCACCTTGTCCATGTCCATGGGTCATTTATACTAGTTCCATGACAAACCCAAAAATTGTTTATGAAATTAAAAATATATTATGATTAAAATTAGATTTTCTTTTCTTCCTTGCATTCACCAGGTCGCAGAACTCTTGCTGTAATCACTAAACTGGATCTCATGGATGCGGGCACTGATGCCATGGACGTGTTAATGGGAAGGGTTATACCTGTGAAACTTGGAATCATTGGAGTGGTTAACAGGTTAGCAATCAAGAATGGGGTAAGAGTTGCAGCATTCTCATTTCAAAACAAATTGAATTTTTAAAAGCAGTCTGACATGTGACACTCTATTTTTGCTCTTTTTACCCTAATATTTATATTGCTAAAGAAGTCATTACTCTAAAGGGAGAAAAGAGAGTCATGAATCCTCTTGTAGACAAAAGGTTTCAAGGAAAGCAGTGCCACAAAATGGAAGGAAACAATAGCTAGGCTTGAAATACTCTAGCCTATTATAGTATGTATGAGGAGGGCACTGGATAAAGGGGGAAAAGTATTATATAATTTGTACCCAATCAAGAGTTTGTTAAAGTGGTAGGATCTTAATAGATTGGTTTAATTCCTAGGATTAGTAATTCCACATATTTGCCACAATGTGTGTTGGAGAAATTTTATTAATTTCCTAATTATAAATAGCTGGTATTAAAAATTGTGGAAAGGGTACCTAATTAGGTTTTAGGCACTATTGTGATGAATTTTCAAGTGGTATCTCTTTGAACCCTTTCAACATCACTAAGGTAGTAATTGTTATCTATTTTATAATCAGAAGACTCAAGTTATGCACATTTACCAAAGCCACATGGCTGGTCAAAAAGCTAGGTTCAAATAAAGATCCTTCTTAGTCCAAAAGCCTTTCTAAAAGTCAGAAACACTGAACTGATCATATCATCCACAAAGTAGGTATGACATAGGTTTAAATGACACCTAACATTTTGAGTCTCAGACCTTATAAAATTAAAAAGTTTTATTAAGTGATATCTAAGACCCATTACAGCTGCCTGCTTCTATTCATAGGTCCTTATACCACACCCCTACTCCAAACTTTCTTTTTTAATCCCCACTATTGCTCTTGTCAGCCAAACAGATGGCATAACATTGTTTCTTTTATTTCTAGATGACTGTTATTCATATTAACTTAATTATTTTTGGTAGAAATGAGTTACCTACCCATGGACAAAATAGTTTTTCACCTGTCCCTTTTACTTACAAGTACTGCTTTTGACTGTAGTTAGTGATAACAAGGAAGCCTAAACTATTTAGGCTTTATTTATAAGTCACATGGTTTCTTGGCTGAACTACTTAATATGTGACCTTTGGTAAATTGGTTAATCTCCCTGATTTTCAGTTCTTTGTTATAAAATGGGATAATACCTACCACATAGAATCATTGTGAGAATTAAATAAAACAACCCATTGCAAACACGTTGTCACACGTTGCAAACAATGCTTGGTGCTGCTATATCATCATCACATATCATCATCCAAGGTACATAGAGGACCACAGTGGACTTCAGCTGAACAGTTTTATTATTTTTCAACTGCAGGAGCCAGCTAGATATTAACAATAAGAAGAGTGTAACTGATTCAATACGTGATGAGTATGCTTTCCTTCAAAAGAAATACCCATCTCTGGCTAACCGAAATGGAACAAAGTATCTTGCTAGGACTCTAAACAGGTAATGTTTTTTACATCTTAGACAATGAGATGTTTTCCTTTGTAGGTAGGTGTCTGAGACCTTTCATTTTCAGTTCATTATTTTCACAGTGTTCTTGCATGTACAACCTAACATTTTTTATTTCTTGGACAGTAGGTTCTTACAGTCTGTTTTTTGGGGTGGTTTTGTCTGTTTTTATTGGGGTGGTTGGCATTAAATCATTATGTAGTTTAAGAATGCCAAAGTGAATTTTAAGACATCTGAATTTTGACATTCTTGAGTTAGTTTACTTTTTTAAAATTATTATTATCAAGATTTTATTCATTACTTTTAGAGAGAGGAGAAAGGCAGGAGGAAGAAAGGGAGAGAAACATCAGTGTATGGTTGCCTTTCACCTACTTCCAGCTGGGGACCTGGCTGGAGACCTGGCTTGCAACCTGGGTATGTGCTCTGACTGGATATCGAACCAGTGAGACTTGGGTTCACAGTCCAGTGCTCAGTCCACAGAGCCACACCAGCCAGGACCATAGTTTACTTTTTAAAAAAAATTTTCTATTGATTATGCTATTACAATTGTCCAGATTTCTTTTCCCTTTGCTCCCCTTCACCTAGCACCATTCCTCTCTCTGCAGTCCCACTCCCCTTAGTTCATGTTCATGGGTCATGCATGTAAGTTCACTGGCTTCACCCTTTTCTCTGCTATTAACATTTCCCTGTCTATTCTGCACCCATTCTGCGCCATTTCCCCCACTCCTTCCCCCTCCCAGCTGACACCTCTCCAAATGTTCCCCATACCTATTATTCTGTTCCTTCTCTGATTGTCTGCTTAGTTTGTTTTTGTTTTTAATTCTTAGATTCTATTGTTGATAGTTGTGAGTTTGTTATCATTTTAATGTTCATAGGTCTGATCTTCTTTTTTCTAAATAAGCCCCTGTACATTTCACATAATAAGGTTTTGGTGATGATGAATTCTTTTAGCTTTATCTTGTCTGGGAAGCACTTTATCTGCTCTTCCATTCTAAATGGTAGCTTTGCTGGATAGAGTAATCTTGGTTGTAGGTCATTACATTTCATCATCACTTTGAATACTTATTGCCATTTTCTTCTTGCCTGCAAAGTTTCTTTTGAGAAATCAGCTGACAGTCTTATGGGAACCCCTTTATAGGTAACTCTTTTCTGTTGCTGCTTTTAAGATTCTCTCTTTATCTTTAACCTTTGACATTTTAATTATAATGTGTCTTGGTATGGTCCTCTGTGTCTTGCTTGTTTGGGACTCTGTGCCTCCTGGGCTTGTATGTCTACTGCCTTTGCCAAATTAGGGAAGTTTATCTTCATTATTTTTTCCAAGTTTTCAGTTTCTTTCTCTTCCTCTTCTGGCACTCGTGTGATTTGGATGTTGGCACATTTAAAGTTGTCCCAAAGGTTCCTAAGCCTCTCCTCACTTTTTTTTTCAATTCCTGTTCCTTCATTCTGTACTGTTTATTTATTTCTTCCTTATATTCTAAATCATTGATTTGAATCCCAGTTTCCTTCCTTTCACCATTGGTTTCATGTGATTTTTTTCCTTCGTTTCACTTAGCCTAGCCTTTACGTCTTCCCTTCTGCATTTGCTGTGCTTAAGCATATCTGTCAAGTCTAAGCATCTTAATCACTAGTGTTCTGAACTTTGAATCTATTAGGTTGGCTATTTGTCACTCAGTTCTCCCACTGGAACCTTGATCTGCTTCCTCTTTTGGGCTATAGTTTCTCCTACGTTGTAAGGAGTGGAGCCTTAGGTATTCGTCACTGTGGGGTGACCCTGTGGTGCTCTGTGGGGGGAGGTTTCTGAGAGGGAACAGTGTCACTTGCCTATTAAGACAGGCAGTTTCTTCCTCCATCTCAACCCCCACTGTATTTTCACAGTCAAAAAAATGTGGCTCTATGTTCTCTGGTGCCAGAACTGTGAGCTCTGCTGTCTGGTCTGGGGCTGGGATCACTTCCCCATTTCAAATGTATTAACTGCACTTTTTGCCATAGCCTCAGTCCCTTTCTGCCATTGCAGCTGGTGCTACTGGCTCTGTTTTTCCAGGTGCTGGAACAGAGTGTGCTGGGTGATCTGGTCTGGGGCCGGGATTGCTTCCTAGGTTTAAATGTATGACCGTGCTTTTTGCCTCAGCCTCAGTCCCTGTGCCACTGCTGCAGCTGCTGGCTCTGTTTTTTCCCTGGCACTGAAACTGTATGCTACAGGTCTGGCCCTGGGATCACTTCCCAGGTTTAAATGTACAGCTGCACTTTGCGCTGTGGCCATAGCTCAGCCCCTCCTACCTGTCTGGCTGTTTCTTCAGTTTGTTACACTCCCATGTAGTTCGATTTTCCTGAAACTTCTAAATTATGTTTATTTAGCCTTTTTTTTTTTTTTTTTTTTTTAAGATTTTATTCATTATTTTTTTGAGAGAGGGGAAGAAAGGGAGGAAGAAAGGGAGAAACATCAATGTATGGCTATCTTTCACCTGCCTCCAGCTGGGGATCTGGCTGGAGACCTGGCTTCCAACTTGAATATGTGCCCTGACTGGGAATCGAACCAGCAACCCTTCACAGTCCACTGCTCAACCCACTAAGCCACACCAGCCAGGGGAAGATATAAATTCTTTAGTTGTGAGGAAGGCACAGCCTGTCTATCTATACCTCCATCTTGACTAGAAGCCTGATTTACTTTTGATGATCATATTAGATAGCTGATGGCTTCTGTTACACTTTGAATTTCAAGAGTTGAATTAAAATTTATAACTTTAATATAATCTGTTCTTAGTAAGTCTTATTTCTATTCATAAAAATAATTTAATCTACATACCTTAAATTCCGAATATCTACAGATGGTAAAGGGACTAGTATACCTTTCTAGATAATTTATAAATGACTGAAGTCAAAGCTATTTTTACTTTTGTCTTATTTCCTAAATAAAGGCTGATGAACTTGGATCTTCATTAAGATTTTCACTGTGCTGAGGACCCTTGTAAAAGATAAGTCAGGATTATGTAGGTGAAATTGGACTGAGTAGCTTACTTTTTCTGAGCTAATTGAAGTAATTTAAAATAATTTTCTTCAATTTATATTTTGTTCTCTATTATAATTTGATGGGTTCAAGGTGAATATAAAAAGTATTGACCAACACATTCCTTCATGTCATTTTTGTTCAGACTTAAGCATTGACCTCTAATAAAAGATTGTATCATTTCCTGCCAAGACACATTATTTGACAGATTTCCCATTATTTGCATTTTTAAAATTTAACCTGTTTGGGTCTTCAAAATACATGATTTTACTTTAAAGTCTTAACTTTTTAACCTTTGTTAGGTTACTGATGCATCACATCAGAGATTGCTTACCAGAGCTGAAGACAAGAATAAATGTTCTAGCTGCTCAATATCAGTCTCTTCTAAATAGCTATGGTGAACCTGTCGATGATAAAAGTGCTACTTTACTCCAGCTTATTACCAAATTTGCCACAGAATATTGTAACACTATTGAAGGAACTGCAAAATACATTGAAACTTCAGAGCTGTAAGTAAGACATTTTTCTATCAACTTGGCTACTGGATTGATAGGTAACTTTATCTTTTGTTACACTGACAAAGGATATGGTAAGATTATCTAACTGTGATTTATTACCTGTAAAACAGGAATATTCTTTTTGTAGAACACATGTAGAGGAAAAACAGAGGGTTTTGAAAGAAGTAAGACCAGTGCACAGCCAAAAAAAAAATTATTTAAAATGAAAAACTCCAAAAATAGTAAGTTGTAGTTCTAGTAGCTTAAAATAAAGTTGAGTTGTATAATTGGAGGGGGGAGGATCGGACTCAAAAATCCAATTCATTTTTTTACTATGGGTTTGGCACTGTCTCTAGGACAACTTTCACAAAAGTGATTTCTGCAATACACCATTTCTGTGATATATTTAACAAAAATAGCATTCCAGAGTAAAATAGTTATTAAGAAAAATACTGTTTAATTTGCTACAGTATATCTAAAATACTGTCATTTAACATGTAATAATTATATAAGCTATTGGCATATTTAAAATTTTTTGTATTAACTCTTCAAAATCCAGTATGTACTTTAAATATGTATAAAATATGTATGTGTGTAAATGTATTTTTGCATGTGTTTGGTAATAATGACAATTCATATTACTTAAAAATGTAATTCTTTAAACAAATGAATTAATGTAGGCATTTTGAAATAATGAAAAGAAAACTTTGTATTCATATGATTTGAGAAGCTGACAGAAAGCAGTAATTAAATGGTGAATTGTCTGGATGTGAAAGGAAAAAATTTAAAAAGTACACATTGGTGGTTACAGAATAGACAGGGGATGTTAAGATAAAGGAAATGGAGCAGCCAAAGAATCTATATGCATGACACATGGACATAAATTGCTGGAGGAAATGGGGTACTGGGTGGAAGGGCCAAAGGGGGAAAAAATTGGGACAACTGTAGTAGCAAAATCAATAAAATATATTTAAGGGTAAAAAAATAAAATGGAAAAAAAAAGAAACGATAGAATACTATCTGATGTGTTAAAATTCTTTATAAACTATGTAAAGTACAGAAAAAATTACTGGTATTTCTTTCCATTGTTTCTTTCATATGTACTGTATAAACTGTTCATGGAAAAATCAGAAAATATAGGTAAGGGAAAAAAAGCATAAGGACAAAATTACTGTTAATTCCATCATCCACAAAGAATACCTGCTAATTTCGGCATTAATCTAGACATTTTTCTCTGCATCTATAACATATAAATATGCTTATATTACACATCTTTAAAAACCAGATACATGTTGTTCTGGAATCATTTCTGTAAGTCAACATGTCACAAACAATATTATATGTTTGTTTAATGTACTATATATATATGTATAATACATAGATATTCTCAATCTTAAGAATCACATGGTATTTTTTAGATATACTACTATCATTTGTTGAACCAGTCTTGTAGTACTGATAGTTTATTTTCAGTTATAAAAATATATATTTGTTTATACAAATATAAACAATGTTGTGATTGACTATCTTTGTGGCATGTATCCAGGTAAACCCTTAGGATAAATTCCCAGAAGTAGAATTAGTGGATCAAAGTATATAACATCTTCAAAGTCTCTTATTATTGCCATGCTATTACTGTTGTTTTACTATTTGCAGTATATAAGAATGTCCATTTCTGTAAACTCTGTTTTTAAAACATCTTTTTGTTTGAAATAATTTAGACTTATGGGAAGTTGCAAATGAATCTACAGAGAGGTCTGGTTAACCCTTCGCCTTATTTTTCCCAATGTTGCCATCTTGTATAACTAGTACAATAACAAAAGGAGAAAATAAACTTTGGTACAAGCCATAGATCTTACTCAGTTTCACCAATTATACACATATTTGTGTGTGTGTTTAGTTCTAATGTGGTTTTTGTTGTTGTTGTTGTTTTTAGATTTTATTCTTAGAGGGTAAAGGAGGTAGAAAGAGGGAGAAAAATATCAATGTGTAAGAAACATGATTTGGTTGCCTCTCACCCTCCCCCAACCAGGGATATTCCTTGCAGCCCAGGCATGTGCCCTGACCAGTAATCAAACCAGTGATTTTTCACTTTGCAGGATGATACCCAATCCACTGAGCAACACCAGTAAGGGCGGTTAGTTCTATGTATTTTTGTGTGACCCTGGAGGCCATTTTTGTGATTTAAATCCATAAAGTGATAGAGTACTTAACAAACTAATTGTTGAATGGTTATTATGTGTATGGCATATTGAGAGAAATAAAGATTACTAAGATGAGCCTTTGAAGAGTTTAGCAAGCAAGCTAGGACAAGGTAACATGATTAGGTGGCAACAAAAGAGTACAATCAAGTGTTTTTATTCATGTACTTCTTATTAAATATACATAGCCAGAAAAGTGCATATAACATACACAGAGTTTTGTAAGTAGTTAATGAAATATATGTGATCCACCTCATCAAGCCATTAGAACACTGAAGAGAGACCATTTGCATTTCTTTCAGGGACTGAGAGAGCTCCTTTGCTAAAAGTGCATTTGCGTGCTGGGCTCTGAATAGAATTTGGGAAGGCAGTAAGTAGAAGAGTGTTTTAGGCTTTGCAAGAACAAAGAATAATCCAGGGTGTGTTTGAAGAGTAGCATTTATGTAGAGTGATGGGGAACATAACAGGTGTCTAAAAACAATATAGTGAAAAGTCAAGTATTTTCAGAATTTGGAAAACTTACTCTAAAAATAAGACATTTTACTCAGAGGGATAACTGTTTTAGCAGGATAATTCCGGAAGGGGAAAGGTGAGAGGCATAAAGACAATTACTAGTAATTTTAACCATTTTTAAATGTATAATTCAGTGGCATTGATTACATTCAAAATAATTGTACAACTATCAGCTAGCATCTATATTCAAAATTTTCCACCACCCCAACAAAAACTCTGTATGCATGTAAGTAATATCTTCTTGTTCTCTACTCCCCTAGCCCCTGGTAGCTTCTAATTTACTTTCTGTCTCTGAATTTGCCTATTCGAGATAAGGGAATCATATAGTAATTGTCCTTTTGTGTCTGGCTTTACTTAGCATAATGTTAGGTTTGAACCTTTTGCCTAGATTACTATACAGAAGGAGTGAATAGAAAGGTATGATTTGGGGAGACATAGAGGCATCTGTAGAATTCAACTGAACTTGAATCAAAAAATAAAAGGACACTAGAATTTCTAATCATTAAAATAAAAAATACAGGATACCTAGTATGTAGCCATTTAATTTGTTTAAAGCAGGAGTAGGCAAACTATAGCCCAATGGTTAAGATTTTTTGCATTTTCACATGGTTGAAAAAATGTTTTGTTTTTTTTACAGATTTTATTTTATTATTTTTTAGAAAGAAGGGAAGGGAGAGAGGCAGAGAGGGAGAGAGACATCAGTGTATGGTCGCGTTTCACCTGCCTCCAGCCACATACCCGACTGTGAGACTTGGTTTGCAACCTTGTTATGTGCCCTGGCTAGGGAATTGAACCTGCGACCTTTGGGTTCGCAGGCCGGCACCTTAACCACTGTGCTACCAGCCAGGGCTGAAAAAATGTTTAAATGAACAAAATTCAAGTTTTAGTGTGCGTTAAGTTGTAATGGAACACAGTTATGTTTACTTATTTACATATTATATATGGCTACTTTTGTGCTCAATGGTGGAGTTGGCTGAGTAGAAGAAAGCTATAGGGCAGAGAAAAATTCTTAGTCATTCTTAGAACTGATGTTTCCTGGCAGAACAATTACTATGTGTATATATAGAGAGGGATGGGGTGGTGGGAGGATTCCTTTAATGAAATGACTCCTTTTCCCATTAAAAAAAATAATCATAGAAAAAATGGTTCACAGTGGAGTTAGGACACATGGAAATGGGGAATGGTCTAAACATAACTATTCATCTGAGACTTTCTCAGAAGATGAGTCAAGCTTAAAGCTTATAGAAAAACGTCCAACTTGTGGATTTTCTTTTAGTAATACTAGAAACCATATACTTCATTGTCATTGCCTTTCAGATGTGGCGGTGCTAGAATCTGTTACATTTTCCATGAGACTTTTGGGAGAACCTTGGAATCTGTTGACCCGCTAGGTGGCCTTAATACTAT
The DNA here is from genome assembly GCA_004026585.1 of Noctilio leporinus. NCBI lineage: Eukaryota > Metazoa > Chordata > Mammalia > Chiroptera > Noctilionidae > Noctilio > Noctilio leporinus. The sequence continues at coordinate 109,101 of PVIW01001160.1, forward strand.
TGACATATTGACTGCCATTAGAAATGCTACTGTGAGTATGTTTAACTCAGAATTTATTGAAATGAGGTTAAACCTTTATTTTTCTAACTTGTATAGCTTATTATTTTGCACTCAGACATGAAATTGGGAAGCATTTTCCTGAAAAATACCAAACTAACTTATTTTAACCTTTGGGAAGAGCTAAAATTATATATAGCTGTAAGAACTCAAAGTTGAACTTTTTTTAGGGTCCTCGTCCAGCTTTGTTTGTGCCTGAAGTTTCATTTGAGTTACTGGTCAAGCGGCAGATCAAACGTCTAGAAGAGCCCAGTCTCCGCTGTGTCGAACTGGTTCATGAGGAAATGCAAAGGATCATTCAGCACTGTAGCAATTACAGTACACAGGTAACTGAGAATGTTAACAAGTTTCAGATTAAGTAGTAAAAGCCATGAGGCGGCAGTTTCATGGAGAAGGAGAAAATACAGTAAATATTTTATTTTATTTTGGCTAAAAGTTAAAATATAGCTTCCCTTATCCAAAAGTGATTTGAAATAATATACTTAAATATAGCTTCCAAATCTAATTCAGTATTTTCAATGGTTAATTTCCCTTTAAACTAAAAGGACTGTTTTCTTTTTCTTTTATCATATAATAGGAGCTTTTGCGGTTTCCTAAACTTCATGATGCTATAGTTGAAGTAGTGACTTGTCTTCTTCGTAAGCGGCTACCAGTCACAAATGAAATGGTGAGCTGTTATTCACAAATCATCACCGTTTGCTGTACAGCATTACGAGTGCCTTTCGGGCATAATGCTTCCCAATGTACTAGGAAGAAAAAAGGTGGATTTTAGTTTTTATTTCCAAGGAAACTTTAAAAATTGATACAAAGTGGCTTTTTCATCATATTTTAATTGTTAGTCTGCAGCTACAGGTTTTCATGAGAAGGGGGTTATTGAGGTTTGTGAAGAGCTTTACTCTATGATGCTGGAACACTGCTTGAATGGAAAATTAGTTGTATCTTAGCCCCTGTAAACTGAGCTTTACAGCAGACTCTTAGGTTTTAACTCTGATGTACATCGGGATAATTTGTCCACTTCTACAGTTAGCTTGTATGATGACCTAATACTTTATATCATGGTTGCTTGCTTCTTATTTTGTGTTGCTACTATCTTTAAAAAAACCAAAAAACAAAAATTTACCCCCTCGTCTCTAATTGTTGGCTGGAGTTTTTAATTTTCCTTTCTGGTTGCTATGAGTTCACTGGGTACTTAGTGAGCCCCAGTGGAGATTTAATAAGAGGACAAAACCATACTTGGAAAAATAGAAAATGTTAAATGCTGCTGCTTAATTTCCTGAGCAATCCTAACCCCTGGTGGTCTCAGACTCTACCTCTGATGTCAAAGATCATTGAATTTCATTTGAATAGATCCCTTTCACCTGGTTCTTGACCTTTTAGTGCTGTTCTAAGATTAGTTATACAATAGTGCAAATGAAGTTATGTTAATCTCTTTGCAACACTGGTGAAATTAACTTCGCCTTATTGATAACTGTCCAACTAGGATTCTGAGCCACATATAATACATAAGCTAGATGCTTCATAATTAAGGTTACTCAGTCATTACCTCTATCTTTAAATGTATCCTTCACCTAAAGTTAATGTCTTTGATTATGAGGTATTTTCTTAATATTGAACCTGACATAAAACTTTCACATGGAATAGTGAATGATCTGAGGTTTTAATACCAAACTTGCAGTAAGCTTTGGAACTTAGATTTGCATAAGGTAGATGACATTTTTCCCATAACAAAATACTTCTGACCACCTTAATGTCATTTTCTCCCTTAGAAATGCAATCTCAGGTTCAAAAGATAGAGAAAATGATTATAATATTTGGAATAAGATTTATCAGTTTGGGTATAATTATCAGATACTTAGGCATCAGTTTCCTGTAGTGTCTTGTTTAGAATTATCTGTTCAGTAAGTTTTATATACACTTTCCTAAATTAAAATTCAGTTGACATAGTTTTGTATACAGCCTACTTTTATTTTTTCTTAGGTCCATAACTTGGTGGCAATTGAATTGGCTTATATCAACACAAAACATCCAGACTTCACTGATGCTTGTGGGCTAATGAACAATAATATAGAGGTAAATACAGTTAAGAGTTATCTTTTTTGAGTGAAAAAAATCTATTGTTAATTCAGTTATATCAACTGTACTGAGCATGGGATGACTATAAAACATTCATGTACCATATTATTGTCTGTTATATGCTAAGAAGTATGCCAAGGGTATTATGTTCTTTAATTCTCAAAAACCACTTGGAGGCATTTCTGTTCGTGAAACTCTTAACTCAAGGAATCTGGGATTCATTGATTTAGTACTGAGGATCGCCTGGCTCCATTTCATTTAACTGTTGTAGTTTATTCAGGTTGATATACCTAAAATGGTCGGCATTTTAAATTGTTTCCATTTGGCTCTCAAAGCTATAAAGGAAACATTCCAAGAATTACCTACATGATAGTAGATTTGGAAAAGTACTCTCTTTACTGGGGTGGCTGCATTTCATGGATTTTTTTTTCATTTGAGGTTAATGTTGCAAGTTGCGCAAGATCTCAGATGGAGCCAAGGCTGGTGGATAGAGCAGTTTATCTGATGCTATTTTCTCTCTGACCATTTTTACCTAAGAATATCTTTCTGCTACTCTAATACAGTAGGACCTCAGGGTCCCCTTCTATATCAAATTTTCTCTTGTGCATAAGGATGGAAAGAATATTGTAAACATGGAATTTGGGAACTAGAAGGGACCCTGGGTTATCGACTTCAACCCTTTGGTTAAACTGACAGATGAGGATCCTGAGACCCACAGACGGTAAAGCTGTTGCTTTAGTGTTTATTTTGCTGGGAGAAACAAGCACCTTCTCTTTAACAGGTACAGGGAGCTATTTGTTAGCTATGCAGCTACAGTGACTGCTATTGTCAGGAAAAAACCTAAAATGCATGAGAGTCAGACACTTAACACTCAAAAGTTGACTAGCTACCAGTTATGCTAAAATTAACATGTAGACTCTATCTTACTATAATGATTTAGTTCTTATAACATTGAAACCTACTTTATGGAACATTTATGTCTGGAAGTTCTCATAATTACCAACAAGGCCATTTGTGATATGACTTACTTCAGATCAGCATTTTTCTACAAATAAGTTACATCTCTGGTTTTATTGACTCAATGCCAAAGAACTTAATGTGAATATTTTCACTTAATCTTCGCAATAACCCCACGATGGTTGATAGTCGGTGACCTTTGTAGGAAACCAAGCAAGGGAGCCAGAACTGTTGGGCTCCAGGGCTGGCTCAGGTCTTAACTGGCTGGTCATGGGTTAGGGTAAGAATTTCTGGTCTTTGGATTTTCCTGTCTTTTGCTTTGTGTTCCTCTTCAAAAATATACATTTTACTGTGTTAACTTTTTATTCTGAAGATAGTTAAAATCCCTATCATCTACTCTTCGTAATCACTGCATTATCTTCCATGAAACAAATAAAAGTGAGTCAAATTTCAGGCAGAAAATTTTATTAACTGCAAATCATACTTGTGAAGCTTATGTACAACTTTTTGCAAGTCTGAGAGTATACATGAAATCCTAACTAAATTTTAACTAAATTTTTGTGTTTAATGTGACCTATGAGTGTCATTATTACTACCTTATATATTTTCATAGTTTATCAGTTTTCAATACTACGTTTATATCCTGGAGGTGGTTTAGGGTAAAGAAAATGGAACATTTTTACAGGATAACCTTCATCAAATGTTGTGTGTGAGAATTGTGTGACTATAACACAAATATGCCTTAAGTTGGAATGATTTTTTAAAGGCTTTGCTTATTAAGTTTTCTGTGATTAGTTTACTTTAAATTCTGCATATACACATTAATGTGGGGATAGTTGAAATCAGTGGTTCTTAACTTAAAGGGAAAGACCTTTGCCTTTTGAGAGATTCAGTCCATAGCCCCTTAGTTTAGAATCCCTGGTAAAGGGGGAGCTAATGTTACTGACAGTCACATTGTATCCCTCAGGTGTGTTGGGGCAGAAAGAGAGATTGAGAAGCATTGGGTTAAATGGTTTGTTTTAAAATCTAATTATGGCATGCCTTCCAACAGTGAGAGGATATACTGTAAGTCATTCCAAACTCTTCAATTAAGCTGAACATTTTCAGTAGGATTATATCTCAATGTTCTGATAATCACTTTTTTGTTTGGCTGTGTTTTATAGGAACAAAGGAGAAACAGGCTAGCAAGGGAATTACCATCAGCTGTATCACGAGATAAGGTAAAAAAACAACATGTTTTTAGAGCCTGTTCCCATTACCATATGTGGATTGGTAAGCCTCAGAGTATTACTCCTAGGAGTGTGTTTTTTTTTTTTTTCTTTCTTTCTTTTTCTTCCTTTAATATTCCATTGGTGCTATTCATTGTTGGAGTAAGGGTATGCAGCGTGTGTCAAAACAGGCTTGGAATAATTCAAAGATAATTGGTATTTTTACAGAGAACAGACTGATGGATGCCAGAGGGCAGGGGGTTGGGGAGCTTGGTGGAAAAGGTGGGTATTAAGTTAGGAAAGAGTCACAAGGATGTAAACTACATCAAAGGGAATAGCCAGTGATACTGTAACAACTACGTATGGTGTCAGGGCTACTGGAAATACTGGGGGGGACAGAGGGAGGTAAACAATTTGTAAAATATATAATTGATCACTATGCTGTTCCCCCGAAACTAATACAAGGTAATATTGATGTAAAGTATAATTGAAAAATAAAAAAGAGTATTTTTAATGCCTTAAAGGTGGATTTTAAGTCCAGCCTTATTTTTTTTTTTAAATTCACAATGACTATCAACTTTGTAAGTGACTGACTTTATGGCAAAAGGCTTCTTGGAGAGGGAGGACAATAATATGCACATAACAGATTAATACCTGTAATAGTTGCATGTGTTTCTGTATATAAAAATCCATTACCTTGAATTCTTTACCAGCAGATCTTATCAAATTCCAAAAATAAAACTGAAGTTTTTGGGTTTGGATTTTCCTTAGGTATTCATTTGAAGAAAGCCTTTAACAAAAATGACAATAGTATGGGAAACAAGGCAGAATAAACATTAATTTCATGTCCCATGATTACTTTTGTTTTCCATGTTACTTTATGACTTTTATACATAGGGGAACAATTCACATTTATAGAATGTTTTTGAATGCATTTTGGCATCCTTGATTTTTTTCACCTGCATTTTTTGCCTTTAGTCTTCTAAAGTTCCAAGTGCTTTGGCACCTGCCTCCCAGGAGCCCTCCCCCGCTGCTTCTGCTGAGGCTGATGGCAAGGTCTGTTCTGACTCTTACTCTAAGCCTGCATGCCTAGGTGTCTGGTGGGCATGATCATCTGGAATCAATACACAGAGTAACGGACTATTAACGTGGGTTATATATAACAATGTATACTTCAAAAATAAATTATTCTTGACGTGCTTTTGCTTAAATATAGAAAATACACACAGAACAAAGTTAAAGAGGAAATTACTCTGCACTTTTTGAATTTCAAGCCATTGATACCGAAATTTTGCTTGTTAAACTGCATGTTTTAACATATCTTTTAACAGTTAATTCAGGACAGCAGAAGAGAAACTAAAAATGTGAGTCTTGTTTCAGAATGGCATTGTTGGTACCTTTGAAACACTGTTTCAAAACCATTGAAGAACTTGTCTGTACAGTGGCATCTAACTGGTTGTCTGTTATGTTCTTAATGTTTCTCTGATCTAACCCCTTAAGATGGCATTAATTCTAGTTTTAACTAATAACAGGCTTCCTTACTGTTTTCTGTTATCTTTAAGAATAGTCTTGAATTTAGTATTTTGGTAGGGAATTAGATTCCAAAGATGGAAATTGTACTTTTGGACATTTCCACTTTTGAAGGCCCTGAGGTCCGTCCAGCACAAAGGGACAATCCTGTCTCATGCTTCCATTCAGTTTGCACTTGTTACCGTCTGTATGTAGCTTAACGTGAGCCTCAACAGCTTCAGCACTTCAGTACAAGTGGGGACTGGGAGAACTTGAGACTATTGTTAATTCTTGATTACCCTTTTAAGGGAAAATTAATCATTGTACATTTCTCAGATCCATTCTCTGGCCTTTCTGCCATTTTAATTTAGTTCCTTATTGCCCAGATTTAAAGTTCTGAACCTCAAACTAAAGCTGATAAATGTCTTACCTTCTCTTAGCCCACTGTACTCAGACTGTAAGAGAATTATCTAAATCATTGTTGCTTCAGTGTCATTTCACTCGTGGCATTGCCCTGAATTTGCTTACTTGCCTTAAGATTTTATTTTTTACATCCTTCATGTATAGCTAAACACATTTAAAAATTCATGTGTAAATATACTGCCTATATTTAGATAAAACTCATCTTAACAAATTTAGGCCAGAATACTAAAAACTGTCATTTTTAAAACAATTGCCATAACATTCCTCTGTGAAGTTTATGTACACCATTTTTATTTCTACCCATAACTTTTGGATGTGCTCTTTATCCATTTTAGAGTATAAAATCTTAAAGAGCATCTGATAAATGTTGATGAATAACTGTTTTTCTTATTACCCTGGTGAGTTTATTTTTATTTAGAAGCCAAGACTAGAAAAGGAAGTGAAAAAACATTTGTGATTAATGGTAGCATTAGATTTCTTTCAGCAGATCCTTTCTCTATAGGGTATACTAGATATGGAGGGAACTTGCGTTTAGGTCACATTTCATATTTTAGGCAGTTTCAAGTCACTATTAGCCTAAGAATCATGAGTATATTCTTCTTTTATTAAAGAGTTCCTACTGTTATCCTGTGATATTTTGATGACTAAATGTAAAATAACTTGAGAAATACATAAACTCACGTTTTGGAGATTTGAGTTTCTAGAACTTTTGGAGATTACAGTTCAACAGTGTTTGGGATTACTTTGAAGAACTTAAGCTGAGTGGTAGTTGTTTTTCGTTGTGCTTATAATGAACAGTCTTGTTTTTAAGGGCATCTTACACTTTTCTGCAGTCTAGGGTTAGAGGGTTTGAAAAAAGGAAAAACTTTGAAGAGCTTAGCAAATGCTAAAGAAGAAAGGGAACAGATAATGTTGGTGGGGGCCTTGCTAACATTTTATAGCACAACCTCTTCATTTAGATGCTCAAGGGTTTAGCCATACATGCATCCCATCTCTTTCCCTGTTACAACACCAACTGGGTACTAGATGTTCTCCTTGACCACTGTCAAAAAATATGAACTTTGTTTCATTATTGTCAGATGTGATATGGTTGGTATATATTTTGGAACATCTGTTGTTTTGCTTTTGTTTTCCAGGTTGCACCTGGAGGTGGTGGGGTTGGAGATGCTGTTCAGGAACCACCAACAGGCAACTGGAGAGGAATGCTGAAAACTTCAAAGGCAGAAGAGTTATTAGCTGAGGAAAAGTCAAAACCAATTCCAGTTCTGCCAGCCAGTCCACAAAAAGGTCATGCTGTGAATCTGCTGGATGTGGTAAGTCATAAGCATTTGACTGAGGATTAATAACCAGATTACTGGGAAAGCACTACAAAAGACAAAAGGAACTGAAAGTCTCAAAAACGTACTGAATGCTGCCATTTCACAATGGCACGAAAGTAATATTTCCCCCTCTCATCCCATTTAGCCGGTTCCTGTTGCACGAAAACTATCTGCCCGTGAGCAGCGAGATTGTGAGGTTATTGAACGACTCATCAAATCATATTTTCTTATTGTCAGAAAGAATATTCAAGACAGGTTAGTAATATCTAATATAAATCAGACTATGATACTGCTGATTTCATAATCTGTTTTGAAAATACACACATTCTTAAAATTTTAGGCTTTTTAAATCAAATGGTTCATCTGTTTTGTTTTGCAGTGTGCCAAAGGCAGTAATGCATTTCTTGGTTAATCATGTCAAAGATACTCTTCAGAGTGAATTAGTAGGACAGTTATATAAGTCATCCTTATTGGATGATCTTCTGACTGAATCTGAGGACATGGCACAACGTAGGAAAGAAGCGGCTGATATGCTAAAGGTACTGTGATTTTTTAATTTTCACATTTGGGTTGTAGATATTGTAGGTGTAAACACCTATTGTTTAAAATGCATTCTAATCCTTGGATATAGCTATGGTCTTCATATGATGGCTAGATTCAAGATAGATATTGGTTAGCATAAAGCAACCACTAGATTATCCCACATAACTCAGATTCTTTTATAGCATACATAGGAATTTATAATTATCTTTTTCAACACAGGCATTACAAGGAGCAGGTCAAATTATTGCTGAAATCCGAGAGACTCATCTTTGGTGAAGAGAACTACGTAATACTGAGACTTTTGTTGAGTCGAAAGTTGCTAGTTACTGCCTACTTGAGTAGATTTTTATTTATGAACTCCTGTGTATTACAATGGTATGAATCTGCTCTCATGAAGACCGGCTATAGACTGAAAATTATACTCTGTATTACAGAATGAATCACACATTTAATCCAAATAATAAATGGATGTTTCTAAAGTTTTCCAGTATATATAAAATATATCAAGTCTGTCTTATGACAGTTTCATTTGAACTTAAAAAGAAATGTAAGCGTTCTTGTAAAAGCAGTTTGCCTGTGGATAAGATGACCTGTATAATCTGTTAGTCTTACAGTTGCTGCCATAGTCCTTTAAGAAGAACGCACCGAGACATTTCATATAACTGTTCTGCATGCACTGTATAAACTGATCTGGCTTCAAAAGATTGGGTTGACAAGTTACTCACATAATCACTGTATTCCACCTGTCCTTTGATGTGTTAGTAAGAAAGCTGGATGCGCAAGAGGATCTGTAACAATGACAATGATGCGGTGTGCATAATGTGTAGTCACAGTCCTTCCACAGCTGGGTCCACATTGCCCTAGTGCATTAAAATAGCTTTGATTCTTACTTAAACCTAAAAGCATGAATTACATTTTCCTGTATTAAAAATAACCATCTAGACTTGATCATCTAGTAAGACTTGGTGATGACCAGTTCCTTTGGTTTTTACAGGTTCTAAAAAAATTGCCCTTGGTTTTCAAATGTAGTAGTGGTTCAGATACATTTTTGAATTGGGGCACTCGCACCAGGCTCCAGGATTCACTTGGAGGTGGGACTTAAAACTAAATACTGTGTTAATCATAGAAGCTTATCTTTTCTCTATCAGTATTAGTTGGTAATAGTTCCTTTGGCTTCATACCAGTAAAATACATTAGAATAAGTGTGAAAATACTGGTGAAGCCTTGTTTAAAGGGAAAAACATGCACTCACTTCTAATGGCTTACAGACTTCAAATTGCTTTCTGGGATCTGGGGGTGAGGTTTAGAACAAATATACATTCTATTACAATTCCTTGGGTCATTCTTGATATAAAATAATTACAAATTTTAAGATAAGGGTCAAAACCCTTCGCTAACCAGTAACTTGTTAAATAAATTGTATATTATAGATACTAAATTTTCTTTTTAAGTTACATCATTTGTGAAGGACAACTGGCAATATGAATACACCTGTTAACTTTAGCTTATGGTACCATTTACTAAGGAATAACAGGCTCCCCAACTGATCTCAAACAACAAAAAAACAGATTCAGTCTCTCATGATATGGTACTTTGAATTAGTAAGTACCATCTTGATAGACTACATGGTGCCAGAAAATCACTCTGCCATCGTTAAACATCAGGTTTGAAACTACAGCCATCCGTGATTTACTTGAGACAGATCAGATGACTACCAGTTTAGCCTTCTGAATTTATAAGAGGAAAACCCCAGTGGATAAGGCGCCGGCCTATGTACCCAAAGGTCGCAGGTTCAATTCCCCAGCCAGGGCACATAACCAGGTTGCAAGCCAGGTCTCCAGTCAGGTCTGTGGCTGGAGGCAGGTGAAACGCAACCATACATTATGTCCCTCTCCCTCTCTGCCTCTCTCCCTTCCCCTCTTTCTAAAAACAATGAAATAAAATCTTAAAAAAAAAAAAAAAAAAAAAAAAAGGAAAACCTTTAATGCACCTTTCTCCAGCATATCAAACAGATTTTCGATTGAAAACATTATCTTAATAAAGACATGCTGTGGTAATGCACTTTCTAGTACTACACAACTTGTACAAAGGAAAACAGGCAAGAAAGGTATGGAAAGAGAAAACCTTTGCTGGCCCTTTAAACTGAGTGAAGTTCTGAAATGTGGAGATGATCTATGGCATTTATAATGGATAACCTGTATGTTCTTGCTGTGTAAATAAAATTGTTGGTATGAAATAACATTAAAGTCGATCAATAAATGGATTCTTTGTAACTTTAGTCCCAGAAAAAGTTTAAACTCTAGCGTTTTAACATACAAATTTATTTATATTGTATGAAAGTTACAACTTTCTTAATAGATTCTAACAACTCACTGAAGTATTATATCTCCATTTTTGCACATGAATATGTGACTTGCTCCAAATAATCCAGGTAGCAACTGGTTAGAACTTGAACATTAAAGCCATACTTTGCTACCTGTGAAGTTTCCTAGGAGAAATTTAATTGTGAACCATTTTGTAAGTTTGTGCCTGTCACTTAATCCTCAGGGAAAAGTGGTGTTTTTACCTTGATTTTTCATATGTGTAAACATTTCTGGAGATTTCTGTTGCCTAATGTTTACAAAGTTTAACTAAGTCTTAATAACTAAATCCTTTATTTTATTTCAAATCTTTGAAATTTGACCTGAAAACTTCCCTTACCTGGTTATCTTTTGATATTCTCTTATAATTAGATAGTTGTTATAACTGGTTCTTTGGTTACTAAGTTCTCAGTTTATCTCAAGTTGCAATTTGCTTAGGGAGAGAAATTTAAATTTAAAAGTTTCTCATTTTGTAAGACATTACTACTACTTTAGTAATCTAAAAAAACAAGGTTTTGTAAATTAGGTACACTGAAACACAGGTAAGGGAGTGGCAAACTCGATTAGAAACTTTCTGAAAAGTCAATTGCTGATTTTAATCTTTTCTCTGAAAAGAAATTACTTCTAATGTAATTTCCAATTCCAATTATGGCTTTATGGTACTCTTCTTTTTTTATAAGGAGAAAGGTATTTGCTTCCTAGACAACAAATCAGTTTCCAGTACTGTATTTCACATTTCTAATGTGGACGCTTGAGGCACTGCTGGTTTTAGAGCAACGTAGATACTAGCAAGATGGATAAGATTTATACTTGATATAAAAGTATCTGCAATTCCTTATACTACCTCTTATTCACTGTTCCTTTTCATGTCCAAAAAAGGAAAGCAAGAAAAATAGACCTGGAAAGACAGCTTTTACTTTTTTGATGAAGTACAATTTTAAAAACAGATTAACCCTGGAAATCACAGTTTTCAATGGTACTTCTTAATGTTTAAGGTCAGGAAATAAAATATGCCATCATTACACAAACTTATTAACCAGCCTATGTAAAAAGTGAAATTACTCACACTGTGAGGCCTAGAGTATACTCCATTCTCTTGATTTGCATAAGCGAAGGTGTGAGTTCTGGAGCCGGCCTTTCAGGCATCTTGAGAATGAATGACAGATCAGTTTGAACCAACAAGGGTTTTTCATCATAGCTGAAGCCACTTGATAATGTAGAAATTCCGTTTTCCTATTTTAAGTAATGAAAGTCCATTCTTAAGAATATGTTGTCCAACAACTAAAACACACTCAGGATTTGTTACTTGTCTGTGATTTATACTGACTCCGCCTTCTGTTATCATCCGATACCTAAAAACAGAAATGTTTCGTAACTAGATATATCCAATCATTGTTGACTCCTATCCCATAATAAATCATTATTGTATTTCATTTCAATTTCAGGGGTTCTGCAGCTTAAACCTTTAGCATTCAAGTTGTCTCACTGCCTCCCTTTAATGCTATTCTAAAGGAGCAAGTTTAAGGCATAACAGGTTTCTTGTTTTGTGGAGCAAAGAGCCAGGACATCTCTCACCTCTGGACAGAACTGTTCAGTGGATAGGGGTTTAAAAATGAAGTGAGATGGAATAATGGAGGATCATTTTCTGGAGGGCACCCTCTACCTTAGAGGAAAAAGATCACAGAAAAGAAGATTCCAGGATAATGCGGCTTTTAATAAGCTACCCATAAGATGCAAGTCACAACTACAGTAAGCCCTCACTGTCATTGATAGGTTCTTGGAAAATGTGACTTGAAGCAAATCAACATGTTAACAAAATCAATTTTATAAGAGGCTGACGATAGGAGTTAACTTCCTATGGCACATTCCTAGTCACAAAAATGTCACAAACTTCCAAATAAAGACCCAAAACATTTATAATATGGAATAAAAGTGAACTATACATACATTTAAGATCAATGAACACAAGATAATGATTTTCCCACCCACTCATTCCATTTGTGTGGTGGGAGCTTTCCCCAGCAGTGCAGAGTGCAAGGCAGGCACCTACCCTGGACAGGTCGCCCACCCACTGCAGTGCACACTCACACATGGACAGCCACTCAAGACTGACCGTGCAGACAAGCTGGTTTACCTAGTGTGCACAGCCTTTGGGATGTGGGCGGAAATGAGAGAACCTGGAGAAAACCCATGGACAGGTGCAGGGGAATTATCCACAGTGGCCCTGGTTGGAATATTTTCCCCCTGTTAACAATGAAATTTGTTATTTGAAGGACTGTTACATTGTTACCTACAGAAAAGTTGCTTACGAAACTGGAAAATCCTTTCAAGTTACATTGAGTCTATACAAATATGGGTAAACTGTTTAAATACAAGAAACCAAGATTTTCTTTTAAAAAGTTGGCTAATTTCAGAAATGGAAAATCAGCCACTGATTTAATAAATTCTAGATTACTAACAAAAATTTTTGATGGTCTATGTAAATAGGTTTTATTCGTTATTTATCATCAAATTTCATTCTATAAGCATTTACAGAGTCCTTACTACGCACTAAATACACACAAAGCCACATAAACGGTTACGACACACTGATTAAATGCTGTAAAGGGCTATGAGACGTTGCTTGAGGAGCACCCTGAGGGGATAAAAAGTAGATGGGAAATTTTCCTGAAAGAAGAGTCGCTGAAACTGAGAGTAAACAGCAGTTATTTTTACAAACAGGAAGAGGAAGCACAGGAGCAGCTAGAAAGGGGAGACTCCAGTAAAAAGAACTAGAGTGGGAAAGGCCTTTCCTTCTGCAAGGCAAATGTTTTCTGTAAACCTGTTACCAAATAAAATTAAGAAATGACTAGTAGGCATGGCTTTAGCTTAATAGTAAAATAATATTTAAGGACAGACTTCTTCTTCTTAGAAAGGTCTGCTCTAGTTTCCAAATCACATTCTACATTTTGTTTAAATGCACAAACCAACCTTACTTAGTTTGTACAATCTAAAAAATGTTAGAAATACTGAGAACTTGGGCTAAATCAGATCCAGTGTCATCTTAAGTAGCAGTGAAACCTAAAACAATTCAGAAGGAAATAAAAAATGCTCCCAGTGAGATAACATTTTTAGAACCACAGCCTCATTACAGGGAGACACATGACACCACCCTCTCAATTCAGTGATTATTATGTAAACTAGTACATGAGGAAATCAAAAGCTGGTGTGGCAGGTGATAGACAATGGCTATTTTCTCTCTCTAGGATACCTCTAAATCTTAGGATAGAGGCAAATAATCCAAAAACAACTCGGAAAGAAAAACCCCACAACTTCAGTGTAACATGTCCTTCCTAATCATGCGCATGGACTGGTAACTGGCTTACGCTAGCACTCCTGCAGATGAGGGACCGAGGGTCTTCTGGCTTATGCTTCACACTGTTTCCTTGTAAGGGGATAAGCACCAAATACAAGGCAGTACCGTCACCTAACTTAAGGAATATAAATAGTTTACCTGCTCCTGAATAAAAAACAAACACAAGAGGAATGATTGTATGCAGTTGGTAATAATAGTCTTACGAAGTTACGTTGCATGCTTACTTCATTTTCAGAAATTCAGCTAATAATTTTAAACAGATTGGCCAACCCCTCAACTTCCCAAAATAAAGACTGAATATGAGGGTTCCTGTGACTGTCTCCTTAGGGCCTCTGTTCTTGTGACCTGAAAGTGAGAGATCCCCGTGAAGCCTTTTCCAGTGATGCAGGGAAAGCTGACTGGGTTGGGTTTAATAAGAAACAGTACAGTGGTAGCAGACTTCATAGAAAATGTAAGCTATTTTTAGCAGTCAGTAGGCTCAGTTTCCCCTTCACAGACAAGGGCAGCTTCTGAAAGGAATGAGAAGCCAGGGAAGCACTCAGGAGGCCTGCCCCTCAGGAAACAGCTGTGAATTGTAATACAGAGTTAACAGTGAATCTGAAAGTTAAATAATCTTACCCTCGGGGACCATCTGGAATGGCATTTGCTTTGCGACAGGTATCTAGGACGCTTGTTCCAGGATCAAGAACTAATTCAGAAAAGGAAGCTTCTTTAAACAACTCTTTTAACTCTTGATCAGACATGACCTCCAGGGCATCTATGCTGCTGTGATAAAGGGCCTGTGTGCACCTGAAAATGGTTTGAGAAAAGACACATGAAAGTGCTTATTCAAGTACATGTTCTCATACCCCAGAACCAAGTATGGACCTTACGTTCCAGACAAAAAGTTTTTGAATCAGCTACATTTATCTTGGATAATTTATAAACTTAGTTTAGGATCATCTTTCTTTATGATAGAGGCCATTTAAAGCAATTAAAGCATCCACTGTCAATCCTTGTGAGTGGTAAAAGACAATTCTAAGGCAGCGTGGCTCTAAATTTTCTCAAGTCTATTAACTAAGTAACTTCAAGAGTCAGTTATTTGAAAAGGCCACCTTTTAGCGGAGTCCAGCCCTTCTTGTCCATGAACAAGCTTTGTGACTTCTGCAGCCAGGCGCTTCTGAGGACCCCTCTTCTCTGGCTCTTTGAGGTGCAACTGCATTAGGTGGTCAATCTCTGGGAGGGGCAGGAAAGTGAAGAGCTTCAGGTACCTTCGGGACCGAAAATGGTAGATTTATATCACATGCCTAATTTTTATCTCTCGCTTCCTTTACTTTTAAATTTATGTTTAATTGGGAAACATAACAAATATGCAGAAATGTACTGAATATAAGACAATAATAAACATGCTACTGGGTCTGAAGATGTTACTATTCAGCCATCTTTGTTTCAGATCTTTTCAGTCACAAAATAACACAGAATAAAGGCCCCAGCCCCATCATAATCTCCTCCTTGCCCTCAGAGATAACCGCCAATCTAAATGTGTGTGCATCCTTCCCAAGCACATTAACTTGTTTTCCCAGTATGTGTCCATAAATCTTTAAAACATCGTGCATTTAAAAACATATTTTATATGTATCCTTTTAAAATATCTTTAGTGAAAAACACAGAAAAGTAAATCATATAGTTTAGTGTAAACATAAAGCAAACATCTCTGCAGATCTACAGCCCTGTCCCCACCCAAGGAAGTGGGTTCACATCCCGTGGACCACTCTTCTGCCTTTCAAGGCCATCACTTCACACTCACCGTCCCAGTATGCTCCCCTAAACAGCATCACTTAGTTTTGCCTGTTTTTAGACTTGACCAAATGGAATTATATAAAGTATATCTGGTGTTTGGCTACCCTGGCACAGCAGTACATTTAGGAAGAGTCATCCATGTTGCTGTGCTGTGTGTATAGCTGTTACATGCGGCATTCCATGCGATGAATATTCCCAGGTGTATTTATTTATTCCCATGTGGGTATTTGTGTTGTTTCTGCTCATGGACAGTTGCTAATAATGTTATGCATATTCCCATGTATTTCTCTTGGTGCATGTGTACACCTGTTTCTGGTGAAGATGTGCCCAGGAGAACTGCTGGACCACAGGTTACACATCTTCAGCCTGGCAGGCACAGCCACGTATTTTTACAAAGTGATTCTAGAATGGAACCAGAAATGCCTGATGTTCAGCCTTTGATTGCCAAGGTATCCATGTCAAAGACATCCATCCTAAGTAAATATGCTGCCAGTTGAATAGTGGTGGGCAAAAGTAGATTTACAGTTCATGTGGAAGTAACACAGTAATTAACAAATAAATAATAATATAAGAACAACTGTAAACCTACTTTGCCAACCCCTGTTGGCTGGAAGCAGGCAGCCCCACTCATGAAGTTCCCCTTTTAGAAAGCTCCAGGTAACCTAGATAACTGACCACTTGAGTGACCCCATGAAACCTTAGACACCCCACACTTGACCACAATAAAGGCAGAGCTCCAGGTTCATGCTCCCTCCTCCGTGACCTCGCCCTGTGGCCCTCGGAGTGCCATGTACCTCCAGGACTTGTCATAAATCTTGTTTTTCCGAAGTCCACACTGGCTGCAGCTGAAGTGCTCCTGGCACCCACAGTAAGAACCACATGGGCAGGTCCAGCCACAGCGCTGGCTCCTGCCTCTCCATGAGCAGTGTGGTCCCAGGTGAGCACTCACAGGCCTTTTCAGCCAGAAGTGCCACTATAGCCAGGTTGAGACCGTCACTGGCGGGACTGCACGCCTGACAAGGGGCCGAGGGGAATGCCCTTCAGCCTTGCCTAGCTTACTGACTGGCTAACCCAAGTGGGCAACACCGCTTGCTGGTATGTGCTTTTGCATATTGTCTCTGCCACATGTCCATTTGGGGTGCCCAGTTACGGAAGGAGCCTCCAATTCCTATCATTGTTACTCAGGTCTTTAATCACACTAAGAGTTCTACGTCAGAAGGCACTCTCAGTAGTATCACAGACGCCCTCACTGAGCCCTCCACTCCACTGTGTGGTACAGACTCCTCAGGGTGGGGACCCTTCCTGCAGCTTGAGAAATGGGGCCCATAACCTCAGGTCACTGAGAAATTCATGCCGTTAACTACTAGGGCTCAAATGCACGGACTCCCTTTCTCTCTGGTGGCAGCCGAAGCTGACAGAGATGACTGCATCCTCTGCTCCTAAACCAAACAAGGAGGCTATCCAGATGCGGACATATTCCCTGGGGAGGCCGACCACGCTCCCGCTAGCAAACTGGTTTCATCACCTACTTCCAGATATGCCTCCACAATCATTAAACTCTTACATGGCGTCCCCTTGGAGAATTCATCTTAAAAACAGGTACCAGCACACCTTGTTTTGCTGAGCTTCACAGATGCATTTTGTTAGAAATTAAAGGCAAGACCCAACACCAAAAAAAAGATTACAACTTGCTTTCCTGTGGTGGTCTGGAATTGAATCCACAGTATCTTCAAAGTCTGGCTGTAAGCTTTTTCCTTGTTGATTTTTGTTCCCTTTAGATTGCCAGACATTACTCTGAGCAGCATACCCACCTGACTTCTCCAGAGACTCAGCAATGGGCTACCAGGGTAACATTCTTTGGAACACCATCAGAGTCCTGGCTTCACTGGGCATCACAACCACCTCTTCAAAGAAACACACCTTACATTCCTTTCAGGCAGTGCTTCTCTAAATGGACTGAACTCTTGCCTCAAGCTCACATCCCACTTCTGGTCACTTCTGGGAGTAAAGCTTTTACATCTATGACAATGTCCATTCATTTTTCCTGTCTTATCTTCCCCTTTTTGCTACGTTTTTCAATTATCTTGCCATCTGCTTCATGATGACGACTTGATCAACGGTGGATAGTCCAATAGGAGTCCCTCATTGTTGAATGACCCCTAGCCCATGCCCAATATCCCAACTGGACATTATGGGAGGGTCACCAATCCCCTAGTGGTCCCACTCCAGAGGACCTCACCCCTGAGTGAGATGGACTTATTGCTGAAGATAACACTGCTTTGGATGACATCACCCCAGCTCAAGAGTTCAGCACTGGAGACCACTACGTCCCTACACTAGGGATGACACCCCAGGACACATCACCATACGACAGGCCTTGACATTTGCCCAGATGGCCACATTCCCTAGTCCACCTCAAACTTGGTAAGATGCTAAAACAGGGACTAAGACTTTTCAGGAACAATGAACTAAATGCCCTGATTTCATCAGTGGACTCAACGGAATATTATTTTCCCAAATTTGCCTGGTGTTTGCCTGCTGACCCTACCCTTCACCAAAATGCCTATCAAACTGCCAGGCTGACCTCTGCCTATGCAGGGCACCACTGCATGAAATGTCCCCATTGTGGCAAGCCCAAATGCACATTTAGAACCAGACAGCGCCCTTTCCTAGAAATACCATTCATTTAGACCACTAGTTCTCACTGGTTCTCCTTGACCTTCCAAGTTTGTGCCCTTACAAGAACCTTCCCAACCATGACTTCTGCTGGCCACCACGAGCCCCCACCAACACAAGCCCTGACATTACTATGATGTCTCCCACTACACCACACTTATCCCTATACTTTCCACAACGCCAGCAAAGCACTTTGCAAACACTACCACCATTTATATCCAGGGAGGGCTGCCACACACTGGGACCCAGAAATTGCTAGGCCTATCACTTGGCTCCAATTGCTTAAACCCCACCTCAAATGCTTACCCTACTGATACACAGGCATACCTTGGAGATACTGTGGGTTGCTTCCAGACTACTGCAATAAAGTCTCATGATTCTGCTGGTAGAGTCCTGCTTTCAATTTGTAAAAATGCAACATCTGTGAAGCGCAATATTTAATTTTAGGCAACTCCATTTGACAGCAGTATCTCTATCCTGGGCTTCCCTTCAGTTAGCTGCCCCATTCATTTCCCACCCCAAATGCCCAAGGGGTTGTTTCAAGCCCTTCAGGGGACCAATTGCTGCATGTGCATCAACAACTCCGCACAAGTTCAAACCTACTTACATCAGATGGCCCAAGAAGTTAAAATCTTCCACAATGAATTACACAAACGTGTGAACAAGATTCCCTAGAGGTCACTGGCCTACCCTGGCTGGGGATAACGACTACAGGCTGGATTTCAGACATCAGGATTTGTTACTTGAACCCTAATGAGATGTGTACGTTCTTGATTAGACAGATTAAATAAAAGAGTCTAACTCTGACTTTCAACATATCCACTATCAAGGCTGTTAATAGTGTTACCATTATTCAGATGCTTTGGCATCACAGGTTGGATTGCAGTGTAAGTGCCAGACATCCAGCTTGATTGCCAAGGAGTCCATGTCAAAAGCATCCACCCTGAATAAACATGCTAGCCACTATAGTGAGGACACTAGTAGCAAACCAACTAGATAAGGGAGCAGGCCATCCCCACTCATGAAGTCTCCCCTTCTGGAATGCCCTGGGTAACCTGACCACCTGAGTGACTCTGCTTCTCCTTTCCCACTCCTTAATTCTCACTTTATGTCTTAAATTTGCCTATGAAGACTGAACCCGTGAAATCTTATGTACCCCATCTTCCACTAAATGTGGAGCTCCAGGTCCACACTCCCTCCCTCTTTCTCTACCAGTGACTTTGCTGTGTGGCCATCCAGGACTTGTGAATAATAAATCTTGCTTTTCCCAGTTTCCTGATGGTTTCTACTAAGGAGCATCTGCCATTATTGTAAGAACCACAGGGACCAGTTCAGCCACAACATTAGCCCTGGTTGGGAGAAATGCCTGTGGAGCTTCCCATACAAGCAGTATGGGCCCAGAATTCCTCACTCATTTCTAGACAACAGCATCACTCAAGAGGCTGACACCCAAACCGCAGTGTTTACTTTCAACAACACTTAGTATTGCCAATTCTACGTTTAGCCATTTTGGTGGGTGTACAAATGGCCTTTTATTGTGCCTTTACGTTTTTCTTTAAGGTACAGCAACCTTTCACATGTTTTTGGCCTTTTGAATAGAATCTTTGTGAAATCCCTGTTCAAGTCTCTTCTCATTTATTTTTCTCATTGGCTTACAGAAATTCTTTATATTAATTTGAATATAAACTATCAGTTTGTGATGTACTGAGTATATGCTCTCACCTTTAAAGGTGAACTTTTGATGAACAGATTTTAATTTTAATGTAGTCTAATTTATCAATCTTTTTCTATGGCCCATATTTAAAAATCTTTCCCTATCCCAATCATGAAGATATTTTCCTATTTATTTTCTAAGAGCTTTACTTTTTTTTTTTTTTTGTAATAGATGTAGGCTGATGTCTTAAAATAGAATCTATGTTTAAAAACACTCAAAAAACTATGACGTGTACAGAGACTCAATGCTAAAATTATATGAGCTAATGAACTTAATTTTTCATAGCACACTATTAAGAACTCACCTTTCTACTGAATCATCTGGCTGCCTAAAAAAGAACTGATACAATTCAAATGGAGATGTCTTATCTCTGTTTAGCCAAACAGCGTTGCCAGCAGACTTTCCCAGTTTTGCTCCAGTTGTACTTGTAATTAGAGGGAGAGTGATTCCAAATACGTCTTCTCCGGTTAACCTACGAATAAAGGTTTCATTATGCGTTTCAGGCACAGGTGGTGGTAGGTTCTAATCACTCTTCAAATTCAGTGCGGTCCCTTGCTCTAAACTTCTGTGACGTCCTAAGTCTGGATTCGTGTCTTAGTGCTTTCACAGCACTCACTCTAGTTTGCCATTTGTCATTCTGAATTGCAATTAAACCAGTGACTCTGGGCAAGCAACGAGGAGGTGCTGTTTAGGGCCTAGAAATGTTTCAAGGCAGGGTGGGAAGAATAGAGAGACCTAGACATGGGTAAAAGGGGAGTCAGGTAGAGACACTAAAGGAGGTAATTTAAAGGGATTAAAACCCAAAAAAGTAGCACATGGACTAGCCTTGTGGTTCATTCCCGTCAAGAAAATGCCATTAAAATCTACATTATTTGCTAAGTATTTGGAGTTGAAAAAATGTTTTGAGGTGCCTAACATGAACACTAGCTTCATGAAAGGTGCAGAGCTAAAGCAGAGGCTACTCGGTTTTGCAAACCAGAAACAAAGGGAAATACTTAGGGTAATTAAAACACACAATCCGAACCCTGACTAGTGGTCTATTTACTGCAAAGCTCTAGAATACATCCCATCCCTAATACTTGAATTCTGCCCTTTGCTTCTCATTAGCCAGTTGTAATATTAACACCATTACAGGCCCTTAATGGGGATAAAACCAAGGCCTTGAACGATGGGCATCATTTAGCATTCCTAATAGTGCACGGCCAGATATTTCGTTGGATAAATTGTTTGGTCCCAGGATTTCTGCTGGATCTAAAGACGCTTACTTGTTGATGAACTCGTATCCGGACATAATATTGCCCAGCTGATCGGATCCACCCAGCTGGACCCGGCATCCATAACGCTGGAACAGGTAATAGAAATCATAGGCCTGGAGTACTTGGTACAAGAACTCGCTCAAGCTCATCCCCTCCGGGCTCTTAAGCCGTGTCTGGACGCTCAGCCGGCTCAGCAGCGGGCCCATACGGAAGTGGCCGCCCACTGACGCCAGGAAGTCCACCAGGTGCTGCTCCTGGTACCAGGACGAGTTGTCCAGCACGGTGAAGCTGCCCCAGCTACGCCCATCCGCGAAGAGCTGCTGGTGATGCGCGGACAGAGTCTCAAGCCCTCGGCGTAGGACGCGCGCGTTGCTCCTCACGCGCTCCGCGTCCAGCGCCTCGCGCTCCTTCGTGCGGCCGCTGGGGTCTCCCAAGCGCGCCGTGGCGCCTCCCACCAGCGCGATCACGTTGTGGCCGGCTCGCTGGAAGTGAAACAGGCCCAGCAGCGCCAGCAGGTGCCCCACGTGAAGCGACTCCGCCGTGGGGTCGAAACCGCAGTAGATCGTCTGGGGCCAGTGGCCCGCCCTGCCACGGTCGAAGAGCTCCGGGAGTTCTAGCTTCGTACCTGTCTCCGGGAAGAACTCCTTGAACAAACCCCGAGCCTTCTGCGCCGCCAGCAACCCCTTATTGCCCGAGTGGGCCTCACGTAGCCCCAGGGGCAAGACTTCCAACAGGCGAGAGATTCCAAACCCCTGGCCCCGGGAAATGCGCCGCAGCATGGGCGCCGCCATCTTGGTGGTGGCGCGAAAAGCGTGCTGGGATTCTCACCACGCCGCTCGGCGACGGCCGCCGGCAAATTCGTCCCGAGTGCTTTTGTGCGCATGCCCGGGAAGGGCGGGGCGTTACTTACGCAGCTGGCGCGCTCCGCAGTTGTTGCCGGTCTCCTACCCCTGAGGGGTTTGGTCTAATACCCAGTCTCTTTAAACTCTCTAAAACTTAGTATCTCCAACTGTAATGGAGGCGCCTGTTGTTATAGTTCCTACATCACACGGCTCTCCTGACGATTAAGAATTCAAGTACTTGGCCCATAGCGCGCTACAAATGTTAGCTTTTGTTTAAATTTCCACCTTACAAAATTGTGATGCGCAAGTCTAGTTTCTATACAAAAACTTGTCTGCGGAGCCTGTGAGGGGTTAGGAATTGGTTTAATTTCATGGACAGATAAGGAATTGGCGCTGACACGCAACTTCCTAATACTGATCCCTCAAGCGGATGAGGGCACCTCAGTCCCTGTTGTTCATTAGGTTCTCCAGGAGGCGGCAGACTTGTCTAAGCCATAGCGAGAGAAAATGTGCATAGCAATTCAAAAAGCCCTATAGTTTAAGTTACAGGTAAACTGGTGGATTCAAATTAGCAATCGCATTGCCATAGCATTTTGCCAGATGTCAGTACCCCACTTACTCGGGACAGGGTTCTTGTTGGCACATGACCAGCAGGGAATCAGCGCCAAAAACCCATTGTAGAGTCCTAGTTCCAGGACTGCTTTCAATACCAACTTTTAGGTTGAGTTCCTTGGGAGACAGACTCAGACTGAAGATTTGTGTGAAGGGGGATGGTTGGGGCGTGCTTTGGAAACCACATCGGTGATGAAGTGATGATGGAGAAGGAGTTGGGCAGGAAGGAATTGAACTGCGAACTAATGGCGGCAGGAGAGGCCTCAGACAATACCATAGGGGCTCTGGATCTGGGATTTCCACTCAGTCGTTCTGAGTTGAGGCAAGGGGGCAGGCAGGCCTTTGCACCCTATTATTAACCAGTCGTTGAATGTGGGATGCCCTTGGGGAAGGAGGCGGAACCTTGGGCAAGGCTTTGGCAGAGGGCAAGATGTAGAAGACTCAACTGTGAGCCATCAGCACCAAAATTTTCATCAGCTGGCGGTTGCGTGCCTTGGTCCTTGAATCTGAGCCACGCTCCAAACCATTTGCTACAGGACCTTTCCACTTCTTACTGTTAGAAAGTCACTTAGCACAATGAAATATTTTATTTTTAATTTTTAAAAAGATTTTATTTATTATTTCTGCAGAGAGAGAATGGGTATGGTTGCCTTTCACTTGCCTTCACACCTGGGTGGAGACCTGGCTTGCAACCTGGTTATGTGCCCTCGCTGGGAATCGAACCAGAGACCTTTGGATTCACAGGTGGCACCTTGTCCACTGTGCTACCAGCCAGGGTGCAAAATGAAATATTTTAACAGTTAATTTCTTTGCATGTATAATTAGTGAAGTGAATTTCTCATTGACGTATTATCACTTCCTAGGATTCTAAAATACTTATTCAACAGGCTATGTAACATTATCCCAAATGTTGAAGAAAATAAGCAGTGTATGTTCTAGCTCTTATGTTGAGATTCAAAATATCTTAAAATTTAGGATTATAACCTGTTTCTCTGCAGCCTTATTTCAGGCCAGTTTGGTCAGGGACAATTTCAGTATCTGTATCAGGAAATTCTCCTGAGCACACAGCAAATGTTGCTTTTTGTTTAGTACCTGACACGCAGAAAGATTAGAAAATTTGTCAATGAAAGACAAATACCATATGATCTCACCCATTATAGGACACTAATGAACAAAACAAACATGCAAACAGAACCAGATACATTAATACAATGAATAGACCTTCAGTGGGCAGAGGGAAGGGGGAGGGGGGGACGAATAGGCGAAGAAGGGGAGCAGTTCAGTCAAGGAACTGTCATGGAAGAACCATGGACATGGACAACAAGTGGGATTGACTTTGCGGGGGAATGGGTGGGTGGGGAAGGGAAGAGAAGGTAGGGGACATGAGATGGATGTAATACAACAATAATAAAATTAAATTTAAAAAGAGATTTTATTTTAGAGAAAGGGGAAGGGAGGAAAGTAGCAAGGAAGAGAAACATCAACGTGTGGTTGCCTCTCTCATGCCCCCCAACTGGGGAACTGGCCCACAGCCCAGGCATGTGCCTTGACTGAGAATCGAACCCTTTGGTTCACAAGAATCAAACTAGCAACCCTTTGGTTCACACCAACCAGAGCTAGAACATTTTTATGTATTTATTATTAAAATTTTTTTTTAAACTTTAATTCTTAGAGAATTTATTTACTATTTTTAGAGAGAAGGGAAGGGAGAGAGGTAGAGAGGGAGAGAAACATCATTGTATGGTTGCCTTTCATGTGCCTCCAGCTACAGACCTGGCTGGAGACCTGGCTTGCAACCTGGTTATGTTGCCCTGGCTGGGAATTGGAACAGCGACCTTTGGGTTTGCAGGCTGGCACCCATCCACTGAGCCACAAGCCAGGGCGCTAGAACATTTTTAAAGGAGTATTTCTCGTCCTTGAGGTTTCTGGTTAATATGACAGATAACTTATCTGTGGCTTTTACAAGTATGTTAGTAATTTTATACCAGGAAGCATGATTTCATATTGTGGTTTAATTACTGCAGGGACACATACTTTTCTTTATAGAAACATGTGCCTGTTTCAGCATTACTTGTGCCTAATGGAGGAGAGCTGTGAAAAAACAGAAAATTTGTATCTGACCTTAGAATTTATTATAAGGTCTTTTAAAATAGACTGACATTCTACTTTATCTCTTTTTAAGTTTAGTTGTTATTTCATGAAATGCTAACAAAGTCTGGTAAAGAAGCTAGTATCAGAGCAGGTTCTAAGGGACTCAGACACTCAACAGTGGCTTAATGACAGCAACAGTTGTTTTCCTTTTGTGACCTGTCATGGTGTAATAGGAAAAATGAGGCTTTGTCCAAAAGATAGGAGCAATAGAAGAAGGAGGGACTTTTAAACCTTGGGCATTGTTGACATGGCTTAAATTTTACTGGACTGGACCCACAACTTGAGTTTTTAGGGTAATAAAAGGTGCACACGTTGATTCTTGCTATTTTTATTGTCGTAAAAAGTGAATAGGTAGGCTCTGGCTGGTGTTGCTCAGTTTACTCGGTGACAAACTGAAAGGTCATCCGTTTGATTCCCAGTCAGGTTGCAGGATCAACAGATCAATGTTTTTATTTCACATCGATGTTTTTCTTCTTTTCTTTCTCACTCCCTTCCCCTCTCTCTAAATAAAAATAGTTTTTGTTTTTGTTTTTGTTTTTTTTAAGTAAATGAATAGCGTTAAAAAGTACTTTAGGAGTACAGTTTATCTCAACTGTCCTAACTTGAAGTCAGCAGACTTTGAATTAGGGGCACATCTACTTTGCAGTTACCCTACATATAATAAAATGCCACATAAATATCCACTTTGATGAATAATTCCTAGTTTCCATGGTTTGATTTTTGAATTGCAACCAATTATAAATATACAGGTATACCTTGGAAGTATTTCGGGTTCAGTTCCAGACCACAGCAATAAAGCAAGGGTCACAATAAAGCAAATCACATGATCTTTATGTTTCTCAGTGCATATAAAAGTTATGTTCACACTATACTGTAGTCTCTAAAAAAACAACGTACCTACTTGAATTTAAAAATACATTATTATGGGTGCGTGGGGAGGGGGACAGAGGGGAGCAAAAAGGGATGGATGTAATACAACAACAATAAAATTTTAAAAAATACATTATTGTTTGCCAAAAAACATAGATGCATAACCCATGGACAAAGACAACAGCGTGGCAATGGCCAAGGGGCAAGGGGCAGGGCTGGGTGGAGGCAGACAAAGAGGGAAACAATGAGATACCTGTAATAGCATCGATCATAAAAAATAAAGAACAAATTAAAAATACTTTATTGCTAAGAAAAAAAAGCGCTAACCATTATCTGAATCTTGAGTAAGTTATCCTGTTTTTACTGGTGAAGGGTTCTCCCTTCAATTTGTAAAAAACACCACCTCTATGAAGCACAATATAATGAAGTTCCTTTAAGAGCATTTAAAAGGCACAAAAAGTAAAATGTTAACAGTGTTTTAACTGGTCTCTCCCAGGTTATGCCCAGCAGTTTAAAGGTAGGCCATCCCACTTAATTCTGAAGTGTTTATCTTAACCTTGATGCATAGTCAAATCACAGCAGAGATCTGGAGGGGCTGAAATGTGAGTTGCCTGAAGGTGACAGCAAAAGGACAGCAAAAGGAGTCTGAGGAATTCTGATCATTGTAATCACTATAAAATATTGTCCCCACTTGTGTTTTCTCATCTCTTGGAGACTGAAGGTACAGGTTTCTTTAGGAAGATGATGACAGGATGCAAAAGGACGTGGATAGGAACAAAGACTAGAAACAGCAATTCATTTCAGAGACTTTAGGGATAGCCTTCTTCCAGTTTAAGTATTTCCATGATATTCCTCTCTTCTATTTGAGAAGATTTCTGAGAGCTGGCTTCAATCCTTGGTTATGTATAATTAAGAAATTAATCGGCCTCATAATTTCTTCCTCTCTCACAGGTTCCCTATTGCCATTATTCTTGAAACCCATGCTGTAAGTCCTAGAGATTCTCCAACCCTTCCCTGCAAGCCAACTGCTTCCCTTTCATTCCAAACGAATTCTTCCCAGGAAGTTTCCTCTGCATTAGGGAACAGAGAAAAATGCTCTGTCTAGGTTCATCCTACCCCTAAAACGTGTTAAAATGTGATAATACTTATCATCCTCACAAGAAAGGAAAGGCCATTACATTTGATTAAAAGTACACCTTTATGTAAGTAGGAGATGACTTGAAACCTTGTCTACGCCCTTTTATTAAAGTGGCTCTACTGCTTTTTGAGCTGGTGATCATCTTAACACCCACCCATTTTAAAGAAGAAATTGGTTTCTTTTAAGCTGTTGGTTATAGGAGGGTATTAGCCAAAAAACAAACAAACAAAAAAACCCCAAAAAACAAAACCACACACACACACACCACAAAACATTACTTAATATGTATTTTCTTTCTGTATTGAAGTTTAAAGAAGGATAAACGAATGCTCTTTCTTTTGAGCTTATTTTATTGCCAGTGGAATAACCTGTAAGACTCCAGTTGACACATATGCACCAGGTCCAGTACTTCTGTAGCTGAATAATGTTTTGAGATATGTATGACATTGTTTTCCTATCTTTCATCTTTCTCTTTCCATTCTATCCTTTTAAGCTGGCAGTGAGTACTGTGAGTCCTCGCCTGGGGGAAGGCAGGGAAGAATGCGGAACAAGCCTGGAACATTCTGTGACTTTTATTTCCCAAAGTCGAAAACCTTGAGACAGGGTACAGCTTGAGGAAATAAGGAGAAGCAGAAAAGAGACAAGAGGGTCCTTATGAAAGCAGACCTCCAACCTGGGCCAGAGAGCCTGGGCTGTGGACCGCACTTGCAAAAGGAGCTGTGTACTTCTCCCTGACCTCAAAGAAATGGTCTCCTGGTACAATTCAGGGCTGGGGTCCTAGCCTTTCCAAAGATTACGCCCTTCCAGTTCCATTTGAACAGGGAAATGCCCGAGTGCCCATTGGAGGCTTTGGAGAATCAGTCTTGGCCAACAAAGATGTTAGAGTGATCAGAATAGATTGGTGGATCAGAGATATTATTTCCTGGCCATCATGTAAGATGAATAAATTTTAGTTAAAGTTCAAGAGGAAGGAGCCAGTAATAATGGAGAAGCAATCTCCTACCATTATTTTGAGCTGAGGACTCAGGCGTCTACTCATTCATGTGACAAATACTTAGTGTTAAGTCTTCGATGAGTCAGATGCTTCTAATAGTGTAGGACCCATTTGTGAACAAAAGAAAGATGACTTCATGGAGATGGAATTGTTCTGTGAGGTTATGTTTTTCTGACCAGTCCTGTTCTTCACCACCTTCGTCTTTCTTTCCCAGGGCCCTTCTTCCACCCCCACGCCTTGGAGCAGAGACAGGGCACTTCTCCACACAGCTTTTGAGGAGCCTGCAGATTAGGATGGGGCTGAGGGCAAGACATACTGTGGATGATATGACAAGGGAGCGGACCCCTTTACCAAACATTGTGACAGAGGCATAGAGTGAACGGGATCCTGGGCCATAGAATTAAAATAGTTCTTCCCCTTTCAATCTGCACTTGTGTCTTCCTTTACAATTCCTGCACTGAATTCTTTTCTCTCAAGGAACTGAAATGTTTTTCCTCAAGTAGCACTCCTTTTGCTGAGTTTGGTGAGCGCTGGTATAGTCCACACCAGCATGTTTTTTCACAGGCCCTGGCCAGGGCTGTCCTTCAGGGGTGACTGGTTTGTCTGTTTGCTAATGTGATGAGAAAAGCAGGCTTGTCCCCTAGAAATGGAATCTTAGAGACACCTGCCGTGTTTGTTCTTTGGAGAGTTCAATTCAAGAGGATAATATCTTCGGACAGGATAATTTTGGAATTTTTCTATTTCTCAAATTACCTTAATAATGTGCTTGTATCTCAGATATAATGTACAAGGGAATCGATCAATCCATCATTGTCCTTCCATTAGGGCCAACTGAACTGATAATTCCATTGGAGAAGAAGTAAAAGAACAAGAAATCAGCCTAGGTTTGGTAGAGCATTTTCATTTTGATTCCATCTATTTTCGTTGTTTACTTTGCAGTGTCTTTAATAGAGGCTTTATGTTCTTCTGTTGTGCTCTGTATGCTTAATTATCTAACAAGAAACAAGCCTGGAAATGTCCCTGTAACTCCTCTTGGCTAACATCAGGGAGGGAATAAATACCTCGCATTTACTTGCTCCTCACAGAAAAGTCAGACATTAACTTCCTTCATCCTCACAACAACAAAACGTGATGTCACTCCGGACCTTGGCGTCCTCATTTTACAGGGTAAGAGCCTCCATTAGGTTCTTGCTAAAATCTTATTCAGCTTTAAAATCCTGAGGATTTTTATCCTTTCCTTTTCTTTTCTCTTTTTCTTTCATTCTTTCTTTTTTGTTTTGCTAATATTTAGTCCAAGGTCACATTTATTATTTCTTTAACCTTCATAATTTACCCCGTGAAACATGGATCATGTTTGCAAAAATGTACAAGCAAGACTCAAGCAGCTCTGCTCAGAGCCAAGCAGTTTTGGTCTGCAGTGCTCTCATTTGTAGTGTCCGTTGTGGGAGACCAAACTGGGAGGGTCTCACGAACAGAGGCAGCGAATGGGAATGATTCCTCTGTGTACACGTAGCTATTTTCCATAAAACCAGAAGAAATTATAGGGGGTTGTACCCCCTTTCCTATTATGTTTCTCATGTAACTCTTCTCCAAGCATGGGTTTAAGGAAGGTTTAGGGAAGTGTGAACCAGGGACACAGGTTTGTGTCACATTGTGACCAAATACATGGCACGGATCACCAACTGCAACACCCTCTCAATGGACTGCTAGCATTATTTCACACTGCACGTTTGAAAATGATCCATGGTTTATAAGCCTTGATTTAGATGCCTCTTGTTTCAGACAAGAGACAAGAGGCATCTAATACGACTGGTTAAATATATTATGCTATAATCTTTGTTGGTAATATTTTATAGCCATTAAATTATGATTATAAAATGAGTAACAACCCTGGCTGGTAGCACAGTGGATAAGGTGCCGGCCTGCAAACCCAAAGGTTGCAGGTTCGATTCCCCAGCCAGGGCACATTACCAGGTTGCAAACCAGGTCTCCAGTCAGGCCTGTGGCTGGAGGCAGGTGAAATGCAACCATACATTGATGTCTCTCTCCCTCACTGCCTCTCTCCCTTCCCCTCTTTCTAAAAATAATGAAATAAAATCTTTTAAAAAATAAAAAAATAAAAAATAAAATGAGTAACAGCAAAACAAAATTATACATATTGAGGCAGGAAAAATTCTCTAAAATAAAACAAAAAGTGGGACCATACTAAAGAGATTAGGACTATCTGTTGGAGTCCTGGCTGAGTGGTTCAGTTGGTTGGAGCGTCATCCTGTACACCAAAAGGCTGCAGGTTCAATCCCCTGTTGGGGCACCTACAGGAGGCAGCCAGTCGATGTTGCTCTCTCACATTGGGTGAGGATTTTAAAAAAATTGTGGCATAGTACATATGTAAATCATTATCAAGTATCATATACTGTACATAATTATATGTGCTATGCTTGATATGACTGGCAGTGCATTAGGTGTTAACACCAGTATCACCACAAACATGAGTGATATGTTACGCTACATTATGATGATGACTCACTAGACAACAGAAATTTTTCAGATCCATCATATTCTTTTTTTTTTAAGATGTTATTTATTATTTTCAGAGAGAAGGGCAGGCAGGGAGGAAGAAAGGGAGAGAAGCATCAATGTATGGTTGGTTGCCTTTCACCTGCCTCCAGCTAAGGACCTGGCTTGCAACCTGGTGATGTGCTCTGGCTGGGAATCGAACAAGCGACCTTTGGGTTTGCAGGCCAGCACTTTATCCACTGTGCCACCAGCCAGGGTGGATCTCTGGGATTTTCAAGATTCTGCTAAGGTCTGTACTGAGCATCCTGTGCATGAGAAGTTGTAGTTACTCCTGGGGAAGCTGCTTTATGCCAGTGCCATACAAATCATCTAGCTTGTGGAAAGCACTTTCCGTTCAAATGCAGAAATGGCCCGCAGCCACAGCCATTTGAAACTGGAGCAGGTTTCAAAATGTTCAATCTGCTTACGTTAAGTAGTAATTCCAGGGATGTTTCTGCAGGCTTTCACGATGCTGCTGTCCTCATTATAGAAGATACAAGGTCCCCTGTGCTGGACAGATGACGGCTTGTCACCTTGCTCTTGCATTCACTCATTCACTGAGAGGCACAGGCCTTTTTGGTATCATTCCAGGCCTTAAGCATTTTAAGAAGCAAAACAGCCTCCCTGGTTTTCTTGTAGCCTTCAACTTTATCTTCAGCCACCAAAGGAAGCTCAGGAACTTCCTCAGTATGATGACTTTCAGACATGACCAGCGTTGGCAAGACCGAGGTGGAAGGCAGAGCAGATGGGTGTCGCTTCAGAGCGGTGTTCAGGCTGCGGTGCCAATGGCACCAGGTTTTGGTTGGTGCAAACCTGCAGCCCTCGTGACCCGTATTCCCAAAAGCACCCTGGCCAGAACAATGAGTCCACCACCTCGAACTCGGAATCCAAGCCACAGCTCTGCCAGTAGCCCACGACTCAACACTAGTTTGATGTCCTGCCAATTCAGTGACAGCACAGGGCTGTCTGTTGTTTCTGCCCAAGTTGGTGAGAACAAAGTTCACTCTATCTGGTCAAATAGGAGCCTTGAACACAGCAGGCAAAATGACATTTTTGCCAGATGATTCCTGCTTTTTGGAGTACACGGGGTACCAGTGGACAAGCACACGCCACGGCGTGGACAGGGGAAGCCATGCTCCTCTCAGTTCGGTGGCTCCCGCGAGAAAAGCTGAAAATCCTAATTTTTAATCCTGTATCCCACTGGATACATTTGCACCCTGCATGGGGCACACACACTCCATCTGAGGGTGAATGCCTTGCAGTTCCAAACTAAGTGCCAACAAGCTAACCCCTTGCCGTGTTAAAGTTCCCCTGGCTCCCTCCTAAGAATAGTTTTAAAATAGCTTTTGACAGCTTTCTCATGTTCCTGCTGCCTATCTGCAATCTTTCTTACTTTAGGCCTTACCTAACTCAATCCTTGATTTTTCTTGTTCCTTTCTGACTTCTGTCTTATCTCCTTTCTTTTGCTCACTCTTTACTTGCCATTGTTTTCCCTCAGGCCATCTGTTTTCCATCGCATTTTAACATTTAAAAACATATGCATTTCCAGTGACTTTACAAAGTAACGTTTCCAGTAATACTGAGAGACATGCATGCAATCAAGGAGGGAATGGGTGTCTGCTGGCGTCCACTGGGACTCGGCCCAGGATGGAAAGAACCTGGAAGCCATTCAAAGACTAGATACGTTGCCAAGTGGACGAAAAATTGGAAAGTTGGGGTTTCCCACATGTAAATATATATAAAAGAGACATGAATAGAAATAAAACCTGTACTACTTTCCCTAGAAAAATAACTCTTTATCTAATACATAATAAGAGCTGTGAGCTCAGCCATTTGGCCATTATATTCTAAAATCAATGTCAAAAGTTTATGGGTAGAGTCTGTGATATTTAAAGATAGGTCTGCTTCTCTTCCAGAAGATGACCATTACCAGTTTCTTGTGTGTCTCTTCAAATGTGTCATATATAACATTGATAATAACAGACTGTTCTGCATCCTTCCTTTTTTTCCTTTAACATTATCTCTTGGCAATGTTTCTAGTCAGTACAGAAAGATCACCCTCATTTTTAATAATCTCATAACTAACTTTTAAAAAAGAATTGAGATATAATGTCATTTAACATTAAATTAGCTCAGGTGGACATTATGATTCAATATTTACATATATAGGGGCAGGTTTACAGCTGTGATACAAATAAACAATACAGTAATACATAAGACAAGAATAAACTCTTTCATGTACTCACAACTGTAAACCTACTTTACCCATCCCATATTACGAAATGACCATTATAATGAATTTAGTTAATATACATCACCATAGTTACAAAATATTTTTCTTGTGATGAGAACCTTTAACGTCTACTCTTTTAGCAACTTTCAAATACACAATACAGTATTATTATTGATTGTAGTCACCATGCTATATATTACATCACCATACTTCTTTATTTTATAACTGGAGGTTTGTACATTTTGACCCCCTTCACCCATTTTGTCCACCACCACTCATCCCTGGCAAGCACGGGTCTGTTCTACCTGTGAGTTGGTGCGTGTGTCCTCAACAATGCGGAGTATAGTGCTGTATGGCTAGTAAGCACATATTCATTTATTGATCCAATCATCATAAAATCAAATAAAACAACATAGGTGATAGAAATGGGAAATATATCCTCTTCAAGACTAAAGTATTATGATTATTCTCAATAATTCAGAATCAGTTCATGTTAGACAAGTAAGTTTCTTGGGTTTCTTGCTTTCTTTCCCTGACCAGCTCACAGAGATAACTCAGATGCAAGCTGTCCGTGTAAACTCCACCCTTGGCCTATAAACTTGCATCATATTAGTTGCAATGGCACTGGTTTCAAAAAACTTTTGCTTAGCGCCAGCCTGCGAACCCAAAGGTCACAGGTTCGATTTCCCAGCCAGGGCACATAACCAGGTTGCAAACCAGGTCTCCAGTCAGGTCTGTGGCTGGAGGCAGGTGAAACGCAACCATACATTGATAACTCTCTCCCTCTCTGCCTCTCTCCCTTCCCCTCTTTCTAAAAATAATGAAATTTAAAAAAAAAAAACCCAAAAAACAAAAAAACACACTTTTGCTTAAGAAAGAAGGGTAGTCCTGGCTGAGTGGATCAGATGCTTGGAGCATTATCCATTCACCAAAAGGCTGCAGGTTTGATTCGCAGTCAGAGCACATAGCTAGGTTGCGGTTTTGATCCCTGGTCAGGGTACATCCTGGAGGCAACAGGTCAGTGATTCTCTTTCATCGAGCTCTCTCTTGAGTTCTCTCTCAAATCAATAAAAACATATCCCTGGGTAAGGATTAAAAAAAGAAAGGAGAGTAATGTTCTGTTTCATAAAGCAAAAAGCAAGAATAAATGATTTTCACAGGATCTGTTTGTTCAGATGAAGAACAAAGCTTGCTTTGTTTTTCCAGGTATGCTTCTTTGGATGAAGAGAGAGTCCTTTAACGCCTCAACTGAAATCAACCTATTGAGCAGGCGATATTGTTCAGCATTATCTTCAGTTGAAAGCATTGAGACTGTAAATGAAATCCTATGAGCAGGAAAGACGATATCAAGATTCTCAGAGCAATAAATTGAAAACATACAAAGAATAAGGAGTGGCCAGAGGGTGCAATTACTGGGCAAGATATTTGGTGCTCTGGTATTTGGGTTTACATATCTACGTGTCAATTTGCATTAGTTGTACCTTTACCCCAAATGGTGCAGAGTATTATAAATGTCATCTCCTTTGGGTTACAAAAGCTCTATTAGATTCATGAAGGCTTTCAGAGGACAAGGCTTCTGCTCTGTGGGATGCACACAGAACCCTGGTTTGCTCTGAGAGCTAAACCCACTGGCGTGGCCTATCCCACCCACCTCTGACAGCAACTTAAAGACAGACCAGAGGCCAGAAAGACCCCGTCCTGAGGAAATGCGGCAGTCCCACTCAGTATTCCTGCTCTGTGCATATACAATATTTTTAAAGATTCTGTGATACTGATCCCCATCCAAGCAGGTCTAAACCTAGTTCTATAACTGAATATGGGTCCGCTGCCTGCTGCTTGGAAAGCCAATACTTGAGAGGCAGGTGCTGATGTAAAGAAGATCGGTTTATTCAGGTGCTGGTCACCTGGAAGATGGGGGACTCTCACCTTCAAGTCCATTTCAACACCTCAGTGCAGGCAGAGGTTTTTATAAGGAGAGAGGGGAAGCAGAACAAAGAGACTGAGGGGCGGGGGTTACAAAGTTCTCTCTGTGCAGATGAGCACAGCCCACTCCGATAAGGCCAGTGATGGGCTGCGGTGTTATCCTGGTTTAATCACCATGGATTCACATCATCCTGGCTCCATGTCACCCTGCTCCACAGCTGAAGGTCAGCAAACCTCCTGGAGCTAAGATGAACTTAATTCCTTGGATTCTTACACAAACGTGTTTATCTACAAGGTACCTATTAGTCAGAGTCAGCACTTCCAGGAATGGTGGCAAAACAATGGTGACGTGGGTTACACTTCCCCACTGTTACAGTTCTCACTGTTTCTTCATAGTGGGGTTAAGCCTTGAATGAGCCTGGCTCTTGCATGCCACGATGGCTAGCTTAGGACACTGCATGCTGATCTCTTATAATGGCCTTTAACCTTTCACTCTGACCTGCTTACCCAGGGTTTGAATTCTGCAGGGGCCTCAGGTGAGAGGTAGCGCAACACTTGGCCTTTTAATCTCTGCTGTTAGACGTCATGCTAACCATATGCTTCCTTTCCGTGAGAGCTTGTCCACAGGGACCCCTGTAACCTTCATCTTGCCTTCGCTGCTTTACTGCTCTGCTAGGGTTCAGAGCACAGTCCCTTTCTTTGAATGGGGGGAGCCATATACAATGCAGTTAAGATCCAGGATTTGGAGTAAGACAAACATGGTCTTGAATCTCAGCTTGATTTCTTTCTGGCTGTGACAGGCATTTTGAGTTTCAGCTTTCTCATCTGTGATAGGGTGACGGTAGTGTCTACTTCATGAAGTTTAATTGAGAGGATGGGAAGTAATAACGTGTGTAGCATTAGCACCCTCTTTATTACAGCTTCACCCTGCAGCTGCCTTTGACCAGAACCTACTTTTCCCCTCCCGTTAGTGAGGACTTGGGGTGGGGTGTTCTGATGACTTGTACACCCTTAAAGAGATAACAGGAAAAGTCCTTTTCCTCCTTTTTCCTCCTCTTCCAATGTGATAGGTATGTGGACTCTTTCTCATCATAATTCTAAGTAAAATGGACGGAAATGCTCTTAAGCCCCCTGTTGAAGTATGGCCCAGGCAACCCTCTCATAAGACAAGAGGGAGGTCTCCTATGGAAGGTTCCAGCTCAGCATGCTTTTTAGTGCTAGAACCCGCTTAAAAAAAAAAACCAAAAAACATATTTTACTCATTTTGCTCCTACAGTTGTCCCAATTTTTC
Source organism: Noctilio leporinus (assembly GCA_004026585.1). Lineage (NCBI taxonomy): Eukaryota > Metazoa > Chordata > Mammalia > Chiroptera > Noctilionidae > Noctilio > Noctilio leporinus. Next base: position 144,940 of record PVIW01001160.1, read on the forward strand.
CCCCTTTGCTCCCCTCCACCCACTACCCCTATTCCCTCCGGCAATGCCCTCCTTAGTTCATGTCCCTGTGTCATGCATATAAGTTCTTCGGCTTCTCCATTTCCTTTATTCTTCTTAACATCCCCCTGTCTATTCTGTAACCACCAATGCGTACTTCTTTTTTTTTTCATTCACATCCAGACAATTCACCATTTAATTGCTGCCTTCTGTCAGCCTCTCAGATCATATTAATAGTTTTCTTTTCATTATTTCAAAATGCTTGCATTAATTCATTTGTTTAAAGAATTACTTTTTAAAGTAATATCAATTACAATATTACCGAACACATGAACAAATATATTTACACACATATTTAAAGTACATACTGGATTTTGAAGAGTTAATACAAATAATTTAAGATGTGCCAACAGCTTATATAATTATTATGTTAAATGGTAGTATTTTAGATATATTGTAGTAAATTAAGCAATCTTTTTCTTCTTTAATACTTTTTTTACTCTGGAATGCTATTTTTGTGAAATATATCACAGAAATGGTATATTGTAGAACTCACTTTTGTGAGAGTTGTCCTAGAGACAGTGCCAAACCCATAGTTAAAAAAGGATTTGGTTTCTGAGTCAGATCCTCCTCCTCCAATAATACAAGTTTTAATGAGGGTCTTACTTGTACGGGAAAATGCAGACTTTTAGCATAGAGTTCGGCATTGCACTTATACACCCACAGCCCTTTGTATTTTATACTAGTGAAAGGAGCAAGCAGATTAGATATTCCTGTTTCATCACAAATATCCTTGAAATGCAAAGGCCAATAAATGTTAGTTAATATATAAAGACTGAGAAAACTCAAGATAAGAAGATCAGACTACTTTGTGCAAAAGGTCATAAGGGAAAGCAACAGGTGCATTTGCAAACACCAAATGCCCAAAAGGGGAGTTTTCTTGTTCTGCACCCTAGAGAGATTTAAAATTATATGTTACTGTTCTTTTGCAAAAACCTTTCAAGTCTGAAGACCATTATTGTCTTCTGCCATTTATTATCAAGCTAAGTGACTAATTTTTAAAAAGGTTTTAGATATTCTGTTTTCAGTTATTTGATTCCACTTTTAATTTTCCTTAAAATTCCATATTTTTAGGTGGAATAATCTAGAAGTGATCACAGTTTTCTAGTGAGATTTTATTTATTAAAAAGATTTTATTATTTTTAGAGCAAGGGGAAGGGAGAGAGGCAGAGAAAGAGAGAGACACCAATGTGTGGTTGCCTTTTTCACCTGCCTCCAGCTATGGACCTGGCTAGAGACCTGGCTTGCAACCTGGTTATGTGTCCCACCTGGGAATCGAACCAGAAACCTCTGGGTTCGCAGGCTGGTGCCTTATCCAGGGCTCTAGTAAGATTTTAAGCTCTGCTGAGTAGAGCTGCAGTTATTTTGTCTGGTCCTTTATCACCTGGAGGACTAGAAACCAGTATTTCTAATATACTGAAAACAGTCTTTGATTGAATCATGGATATAGAAATAGCTCTATCCAAAAGGAAGAAGTAGCGCTCTGAGAATTGCTGGAGGGCTATACCTAGTTCTTACGTATTTGTCTGCAGGGATTAAAGGTCAGAAAGAGGGAAATGTCACCAACAGTAAACCTAAAAGGCCGGTCATGAACAATGATAGTTGGCACTTTTTCTCTTGCTAATCTAAGGAAGGAGCCAAGAGAAGAAATGAAGGAACATGGATAAAATCACAGGATAGTTTAGAATCAGAAAAACTTGCTGATCTTCTGGTCTCAAGGTTTTATTCCAAAAGTGATGATCCAAGGCCATGTTGCTAGAAATGGACAGGTACAATGACTCTATGACACAGGTGTCACTTTAATACCCATTTTATGGATGATGCAAATGAGGTAACTCAGAAAGAGGTAAAACTTGAATTTGGACCTAGATTGGGTTGGCTTCAGGGCCGAGGTCTTGTCCTCCGTGTTATCTCCCACACACACCTCTATGAGGTGTCCTCTTCAGTGGTGCGTATTCATGATGAGTAATAAACTGCTTTTACTCCACGGGGTTTTGTTCACATTCCCTAAAGGAATGAGGTGGCTTTCATTTGAGGAAGTGACTTTCCTTTATATTTAAGAGACCTGAATTAGTACTTGTGCTTTTCCCCTCTAGAGAATTTGACAACTTCCAGTATATCCCAGGAGACAGACACTCGGGGTGGGGGTGGGGGTGGGGGGAACGGACAGGGAGTCGGGGAAGGCACAGAAAGACCAAGATGAGGATCTTACAAAAAACATGGAGGTTAAAATATGGAGCACATTGACCAAAGAACACACCTCTAGTAAATTAAGATACCAAAAATTATACCAGCCATACTTTAAAATTGGAAAACAATGTTGGTAAAGCAGGTAAGTAGATTTGAAGGGCCGTCAAAAGGATGCTGCTATGAAAGGAAAAAAGGACTCATGGTTTTTCCCAAGGCCTGGCTTGAAATTTTAAACATTTCGTGTATTTTTACAGGCTAAGTAGGCAGAAAGCAAGAGGAAAATAGGAGTTCCTACATAAATCACATTGCAGAGGACATTTGTTTCAAAGTCTAAGTCGCATTAAATCTTCACCACTTTGTCTATTCAGTAATTGAAATTGAGCACCTGTTCTGTGCCAAGCTTGCACGAGATGCTGCATATCCATAGATGATTAAGACACCAATCCTGACCTCAGTTTGCTGCCCGCCTGGGCAGACAGACAAATAAGCAACACAACAGGCAATTAGTAATAAGACCACAGAACTTGAATACGACGGTTTAAACAAGCAACTTAGCTTGCGGTAGTTGGGATATCATCACAGACGTTTCCTGAGTTGCCACTTGAAGCCGAAGTGGTTGTTTGCCAATGACCTTCATCTGAAGAAACGGGGGAGAAGGTATTTCGGGTGAATGGCACATATGAACAAAGGCACGGAATTATGAAAGTGCGCGAATGGGAGGTTTGAAAAATTGTGAGAAGTTCATGCGACTGTAGTTAGACGACCCAGGGTGTTGGCTATTATATTAGCTAGCTATAATAAAACTGATAATAGTTTTTACAACAAGGTAGTTCCATGTATGCTAATACCAGCCCAAATGCAGGTTGGGAAAGGCTGGGTCTAAGACGGGGAATAAGTTTCTGCATATGATAGAGGTTGTTAAAGATAATAAAGAGAAACTCCATGTCCGAATGATGAACAATATAACCCAGCTTATAATTTCCAGAGTTTAAAGAAGCCTCTGCAACAAAGAGATAAAGCCAAATGGATCATTTAGCCAAGCAGTGCGGAGTGCTTTTTAAAGATCAGATAATAAACTTGGAGAAACTGGAAGTAACTATTGCAGACTAAACAGAAAAATCTACCCTCTGGGTCTTTTCTTTTTTTAAAAAGTATATTTTATTGATTATGCCGTTACAGTTGTCCCAATTTATTTTCCCTTTGCTCCCCTCCACCCAGGACCTTCCTTCCCTCCGGCCATCCTCTCCCCCCTTTAGTTCATGTCCATGGGTCATGCATAGAAGTTCCCTGATTTCACCCTTTCCTCTATTATTCTTATTTTCCCTCTGTCTATCTTGTGCCCACCAGTTATGTTTCTTGACTTCTTTTAAAGAACATGTCTAGGGAAAAGTATAGTATTTGGAGTCCTGAAAACCTGGGGGTTTAGTTCAGCATTTACTAGCTACATGGCCGTGGACAACTTACAGCCCAGAAGCCTCAACTGCCTCACGTAGAAAATGGAGGTAAGAGTTTCCTTGCAGAGGTGATGCAGCGAAAGGCCCAGCACCATGCCTGGCACCACTGTGAATCCCAATATGACTGTTATCACTGCTGCGATCTCAGAGGCATTACTTAGAACAGCTCTAGGGTAATACCTTTGGAATAAGCCATGTTCACCATGACCCATCTGTGTGTGGGAAAAGGGAGGTTGTATTTGGTGGGGGTATGTCTATGGACAGGTGAGCAACTGTGAATGGACTTGGGATAAATACGTCTGTTGAAAATCGGGTTTCGGTGTTGATTAATGCATTGACCTAAGGCTTGCACAGTATTTGTATTTTCCTTTGCGGATGAAGTTCAAGTCACCTGGAACAAACCCTGTCAGTCAGTCCTTCTTTCAGACTACTTTTGAAAGGAGTCTTTTCTTGTAATTTTTTTGTAGCACTCAAGGTCAAATAGATGGTGAGTAGGCTTGTAGTGCTTTTGGGCCGGTCCACATGCATGTATTCTTCTCCAGCCATGGTGCCAGGTTCTTCAGGTAGAAGCCAAGAGCAGTGCTGGGCCCATTTGAAAGGTTTAAGAGGGTTTTACATGGAAATAGTTTTAGAGCAAAGGAAAGGAAATTCTGTCTCATGTAGTGAGTGAATGATGACTATCTGAAGCTTTTTTATCGATGTTATATAGATAGCAATTGCCAATGGTCATCGAAGCCACCGACTCTATCCAAGGTAAGCTTCCCCAGCACAGGGTCATCTTTATCTTGCTCATCACATCCCTAGTGCTAACCGCTGTGTCTGGCATTTGGCAGGCACCAACGGGGTATCTGTTGAATGAAGGAAGGAATGAACTGGGTTGAAAGGGGCTGGAGATGGCAGAGCCTTAACATAATCTGAGGGAAAGTGGGTAAGGATTTTGGGGAGACGCTGGCTTCTTTTTGTTGACGCCGAGATAACCACTGTCACACCATCCTATTAAATATTCCTTAGGAGAGTCCCTGAGCAGATGAAGCTCTTAGATATTCCGGGTGGGCAGGTTTATAGAGCTCACATGTTAATGGACAGCGTTACACAGAAAGGCTGAAGGAAGGAATCAAAATGATAGGGAGATTTTACACTTCCCCCTTTAACACAAAAACCAGAGGCTTTCGGATCATTTCTGTACTCTTTTCCATTGCCAGCAAATTTTCTTTTTGCCTCTCCCCAAATTCCCCATCTGTTGCATAATTTAGGAGGTCCCTGGGAGCGTGCCTTGTTAAGCAGAACCCACTAAAGGGTGAGGTTTTCTGTTTACCATGGTGCTTGGAAGTTACCGATTTTCAGACAAGACTGAAGAGGCAAATCCTGGCGTCATGTTTTGTCTCTGTGACTTTTTACATTTTTTGCCTCAGCCCTTCAACAGCAACCTGGTGATAGCTGAGGCAGGATCTTTTGCATTGGTAATATGTCTTTTAGAAGGCGGAATGTAGGCTTTTATAACTTGTTACATTTAAGAAAGAATGCCTCACATCCACATAAACTAATAAAATTGGAAACCCCCCGTTAGAGCACTTTTGTTATTATAAGAGGGCTGATGAAAAACGCCTCCACAAGTGTAAGAGATTCTGAACAGTATGCACTTTTGACAACCTATCATTTTAAGAGTAGTATCTATTTACAGTGGCACGTTTTCTAATGTTTTGCATAAATGATTTAGAGCATGTTTGTCATCATATTTAAATCTTGTGAGGCAAAGGCTTGACCTTTATAATCTCAGTTTAACCGGTCTGTGGGTTAAACATGCCCCTGGGGCATGTCCTTACAGCTGTTTTCAGCCAAAGGTAAGTCCCAGAGGAGGATTCAGCTGAGATGATGGTTGCCAGCACCCCCGGGGCCTCAGGGTGTGCTTCAACCTGGGGTACGGGATCTGGGGGGGTGCACCACGGTCTCTATTAGGTATGGGGGTGGCTCTGCACAGAGCTCTGGGTCTCTTCTCTTTTCAATTATAGCCGTTCATCTTTAATTTTGAAACCAGTTTCAAACGTTTAAAGCACGACATACACCATACTAGAGAACTCACGATCTATCTAGAACAAATTGAATGAATACACCATTTCCAAAATCTTGGAAGCCCCAACAAGAATCTCCTTAATTGTCTCCTTTTGTCCAGAGGTCCCTGCTGACCTATTTTGATGTTCATCATTTACTGACTATTCTTTCTAGTATTTTTAAAATAAGGACATGAGTCAGATTGGATTAGGGGACACAATTCAGCCTATAAGACTTTTTCCCCTTACAAACACCTTTATGACAAGTGTTCCTCAACCCTGCTCCCCTTGCGTTACCCAGTGTCTGTGACCCATTCACTGACATAGCTCTGTCCTCAAGAGTTATATACTCTCACAAACATCTTTGTACACATATTCTGAAACACTTTCCCCCATGCATCTTTACAGCTTGTTGAAGCCACATCAATACCTATTCCCAATCAACATGTTTAGTTTTGTTTTGAAACGATTTAAATGGAATCACTCTTTATAAAAATGTCTTCATATAAACATTTCTGCTTAATAAGAATTCAAGCTTACTTTTATTAATGCTTATAACTGTGTAGCTCATTTGTTTTCTTTACTATTAGTCCGTTGTGTGATGGTTTATTATGAAATGCCACTGATTTGTTTTATATGGTCTTTTGCAGTTGGTTAGACATTTGGTGTGACCTTGTACATGAGGATTTGTATTTTATTTTATTACTATTTTAAAATATTTTACTTATTATTTTTAGAGAGAGGGGAAGGGAGGGAGGCAGATAGGGAGAGAGACATCAACGTATGGTTGCCTTTCACCTGCCTCCAGCTGGGGACCTGGCTGAAGACCTGGTTATGTGCCCTGACTGGGGAATTGAACCAGCGACCTTTGGGTTCACAGGTGGTGCCTTTCCACTGAATCACCAGCCAGGGCTGGATTTGCATTTTAAAAGAGGTTTTACATTTAACCAGGGCCTCAATCTCTAATTGTTGAATTCCAGGTACTGTGACAAAGCAGATATAAATATCTTATTCAAGTAGGAAAATCTTTTATTACAAATGTTTTTCCTTATACCATTTAATCAGACCTATGAAAGATTGTTTTTTGTCAGATCATAGTATTTTAAAACTTAACATTTTAAAATTGTTTGTTAAACTATGACTCTACAGTTGAAAGACTAAGGGAATAACATCTTTATGAAAAATGAGGTCAAAAGGATGAGCAAGAATCAACGAATTACTAACTATGGTATATAGAAACAAATCTGTGAATAACCCTGACCATCCTTTCTGAGTTTTACTGCTGCGATTACCAAACATGGGGTTTCAGGCAGGAACATACCTATTCACAATGTGTTGAACCAGCCCACAACCCTAACAATGAGGTGTTTGGCTACCTGCTTGGGCTTTTCTATTGTACTTATGCTGCAAATAGTCTTACGAAAAGATTAATTTGCAAAGCACAGCACTGTGGGAAATCGACTTTTTCTAATGGTTTTCCTGATGCAGAAGAAATTCCTACAAGAAACCTCGACTTTCAGTATAATTTCCAATGGCTAACCACAGAACAAATCAATGGCTTTAACTATCTGCTCACCAAATTGAACTAAAACTGTGGAAAGCAAAAGCCCCAGTAGGGGCTTTTTCAAAAATGATTTTAAAACTTCCAAACCTGCTCCGCATTTTTGGCCCAGGAAAATTTCTTTGAAGTAGGATATGGGCCTGGAAGTGTCTTTCATTTCCCATAAACTCAAACATGTTAAGCTCTCAGGAACAATAGCTGCTCCCCAAGAGATTAAAAGCTAAACATTTTTTTCTTTTTCTTTTCAAAGAAAATACTGTTCTCTAATTTTTAATTATTTCAGAGTTTTTGTATTAGGACCCACAATCCACAGTGTCCGTATGATGTTTTTTAAAATGATGACTGATGAGGTAAGTAATTAAGCAAAGCATTAAAACATTATTACTTGTGTAAGAGAGTAATTGCAACCATGACTGACTGTTGGGTGTGAGTGTGTGCGTGTGTGTGTATGTGTGTGTGTGTGTGTGTCAGCATGGGTAGCAAGAAAAAGCCTACGCTTCAGAATTCCATTCCTCTAAGAGGGTAATCTTTGAGAAAGGGCAGAGAAAATGTAGAATCAAATAGACCCCAGGACCCTTGTCCAGGTCTGGAATCTGGCTGTCAGCAGTCTGAGACAGCATTTTGGGACCGGATTTCATATCACATGGGCTCAGCCATCCTGGGGCGGTAACTGTTTTCCTCAGCTGCACCAGTGACTTGATCATGCTGCAGGCTGAGCAACCACTACAGAAATGGTGACATAAATCAAAACAATAACATTAACATTTCTAGGTACACCACTAGGTAAATTTTAAAGTTATTGTAATCTGACTATATTTGTTATTTAATACATTTAAGAGAATCTGACATTTTGTACTTGTGATTTTAATTTGAAATGTTTAATACTAGTCTTGTGATTTTTATGAGAAAGGTATTTGATTTACTTAAATTTGTAAATAGCATTTGAATGTTTGAAGGAATCAGCTATTTTAAATCCCTCTGCTTAGGTTTCTCAACACCATTCAACTGCTGAGGACAGTTTAGTTAGCTGAATATCTGGGTTTGCCCTGCTAGGTACACAGAAGCCTTGGGATACACAGAGGTTAGTGATTACAGCTTAATATGCATAACTGAATATAATTAAGGTGTTATTTAGGGTAAATTACTGTTAAATTCATTAGTTCTTAAGAGTACTAAATCAAAGATCAAGTAAGAAATTTATAGAAAAACTACTAGATTTATTAAAAAAAAAAAACCCAGATATTTCAGTTGAGCTTAATGTTTAAGAAATACACACAAGTTATGATATACCCAAGATCCTCTTTTTTTTTTTTTTTTTAAAGATTTTTTATTATTTTTAGAAAGAGGGGAAGGGAGAGAGGCAGAGAGGGAGAGAGACATCAATGTACAGTTGCGTTTCACCTGCCTCCAGCCACAGACCTGACTGGAGACCTGGCTTGCAACCTGGTTATGTGCCCTGGCTGGGGAATCGAACCTGCGACCTCTGGGTTTGCAAGGCCGGCGCCTTATCCACTGTGCTACCAGCCAGGGCCCAAGATCCTCTTTTAACATTAAAGAACTCAGTGAACAAACAGAATTAGGTGATTCTGGGAAGCTAATTTCCCTAATTACTAGGAAATAAAAGTGGTTGGAATGCTGTATCAGAGTTCAGTGTAGAAAACAAAATTCACTGTAGCTATCCGAGTAGAAAGGGCTTACTGCAGGAGTCTGGGTGCTTACACACATGTGGAAGAGGTGTCGGGGCTGCTGGTACTGCCTTTGCATCTACCACTATCACAACTGCCTATACTCACAAGGCTGGTGACCGGACACCAATTTACTGACATCTCCTGGGTTTTGCTCTCCAACCACCACAGCAACAAGAAAATGATCTCCACCTTCCTACCCAACTGCGTCACACTGGCGGTTCATTCAGTTCAGAGCCTGCCAAAACCCTACCTGTTGTATGAGTCTGAAAAACGTGGTTTTTTGCCTTCTAGCCCTTGATACAACAGGAGGGTATACAGAAGAGTTTGGACTGGGTTCTGAGTGCCCAGACAAGATCCATGAAGCAAAATTTTCATAAATCCTTAAAGGGCTATTCAGACTTGGTAATGTTTCTTGAACACCACAATAGGCAGGATGCCTTTTGTCAAACAGCCCTAGGTACTCTATAAGGTTTTCTGATCTAGTAGACCTTTTAAAAATGTTTGTGAACTAAACTGGCTGTCTACTTAATGACTCTTCATTGTATAGAAATGTCCCCTTGACATTTGTGAGCAAATACATTGTAGAAAACAGGCTTGGTTGGTCACATAGTTTTACAGATTGTATTTCAGGTAATACTTTTCACCCCTCTAGGCAATATTCCCCAGAGCATGATCCTCAGAGGAAACCTGATACCATTAGGTCAAGCCTGTACCTTCTAGTTCCCTGTTGGAATTGTATTTGTTTTTCTACTGAGTAGAATTAATTTCACAACATGGCTGAAAACTGCTTTGTAAAGAGCTTTATCAACAGAATAATAAAGGGAAATGAAGTCCAAAATTAACTTACTGAATTCAGTTCTCCATCTCTGTATTCTTACTAACCATTTAATGTGGTAGTTGGCATTTCGACCTAGGACAGAAGTTTAGAAATTTTTTAAATTTTATTTTTAAAAAATATTTTATTAATTATTTAGAGAGAAGGGAAGGAGGGGAGGAAGAAAGGGAGAGAGAGAGACATCAATGTATGGTTGTCCCTCAACTGCCTCCAGCTACAGACCTGGCTGGAGACCCGATGTGCAACATGGGTACATGGTAATTGAACCGGTGACACTAGGGTTAGCAGGCCAGAGCTCAGTCCACTGAGCCACACTGATTTTGCTCTAGATAATGGTCTCAAGAAGTAACAATCAGAATAGTTTAATTTTGGGGGCCCTGGCTGGTGGCACAGTGGATAAGGTGCCAGCCTTCAAACCCACTGGTTGCTGGTTCGATTCCCAGCCAGGGCAACATAATGAGGTTGCAAGCCAGGTCTCCAGCCAGGTCCGTAGCTGGAGGCAGGTGAAAGGCAACCACACATTGATGTCTGTCTCCCTCTCTGCCTCTCTCCCTATACCCCTCTCTCTAAAAATAATAAATAAAATGTTAAAAAGAAAAAAGAAAAAAAAGAATAGTTTAATTTTAAATTATTAAAAACCAAAATAGCCCTGGCTGGTGGCACAGTGGATAAGGCGCCGGCCTGTGAACCCAAAAGTCGATAGTTCAATTCCCAGCCAGGGCACATAACCAGGTTGCAAGCCAGGTCTCCAGCCAGATCTGTAGCTGTAGGCAGGTGAAAGGCAACCATATGTTGATGTCTCTCTCTCTCTCTGCCTCTCTCCCTTCCTCTCTCTATAAAAATCAATAAATGAAATCTTAAAAAATAATAATTATAAAAATAAAACCAGAATAACAGCTTAAACCTCATAAAATTTTATTTCTCTCATGTGTGCACCGTCTGAAGGTAAGTGTGACAAGGTCCCTCTTAGGTCACTGTCCTGCCACACCAGACTGGGCCTTCATTTTCATGGTCCAGGTAGGTAGCATTCCAGGCAGAATGAATAAGGCAAAAGGGGGCAAAATTCATTTGTCCACCTGCATCTTAAGGAAGGTTTTAGAAAGATATTGTATTAATTCCCTTAGTCAGCTGCAAGTAAGCCAGAGAAATACAGTCTATATTTTGGACGCATGTCCTGTTAAAAGTTCTGTTGTGTTGGAAAGAGGTGAGAAAGGGTATAGTTGGGGTGATGTGTAGCCCACATTATGCCTGACTTTCATACAAACAAAATATTTACTGGTTGAGAATATTCTTTAAAAAACTTTTTTTTTTTTTTTTTTAAATAAAGCTGACCTGACACATTATTTACCCTTACTTAAAAAAATTTTTTTTCAAACCCTCACCCGAGGATGTTTTACTGATTTATTTTTAGAGAAAGAGGTCAAAGAATAGTGGAGGAGGAGGGGAGATACTGAGATTGGTTGCGTCCCATGCACAGCTAGACGGGGGATGGAACCTGAAACCTAGTTACGTGCCCTGACTGAGAATTAAGCCCACACAACCTTTTGGTGTATGAGAAGATGCTCCAACCAACTAGGTTAAAAAGAGAACCGAGGCCCTGGCTGGTAGCAGAGTGGTTAAGGCGCCGGCCTGCAAACCCAAAGGTCGCAGGTTCGATTCCCAGCCAGGGCACATAACCAGGTTGCAAACCAGGTCTCCAGTCAGGTCTGTGGCTGGAGGCAGGTGAAACACAACCATACATTGATGTCTCTCTCCCTCTCTGACTCTCTCCCTTCCCCTCTTTCTAAAAATAATTAAATAAAATCTTAAAAAAAAAAAAAAAAGGGAACCGTAAAAGTAGAAACAGGAAAGCAGTTAGTTATATACTGTTGATTTCCCACAAGATTATCAGCTGATTTTTCAAGAGATTTTGGAGGCCAGAGAGAATGGCATGAAATCTTTTTTTAAAATATATTTTATTTATTTTGCTATTACAGTTGTCCCAATTTTCCCTCCTTTGTCCCCCTCCACCCAGTACCCCATTCCCTCCAGCAATGCCCCCTCTTAGTTCATGTCTGTGAGTCATGCATATAAGTTTTTTTGCTTCTCTATTTTCTGTGAAAAGAAAAACCTACAACTGAGATTACTTTAATCAGCAAGGCTTTCCACTTAGAATCAGAGGAGGGATGAATTTCCCAAATAAAAACAAGGTAAAGGAGTTCATTGCTGCTAAATCAGTATTAAAAGTAATATTAAAGGAACATTTTAAAGTAGAAAAGATCAAAGATATGACTAAAAATATAGAAAAAATTCTCACTGACAAAGGCAAACAGTAAAAATAGTGAATTGATCAATTTTAAAGCTAGTACAAAAGCTAAATGGCAAAAGTAGATCATGTATAATTACAACAATAAAATTAAGGGTTACCTTCAAACATACACACAAAAGAAACAAAAAATAATCACAAAACCATAAACATGGAGAGGGTGAGTAAAAACTCTATAATGATTTTAGAATGTGTTTGAACTTAAGTGCCCAGCAACTAAAAATAGAGGGCTATAAACATAGCTTGGAATATAGGAAGCACCTGGTAACCACAAATCAAAAATCTGTAAGAAATATACAAGAAAGAAAAAGAAAGGAATCCAAATACAACACTACAAAAACAACACCAACATACAGAAAATAAATCAAGAGAATAAGAAAGGAACAGAGAACAAATCCCAAAATAATCAGAAAGCAATTAATAAAATAACAATAAATACAAACGTATCAATAATTACTTTAAAATGTAAATGGACTAAATGCTCTAATAATAATAAAAAAAAAACATAGTGTGGCTGAATGGATAGAAAAACAAGACCTGTACATATGCTGCCTATAAGAGACCCATTTCAGATAGAATGACGTACAAAGACCGAAAGTAAAGGGATGGGAGAAAGTATTTCATACAAATGGAAATTTAAAAATGCTGGGGTAGCAATATTTATATCAGGCAAAACAGAATTTAAAACAAGGCCAAACAGAGACAAAGGACATTTCATAATGATAAAGAGGTCAATCCAATAAGAGGATATAACTTTCATAAACATCTAACTAGATAAAGCAAATAATGATGGATATAAAAGGAAAGATAAACAAAATTCATAAACCTTTCGCCAGGCTCATCAAGAAAATGAGGACCCAAATAAATGAAACCAGGTATGAAAAAGGAGAGGTGACAAGTGACACCACAGAAACACAAAGGACACCAGGAAATACAATGAACAATTATATGCCAACAAATTGGATAATCTGAAAGAAATAGATACATTTCTGGAAACATATAATCTTCCAAGGCTGAATCAGGAAGAAACAGATAATGTGAATGCATTGATAACTATAATGAAATTGAATCAGTAATTAAAACACTCCCAACAAATAAATGTCCTGGACCACATGACTTCAGAGTTAAATTTTACCAAACATTTAAAAATATTAATACCTATCTTTCTCAAACTATTCTAAAAAACTAAAGAGGGGAGAAGATCTCAAACTCATTTTACAAAGCAAGTATTACCCTGATACCAAAACCCTATAAAGACACTAAAAAAAGAAAAAAAAGAAAAAAAAAAGAAAGAAAATTACAGGACATATTCCTTGATGAGCACAGATACAAAATTTCTCAACAGAATATTGGCAAACAAAATTCAGCAATACATGAAAAAGATCATACACCATGATCAAGTGGGATTTATTCCCAGGATGCGAATCTTGTTTAATACCTGTAAATCAATTAACATGATACACCACATAAACAGAACGAAGATAAAAATCATGAGATCATATTGACAGATGCAGAAAAGGCATTTGGGAAAATTTAGCACCCATTCACGATAAAAACTTTCAGCAAAGTGGGAATAGAGGGAACTTATCTCAACATGACAAAGGTCACGTATGATAAACCCACAGCTAATATTATCTACAGTGGGGAAAAACTGAAAGCTCCTTTTTAAAGATCAACAACAGACATGGATGTTTAATTTCACCACTTTTGTTGAACATAGAATTAGAAGTCCTAGTCTCAGCGATCAGAGCAAAATACAGTTAGAAGGCATCTAAATTAAAATGAGAAGGAAAAACTGTCATTATTTGAAGATAACATGGTACTGGATAGACAGAACCCTAAATAATCCATATAGAAACTATTAGAATAAATGAATTCATTAAAGTAGCAGGATATATTCAGAAATTGGTTTTAGTTTTATAAACCAAGGATGAGTTTTCAAGAAATTAAGAAAACAAACCCATTTACAATTGTATCAAAAAGAATAAAACACCTAGGAATAAATTTAAACAAGGGGGTAAAAGACTGACGCTGGAAAATATATTAAGATATTGAAGAAAAACATTGAAAACAATACAAAGAAATTAAAGGTACACCATGATCAAGGAATTAACATTGTTAAAATATCCATATTACCTGCCCCCAACCAACACACACACACAAATGTATAGGTTCAATGAAGTCTCTAACAAATACCAATGGTGTTTTTCACAGAATTAGAACAAAAAATCCAAAAATGTATATAGAACCGCAAAAGACCCTGAATAGCCAAAGCAATTTTGAGAAATAACAAAGTTGGAGGTGTCATGCATAAAAACAGACACACAGATTAATAGCCCAGAAATAAACCCACCTGTGCAGTCAATTAATGTATGACAAAGGAGGCAATGGGATAAAGACAGTTTCTTAAATAAAGGGGAAAACTGGACAGGTGCATGCAAATGAATGAAACTGGATCACTTTCTTACACCATATACAAGAGTTAATTTAAAGTGTATTAGACTTAAATGTAAGACCCAAAACCATAAATATCCTAGAATAAAATAGAGATAGTAAGCTCTTTTGACATTGCTCTTAGTAAAATATTTTTGGATCTGTCTCCTCAGGCAAGGGAAAAAAACAACAAATAAAAAAGGTACCACATCAAACTGAAGAGTTTTTGCACAACAAAGGAAATAATCAACAAAATGAAGACAACCTACTGAATGGGAGAAGATATTAGCCAGCAATACATCTGATAAGGGATTAATATACAAAATATGTTAAGGAACTCATAATATAACTTAACAAAAACAACCCCAAACAATCCAATTGAAAAACAGGCAGAGGACCTGAACAGGTATTTCTCCAAAATGGACATACAGATGGCCAACATCTGATATGAAAAGATGCTCAACATCACTAATCATTAGGGAAATGCAAATCAGAATCACGATGATATATCACCTCATACCTGTCAGAATGGCCATCATCAATAAGTCAACAAGTGTTGGCAAGGATGTGGAGAAAAGGGAACCCTTGTGTACTGTTAGTGGGACTGTAAATTGGTATAGTTACTATGGAAAAAAGTCAGTTCCTTGAAAAATTAAAAACAGAACTACTCTATGACTCAGCAATGCAAATGAATGATTATTTATCTGAAGAAACCCAAAATACTAATTTGTAAAAACATACACCCTGTGTTCAATGCAGTATTATTTATAGTAGTCAAGACATGGAAGCAGCCCAAGTGTCCATCAAGAGACACCTGGACAAGTAAGATGTACATATATAGTGTTAGTAATAAAAAAGAATGAAATCTTGCCATTGAGATAACATGGATGGACCTAGAAAGTATCATCTAAATAAACTAAGTCAGAGAAAGATAAATATATATGGTTTCATTTATATATGGAATGCAAAAAACATAAATGAACAGATAAAGCAGAAAAAAACCTCATACAGAGAACAAACTGATGGTTGCCAGATTGGAGGGAGTCGGCAGATGGGCTGAAAAGGGTGAAAGGATTAAGAAGTATAAATTGGGGAAAGCAGAGGGGGAAAAATGAGATGAATGTAATATAACAATAAAAAATAAGAACAAAAACCATCCCTCCCCCACAAAGTATAAATTGGTAGTTACAAAACAGTCATGAGATGTCACGTACAGCATAGGGAATATGGCCATTAATATTGTAACAACATGTGTAGTGTCAGATGGGTACTAGACTTACGGAGGTGATCACTTCTGAAGTTACATGTGTAATCACTACGTTGTACACCCGAAACTACTACAATGTTGTAAGTCAACTGCAACCTAAAATTTTATTTATTTTTATTGGTTTGTTCTTGTATTAAAATTGATCATTTCCCCTCCATTGCTTGCACCTGTTCCCCCTCCCCTCTCCCACAGTCAGTCCCCACCTCCTTGTCCATGTCCTTGGATCTCTCACATTAGTTCCTCCTCTAAACCCTACCCTTCTCTCCCCACTCTCTTCCTCTTTCCTCCCTGCTCCCTGAAATATATATTTTTAATTGTTTCCTTTTGAAGAAAAAGGACACCATTCTTCTAGCCCTTAAAACCATAAGGCTAAGGATACCTGAGGGGGAAAAAAAAATCAGAATCCAAACCAAAATCTCTATACTCAGCTACATTAATGTCTCTGAGGAAAGTGAAGGTTTTTTCAACCATCACAGACTTGGGTCAAATTCCTTTCAAGCTGATTTGGTTAGTAAAGGTCTAACTTGGATTCCATAATTAGTAGTTAAAGGTGTAAAATGGTAGGTATCAAGAAAAGGAGAGAATGGAAAAAGAGCTTCTGAAAGGACTTTATTCAGTTCACTACCAGTTTCGCCATCGCCTTTTATTACTCTCCTTGAACTCATCAGTGTCGGGTTAACTGCAGTTCCTTGCTTTCCCATCATTATCTTACAGGCCAGGGGAAATCAGCTGAAGAAAGAAGAATTCTTTCTTCTTTAAGTGTTCCAATACAGGGCCGGCAAGGTTGGTTGACTACGCTGCAGCTGCAGCCCCTTTTCCTTGCTCAGTAAGAGCCTGACTTTCTTGAAGGGTTCGCCATTCATGAGCCTTAGGGAAATTGGACTGGTTTTAAGAAACACTAGTTTCATTTTTCTCACAGGAATGGACTTGAGGAATGGAAGTGTGATGTCATTCCAGGCAACCTAAAATGCAAGAGGTCTCATGGAGGCTTCTGGGAAAAAGCTTGAGTTATTAGAAAACAGATGCAAGAAGGGAATGTTCTTCTTTGGCCTGTGGGGATGGCTCTGTGAAGATGTGATGGTTGGAGCTGCTGCAACCATTTTGTCAACAAGACAAAAAACCAGAACACAAAAGGTAATGGGTTAAGAATGGCAGAGCAGAACACCGAGGGAATCTGGGTTCTAGATGGCTTTACAGAGCTGATGTAATAGCCTGTGCCTGGACATGCTCTTTCTGTTTCAGGAAGACCTTTATACCTTTTTTACAGTAAAAACATTTATTGTCTAAGTCATTTTGAGTTGAACTTTTTTGACATTCAAATGCAAAGAAAGCAGCCTAAGTGATAAATGAAAGCAGGAGAAATAAAACATGAGATGACATGCTACTTAATATGTTCACGCATAATTCTTATAAAAAGCTACTTCAGCAATACCACAAAAAATAGATTATTTCTATTTTTTAAAATTAGGAACTGAAAGCATGCAATTAGAACAAGGGGTAAAAGAAACAAATTACTGAGAAAATATTTTTTTAAATCAATTTTCTAAATATCAGAATTTTCATACACTTTTATTCTAAGTTATCAATTCTGACAATTCCTAGCGAAGAATGAAGATATCTTCTTGATGATTCTGTGCCTCTTGCTCTATTTCTCATTTCATGAGAGACATACTCCAGATCCTTATGCATCTAGAGCTCTGTAACCTTCATCACAGTGATGACTTTTCATCTCCCAGGTGAAGCAGAGTCTACTGTAAATTGTGGCTGTTCACCATAATGATAAACCAGCTTCACTAAGACCCATGAGCAATTTCTCATAAAGGTGCTTCTCACTTGTCTCAGCTGCAGCAATAATTTCCCATACAGGTATGTTGAAAGATATTAAAAATGTACCCCCCCCCCCACCTTTAAAAAGACACCCAAAGGGTTAGTTACCGGAAAGAACATGCTATTATAGTGGTTAAGAAAATCTGCCACAGGTTGGACTTGTTTCTCATTCCTTGCCAGATGTGTTGTGTTAGCAAAATACAGATGAAAATCAGGCTTCTTAGAGATTTATCTGATCAGTCAGATGTCTGTTGCTGCCTCAACCTGCTCCTCTGGGCTCTGGCTACTTCGAGTCACTGTCCTGTTTGCAGGTTAGCAGCTCTCCAGGTGGGAATGAAACAGAAATGTTGGGAAACTAGTCCTCAGTCTATTAAATCATGGAATTTTCAATTTTCCTAAAAGGCTGTTCAGGACTGACTCTCACTGTAGCAAGATGAAAAAGGCCTGGACTGGGAATCAGATAAATAGATTGTGTCCTCTTGTTCATGGCTCTAATCACTGCTGGGTCAAACTGATGATGACAGAAGCGCAGCTTCTTCAACAGCCATGTAAGATAAAAGGGTTTAACCCAGTCTAATGAAAGGCTTGTCACATGCAACATACTACTCTATCCCTTCCTGGAGATTTCCCAATGCACATGGATGAGGGGCCTGAGAAGTCTTACAATCAACATCTTTTCAATCTTTGTTTAACTCAGCCCTTCTCAAATTTCAGTATGGGATATTTCTTTTCACATAAGGACTGTGTTCTGAGGAATAGGCTTCAAAATAATTTCTCTGGGCCACATTTGTGTTCCTCACTTCTGCCTGGCCTTCTAAGGGATGGGTCAAGTGTGTGTGTGTGTGTGTTTGTAAAACTGGTAAGGGAAAGGTTGAGGCTTTTAAATGAACCAAATGAAAAGAGAAATTAAAAAAAGATGGATTAAAAAATAAAAGTAAAGACCCTTCCTCTCCCACCAAACCATGGAACTCCACACTATTTAGTTTGCATTTATTGAGGATGTTATTGTCAGGTACTGTTTTAAGTGCTTTATAATTATGAAAACATTTAATCCTCAAAACAACCCAATGAGGAAACTACTACTTTCATTCTTAACATGACAGATGAAGAAAGCTGAGGTACAGAGAGGGTAAGAAGCTCACCCCAGCTAGTAGGAAGGGAAGTCACAATTGGAACTAGGGTGGCTGGCTCTAGAATCAGTCCTCCAGGATTTGCAACTGCCCTCTGAGCTCTCCAGAGAGAGGCAGGCCAAAGGGATCCCATGTTTCCTCAGCATGGAGACAGGAGTGTCACCCCCACCCCCATTATGCACCTTCTAGCTACGTGACTTTGGAATGTGACTTAAATCTCCATCTGTTTCAGGTTATTTCATGTATAAAACATAAAGATGAAATAAATATATACACCCTTCATAAGGATGCTGTCTGTCATGTTCAACATGCCCACTATTGTTGAGCTGATCTCTCAAGTCTCCACCTACTGACCCTGGTCTGTGCTCTACTCTGTCTACCTTTAAAGACAGGTAACACAGCACCATTCTCCAGGCCACATATTGCCTGACTCTTTAAACTGCACCTTCCAAACTGTGGCTTTCAGAATGCTTTCGCTTCTGCTCCTGTTTTAAACGGCTCTCATGCCAATGTGTGACATGTTGAGTGCTCTTCCTTGAATAAACCATAAAAAGAGCATTTTCTTATAGCCCTTAAAAAGTTGAAGTTAATTTTATTAGAGATGAAATGGTCAATACCAGCAAAACGAAAATGTTTAACCTAAAACAGAATTTTATTTTGAGAAGTGTTTCCTTTTTTATCTCTTTTCCTTCCCACAATGAACACGTTAATGCAACTGTTACTGAGTCTTAAGATGGGCCTGTTTCAGGGTTGTGTTGGGTATGAGTTGAATAAATGATTGCATATTTTTCTTCTCTGTCACCTTAATAAGGATGGAGTCTTCTGATGCAAGAAGATTCTTTAAGGAGGACTTGACCAGAAGGCCTAGGCATTCCCTCTTAATCCTCAGATTCTGTGACTCAAGGCTTCTGGCAATTCTGCTCCAAGCACTGAACGTACGCTGAAGTTCCCCTCATTCCAAAGCAGCAAGTTCATTGCATATATGATTTAAAATAAACTCAATTTATAATTATAGTATATATAAATTATAAACATGTATTTCCTACTTCCCTTTCCTTCTTGGGGGCTGCTTCTTCAGAGGGTGATTACATTGGTTTTAAAGTGGTTTATCTACTCATGCTGTTTATTTTCCAATTTGACATGTTAAGTCCCTCTCTATTTTGTCAGATAATCCTTTAGTTATTTCCATTGGGCACAAACAAATGTTTCCACTTATAGAAATTCAGGGCAGCAGTATCCACTATTCCAGAAGACCACTAAGAATTCCTGATAAGGCAGAGTAGCCCTTTGGAATTCTTAGCACAAACATAGGCAAAGGCCCAGCTCAGCTTGCCAGCTCCTTTGGTGGCATGGGCGTGGTCTGGGGTACTCAGGAAACAGGAGAGCTGTGTGTGTAGACCTGTGTTCAAAACTGATTATCAATCACACAAGGACTTCCCTCAGAAATGTTCATGAGCAGCAAAGCAGTGAGGTTTTTGTAAACAGATGGACAAGCCAGCCAGAGATGGATCAAATATAGTCTGTCTTATGTGGTCACAGATTCACTCCATTTACTAAAATCTCACAATAGCTACCTCATTTGTATGCTTTTCTGTTGTTATTACGTTTTAGTCATTAGCTAGTTCCATGTTTCTTATATGAAGTATTTCTTGGTAAAGAATTTAGGACTTTAATTAGGGAAAAAATGGAAGCACTTAAAATTAAACTCTTACCAATTAAAGTTTATAAGGTCAAATGTCATGTCAATCATATACCATGTGTACGAAGATACACAAATCAGAAAAACAGATACCAATGCAAGCATTATTTTTGCCTGATTTTGTATTGAACTTTATTGAAGGCTCCAATAGTGCCTTAAAAAATACAGAACCATCTTAAGCATATATTAGTTATCTGGAGGAACAAAGATACTCCAAATGCTTATTGTCAAAATTCTGGTAAAAGAGTTTCTCTCTGCAGTATTTTAAAAAATGGTGTCTAACTAAGTTCAGTTTAAACTTGGTTAGTAACCTCATTCCTCTTCATTGGGCTGTTAAAACTGGGGGAAAAAATCAAGTTCTAAATGTATAATAATAAAGATTTCTGTTCAAATTGAAAATAAAATTTATTTCCTATTACACTTTTCTGGCCAAAAGGAGGTAATAAATGTTTTCCTTATTGTACTTTCTTATAACAAACACTGTCAACTTTTTAAAAACCAAAACAGAGCTGTAGTTGAGAAGACTAACATTAATACTTCTCATATCTCTTCTTGTTGGCCTAGACACATTTCTCCTCAAAACAACTTCTTCATTTTTCTTCCCTCGAGTTTCCTTGACTTAATGGTTTGAGGAAGATCCCATGAGACTTAGTGGTCCTGTGCTATTTTTAAATGTGAGGCAAAGTCGGGCTGGTTGATAACATAACTCATTCAGATGAGCTGGGTTTTCTAAGCCCTGGGCTAGCCCAGCCTTGAGAGGCTGTAGCTAAATACAGAGCCATTCTTTCACCGGCCCATTGCAGTGGCTGAAAAAGTCCAGGAACAAATTACATTGAATGCTGCAGTTCAGAAGAGGTTTACATTTAATGCTGTTGTTACAGATAATGTACTTTCTTGAGCAAAGATCTCATTTACTTAGTGTTTAGAGGAAATATTAAGTTTCATAGCCATAGTTGCCTTTCTCTGCCCTTAAACCTGCTACAGTCATGACCTTCGAATTTTTCTTACAGTCATCCATGCTTTGTGATCTAAATTTCTTAAGTTCATTTAAAATAAGAGACAAATTTCAAGGGGGTAAAAAAACAAGCACAAAGTATAAAAACAAACAAACCGGTTTGCCACTAAATTTTCTCTTGGATAACTTAGGAAATATTTCTCATTTCCATTCTGTGTCAGCACTGTAGAACCATATATTCATGGCTCAACAGTGAAGCAATGGGCATGTGAGTGACAAAATATGAGGACCAGAAAACACAAATGTAAATTAAACTTTTAAAGTTCTTGTACTACTTCAACAGCTTCTTTCTGCATTTACGCTGTTACCATCCATTCCACATGAAGTCCTGTTTGGTTCCAGGAGGCCATGTCTGCAAGCCCTGATCACAGAGACCACTATTTGTAGGCGGTAAACAGTCCGTTGCCAGAATCTTCTGGTGGCCAACTTGTGAAAATCTTCTGGAAGACTAATGAAATCATATTCTGATTATTTGTTTTCAGGGGACCATGGAAATAGAAAAAAATCAAAACAGGGCATAATGTTCTTGAGATTTCTTGACCTGGGGTGTAGAAAAATAGGCGTTTTCCTTTGTTTTTTGTTTTTTTTTTGGTGGTTGAGAATGGTGACGCTGATATTTCTGAGAGTACTTTCTCACTTTCCTCAGTCCTTAAGGGAGTGGTAGGCTTTCGTAGTCTGGCTGTTGACAAAATCTGTCTTCTTAAACTGAGCCTTTGGAATAAGCAAACAAAAATGTGAATGGTAACATTTTCACAGAAGTGCAGTTGTGAGTGATTTCTCACCAGGGAAGCGGGCCACTAGGATATGGTTCTGTTGATTATGACACACGCCTGTCGGCACTCTTACCTTCTTGTAGGCGTTATGGAGCTCCGTGTGCATCCACAGGGAATATAAGAGTACAGAAGCTGCTTTGCTTGCTTTGCTGGAGGCAGAGCTGAAAGAAGAAAAGGGCAATCCAAGATCAGTGAGAATGTGTGTGAGGCTTCTGGAGGTGGTCTCTGGCCGTTCTGTAAATCTTCTTTAATTGCTGTGGCTCAGTAGCCATTGACTGTCAGGCTACTCGCAAGGACAGGAGAATGAAATGGTAAGATCCAGAAGCCAGGGACCACTTTTTAAAAATTATTAAAAAAAATCTTCGAGTCCAGGTTCAGTTGATTGGAGCATCGTCCCATAACAAAAAGGTTACAGGTTTAGTCCCTGGTCTGGGTATGCACGATCCCTGGTCTGGCAAACTGATCAATGTTTCTCTCTCTCCCTTTCTCTATCTCTGAAAGCAATGAAAAAACATCCTCTGATGAGGATAAAAAATTCTTTAAAACCACCAACAAATAAATAGTTTATAGAGCAAATTCTAGATGTGTATAAGGAATATACTCTTAGACATGTTACAAATCCTTGAATTACAGAATACAACCTATGTTTGTATATTTATATTATCATTTATGGAATATAAATATATTTGTATTCTTACATGTATTCTATATATTTGCATCCTGTATATGTAGAATGTGAATGCAGGAAAGAATGACTAAAAAATAGATTGAGTGACTCTATAAAGGTTAATTTTTTCAAGTTAATAAAATAAATTCTGTTGGAGCATTTGTTAACTTACTATTGTTTCAAAATGGCTTTGCTTTTGTATAGAGCAAATGTAAAATGTGGTCCTGTTTTAAACCCAAGTTACAATTAAATTTGACACAGTATTTAGTTTTGGATATTCTGCTTTTAAATTTGTTCTAAATTTCCTGTTTCTGGCTGAGGAGAAAATGCTTTCTTTGCTGTCTTTTTCTTCTATCACCTGAACTAGCACGTGGCTGAATTTTTGCTTTTAACAAAGAAACATATCTTTTATGTTTCCTATCAAAGGAGTTTGTGAACAATGCAACCAAGAACAGAGACTGCAGAGCTGCCTGAAGAAGTGCATGCTGGCTGGGTTCATCCCTCAGCTGAAAGCCTCCTCATCCACACCAACCTGGCAGACAGGGTAAGAAATCAGTACCCAACAGGTTTGTTTAGTTACCTTATGGACTTCTTAGTTTATAACCAAGATACTAATTGATTCATAAAAGTTATGGTTCTCTAATATCTAAAACTGCAAAAAGTTTTTAAACAGCAAGTGAAAAGGAACAGGATACACCACCCCAAAATATGCTTTGCTGGCATAAAAGTTATTTTATTTTAATTAATTTATTTTTTGAAGTATTTTAGAGAGAGGGGAAGAGTGGAAAAGCAGTGGGAAAGAATCAATGATGTGCGAGAGAAACAGCAACTGGTTGCCTCTGGCACGCACCCTGACAGGGGACTGTACCGCAGCCCAGGCGTGTGCCCTGACTGGGAATCAAACTGGTGACCTTTCGTTTTGTGGGATGACACCCAACCAACTGAGTCACACCAGTCAGGGCTGGCATAAAGACTATTTTAGGCTGATGATTTTTAAGAGTGAGCAGACAAAGGAAAAAGGCTCTGAAAACTGAGCAGAAGTTACCTTTTATAAGAGGTATTTATATTTATAAGAGAAATCTCTTAATGCATGAAGGATGACTAAATCTTTAGAAGCTTTTATCAGCAAAGAAGGCAAGATCTTAAATCCATATAACCCACATTTACTGTGCTTTTCTTAGTAACCCCCTGAACTGGCCCTCCCCTTGGGGCCCAACATCTTTTGTACGGGGTCGTTTCTAGGAGTTACTGGCTCTCTCCTACATGCACAGGAGGTCTATGTGTTATCAAGCTTCCCTTTGTTTCTCTCTTGTTAACCTGTCTTTTTTATTGCAGGAGCAGCTCAGCTAAGAACCTAGAAGGGTAAAGAAAATTATTTCTCCTCCCTCTTACAAAGGTGTTATATTTTTAAACTTTGTTTATAAGTTGATTGTTGGTACTTGGGAACCCATGTATTCAAAGTTAAAACGTTATAAATGATCATTGGTCCTCACATTGGCCAGTGTGAAAGGATTTCAACTTAGAATGAAACCAGAAGATATGAACCAGAGAATGCCATGCACGCACCTCAGAGGAACCAAACTTAGGAACTGAAAGCCCAACTCCCTGTAAATTCCTGGTTAAAGAAGACTGAGACACCCTTGTAGTTGGCCACAGCATGAGTAGCCAGAATTGCCATTCCTCTGCTATTCCCAAATGAACTCAATTTCTGGTCATTTGAGTTTGCCTCAGTTAACCTCCTTATTTAGGTTGACACCTATAAATTACAGGTCAGCTATACAACACTCCAGCAAGGAAGAAGCATCAGACACAACCAAAGGAAGTTCCTTGTTGACTTTTTTCTTTTTCAGACCGGGTAGGTGAGGACTGGCTTGCAAATGGACACTCAGGGCAACAAAGTAGCACACCCGTATATTGCTAAGTTATAAGAAGCTTTCCAAAGTGATGGTGTATTCTATTAGGCTTGCTGTGTCTGAATACTCAAATATTAAGATCATACTGGTTTCATGGCGATTGCTTCCAAGTTTGGGTGACTACTTTGAATGGTTATTTCTGCTCTGCAGCAAAAAGTTTCCATAAAGACCATGCAACTGCTATCTGCCAGGCTCTGAGACCAGGAGAGTATTCCCTGTGTTTGGGCAATGACCTTCTAACCCAACGCTCCATTTAATCATGTGGTTTTGAATGTGGTCTTCCCAGGAGCTTTGCCAGGGGTGCTATAGAGCACAAGGGATTCTCACTGGGTGGGGCTGTGGAGGAGGACATGTGTGATCATTCCAGGTACCACGAGCCCCTATACTCACCCTACACTCACCCAGTGTGGCCAAGCACACCTCTTTCTATTAGGGGTAAAGTCCCTTTGCTTTGCAATTCAGAATTGGGCTATAATACATTTTGCTTTCTTTTTTGGTTATTTACAGAGGTAACTTGTACGTAACCAGTCATACAATTCAGAATTCTATAAAGAGAGGAAGATAATCTTCATGCCCCCTCCGGATCCCATCACTCTAAATTAAGTAACAGTAACAATTTGGTTACACACAGCTTTTCATTCTCTTCCTACTTTTTAAATGGGGAAAATTCAAAGACCGAAACCAGGATGTGAAATGATGTGCTCGCCTTAGACCTTCTATTGTCAGAAGTGAACAAGAGGTGGAGAGATGACAGAGAAAGCTGAGAAAGCAGGAACGTATTATGCTGCCTCTCCCTTCTTGTGTTATCACGACTTCACCCGGCCACCTGATCCGACACTGTCTCCTCAGGTGTCAGTCAGGAAAAGGGTATTTCCCCTCCATGGGACTCCCACTCTGCCTACCCTGCTGTTCTTAAATCACAGCTATAATTCTGGGAAACAAATTAATTCATGAGGTCAATGAAATGCTGGAAGTATGCAGTTTGACTCTCTGAATATCGCCCAGGGTCCTCAGTAGCTGACTATTCACAGCTAGATTTACATATGGGTGTGGTGGTGGGAAAAGGAGAGACAGACAGGCAACAGGCAGATGCTGAAGGACTTACCTATCGCTTGCACTGATGGCCATAATTTTGTGCAGGCCCCCAGTGTTTAGAAGGTCCCGGGCACTCTGGTAATTGTTGCGGATTATGTTGTTCAATGTGTAACAGGCAGAGGCTGTAGTTTCAGTGAGAAGATCAGTACTTGGAATTGTGTCAGGAATTATGGAAACCAAGTCAGGTAGAGTTTCTTTGGCTAAAAAATGAAAGAAAAAGAACACCTGACTTGAAAGATTGTTTCTTAAATGCAATATCCCTATTGGTTTTGGATAAAGAACATTTTTTATGGTTAACAAGTATATGGAAAGATGTTAACGTTTCTAATACTGAGTTTTAATAGGATTAAAAAAAAAAAGACATTCTGTGCACAACACACTGAAAATCTTTTCAGAAAGCAATGTGAGCCCTGGCTGGTAGCACAGTGGATAAGGCCCTGGCCTGCAAACCCAAAGGTTGCAGGTTCGATTCCCCAGCCAGGGCACATAACCAGGTTGCAAACCAGGTCTCCAGTTAGGTCTATGGCTGGAGGCAGGTGAAACGCAACCATACATTGATGTCTCTCTCCCTCTCTGCCTCTCTCCCTTCCCCTCTTTCTGAAAATAATGAAATAAAATCTTTAAAAAAAGAAAGCAATGTGACAGAAATGTCAAGAATTTCACATTCTTTGATTCAGAAATTCTACTTCTGGGAATATATCCTAAAGACGTCTCTTTAAAAATGGAGCCCTGGCTGGTGGCTCAGTGGATAGGTGCCGGCCTGCAAACCCAAAGGTTGCTGGTTCGATTCCCAGCCAGGGCACATAACCAGGTTGCAAGCCAGGTCTCCAGCCAGATTTGTAGATGGAGGTAGGTGGAAGGCAACCATACATTGGTATTTCTCTCCCTTTCTACCTCCCTCCCTCCCTTTCTCTCAAAAAAAAAAAAAATAAATAAATAAAGTGGAAAAAGTTTATGTAGACATCTTCATTGTAGTATACACATAAATAAAAATTGTAATAAAACTAAAAAATCTCAATGAGCGTAACAAAAATACATCTTTAAAGAATTTTATGCATCACAAAACATATACGTGAAGCATGTAAATAACAAGAAAATATTCTTGTTGTAGTATCAGTATTCTACATAAAAAATCCATATACTTATTTATATAAAAATATATAACATTAGGAAAGAAAATACACATAAGCAATCTTAGAAAAAATACATTAAAGTATTAATAGTTGTTTTCTGTAACAGTATTGATGGTGACCTAAACATATTTAAAAAGAATTATCTGCACTGCCCAAAGTTTCTTTTTCTTTTTTCTTTTTTTTTAAAGATTTTATTTCATTATTTTTAGAAAGAGGGGAAGGGAGAGAGGCAGAGAGGGAGAGAGACATCAATGTATGGTTGCGTTTCACCTGCCTCCAGCCACAGACCTGACTAGAGACCTGGTTTGCAACCTGGTTATGTGCCCTGGCTGGGAATCGAACCTGCGACCTTTGGGTTCGCAGGCCAGGGCCTTATCCACTGTGCTACCAGCCAGGGCCCAAAGTTTCTTTAATGCACCAATATTACTATGATTTTAAAAAGACAAGGTTATTTTAAATTCTTTTTTCACTATATACATAAGTTTTTCATAATAGGGTTTTAGTTTGGCCTTCTGTAGTAACAAGAGAGCTATTGATAGTTGATAATTTTATTATAACTTGCCCTATAGTTATCTATTTTGGGCAGTATGAATTTGTACTTGATATTTTGCAATGATTTTTTCCACATGTTTTTTTCTTTTTTTTGTTTTGAACTCTCCTTAAAACATATGGAGCCTATTTCTCCTGCTTTTGCTGCTCCTTAGAGCAATTAATACAGCATTGTAGTCATCACACAGTTGTACAACAATACTTCTGCCTAATTTTGTTATTTTCTTCATCTGAGTTTATGTGACACCTTGAACTATACTTCTCTCTCTGTGATACTGGATTGTAATTAGTTATGTGACTACCTGAATTCCAAATGTGGTTATGGGTTCCTTGCACACAATTATCATGTTCATTTCTGGACTTCTAGTGTCGACTTGATGCCTCTAACAGAGAGGTACTCAAAAAAAGGAACTGAACAGTATGTTGTCCTTTGACATTACCTGGATCCAACTGACATGAAAGACATACCTTCTGCTCACAGGCCAAAGTGCTTTATGTATTTTTTTACTGTGTTTAAGTGTCACAGTGTAGTGTTAAAAGAGCTTAGATCCCAGCCTCTGAAACCACACGTCTTTAGTTTCAGTCCTTTCCCTGCCATTTGATGGCTGTGTGGTCTGGACAAGCTATTTAATCTCTCTGGGCTTGATTTTTCCTAATTTGTAAAACGGAGCAACAATAGTATCTATTTCACAGGGTTGTTTTGAGGGAAGGAATGAGTTAATACGTGTTCCTCTATCATGTTATCCTGTGCATAGTAAGCTCTCAATAGAGATGAGTTATCAGAAAACTTCCTCTTTTTATATAATTAAACCACAGAACTAAAGGCCTTCAGAACATGAGTTTTCTTTCCACTGAATTTAGGTTGAACACATAAAAATAAATGCAACAAGCACAACAGGAAACGCCCGGTCAGTCTCTGTGCAGGCTGCAGGAGCCGGGGCTGAGGCCCAGCTGCCCACCCTGGGAACAGTTTCTGATGAGAGAGCTGCGCCTCTCCTGCCGCACCCCAACGAGCAAGACTGTCCCCTGCTGCGGGTCAAGTTTAAGGTTGAGACATAGGGTCACATCTAAGGAGGCGTGAGATTAGGAACGATAGTTTTAAACATTTTGTATCGTTTGCTTTTCTTAGAAAAGTAGTACAACTGTTTATTGCTGAAGCTTAACACTACAATGTAGGAAGGGAGGGTCTCTCAGTATTTCTCTGCCACACGAGTGCTCGCTCTCGCTCTCGCTCTCTCTCTCTCTCTCTCTCTCTCTCTCTCTCTCTCTCTCGGGGACCGCATGAATACATTCACTCATTTTGGGACTATTAAAATGGAATCTTTTACAGTGAATTATAAGATTAAAGTCTTCATCATAATATCGGAAGGTTATAGCTCAATGTCATACTGTTCAGGGGGATTTCACTTAATGACTAAAAACTCATTCTTAAAAAGCCAAGACAGTAGCTGGATGTTTGAACATCTCTAACAATGGATAAATGTGAACTGAGATTCTAGAGATGCATCCAAATACTTTCTATTGCTTGCACATGCTGTGCATTATGTTATCTGATCCTGGGCAAAACACTGTTAGGTAGCGACTATTAATCTCCCGTTTGGAGCAGTTCAATGACTAGCCAAGGTGGCCTGGTGGCAAAGAAGCACACACTACAGGATGCGGAGCCATGTCTTCTGTGGGGGAGCTATTCCTCTGTCACCGTACTAAGTTGCCTATCTTCACATTTTTAAGAAAATAAGTTTTAAGCTTATTTTTGTAAAACTAAGTCAAAAGTAATGACTGCCTTCTGGGTCGGCACGTGGGGAGCTTTCCCTGGCCTGGAAGTCTCTCGTGCATTTCAAACTGATTTTCATTTTTATTTCTGGCTAGTAAGTACTCTGAAGCAAGATGGGTCCTTTTACTCAGATGATATATTTGACATAAAGCCCATTTAAAAATGTAAACCTATTTTGCTGAAGCCTCTTCTCACTATTGTCCTTAAAATGAGAGGGGTTTATTGGTAAAATCATCTTACATAAACTGTGGGGCTACAGCTGTGTCTTCCCAACAGTCAGAGACTGAACCTGTGGTCTGGCAGCGTTTCTGCCCTGAAGGTACATGCATAACGTGCGGAGTGCAGTTATTTTCCTCTGCAAGGTTTTACCGATGGAGTCAACATTTTATTTGGGAGAAGAAAAAACAGTCAAAGGATAACAGCCTGATTGAAGTGGAGCACAAAGTCCACTGAAGACAATGGGGAGAACACTTTCATAACTCTGACAGTGCTGATGGCAAGGTTTCTTTCAGATCCACTGAAAAATTTCCAGGCTCTTTTTCTATTTATAATGGGCATGAAACCACCTGTCCAGTGTTGTGCTGTTGACTGTCTCAGGAAATGACATTTTTAAAAAAGGGAAAACAGTTTTTATTTTTTACTTTTTATTTTTAAAAAAGATTTTCTTTATTATTTTTAGAGAGAGGGAAAGGGAGAAGCAGAGAAAGCAAGAGACATCAATGTAGGGTTGTCTTTCACCTGCTTCCAGTTACGGACCTGGCTGGAGACCTGGCTTGCAACCTGGTTATGTACCCTGGCTGGGAACTGGACCAGCAACCTTTGGGTTCGAAGGCCAGCTCCTTATCCATTGTGTCACCAGCCAGGGCCAGGAAGTGACACTATTAAAATATAACCACAGACTTCAATGTCTCTGATGTATGATTTCAGAATAATCTAATCCATAAAAAACAAATAAAAATCAAGCAAAAAATTGTTTATAATTTTGATGAAGTGACTAATTTATGGAGCAGTAGAAAACATAATTAATTTTAGCATTATCTTCCTGTTCTCATATTATAGATGTTGACTTGATTCACAGTTATCAGGTATTTCTAGGTATAAAGCAAATAAATGATAAATTGATTATTGATAATGTAACACAGTTATCATCTTTGTCAATAATACAGGCTCAAAAAAAAAGCAGCAAATGTGTTTCATTGTATTTATTCTAAAACCATCTATGCTGAATCTACATATTCAGTGACTTTTTGGTCTTTTTTAATGATTACCCATCTGCACATTTCTAGTCTAACAGTGGCCAAGTTTTTGAAGTGACCCCTATATGAGTGCTATTTTAATGATGCTGAAGAATGGTGCTTCAGCAGACCACACAGAGAGAGAACATCCTGAAGGACGGCTACATAGATTTGCTGAGGGCTGAAAAATATCCAATATATTACTTGTTAATAATTAGTATGGTCTAAAATTTCCCTTGTGTGGTAATTAAAAATAAAGTGCTGGATATAACGAAAAATGCTATCTGGGACCCAGTGAGAAAGCTCACCCTTGATGCCTGGGGTGCACAGAAGTCAGGTCAAGTTATCATCTTTTGCTCTTTATCACATTTTTAGTCCATCATTGTACAAAGAACGTGTTAAGGGACAATGTTTTATAGCATTTGTATCCTCAGCATAGTCATGTTGCAGGTAGACTGACTGACTCACCGATTTCACTGCGCAGGGAGAGATTCCGAGACAAATTCCTCAGCAGGGAGACTGCAGTCTTTTTCACACTTGGGTCCCCCAAATGGAGCAGCTTCCGTATGTGCTGAAGGCCGTTCTCCTTCTGGACCACCACCTGTGCCACCGACATCGGCATCTGTTTTGCAAACACATCCTATAAATGCTGGCTTCACCGTCAGAGTAAGTGTCTGTAGATTACTAGAGATTGAGTGAGATGTTTTAAAAACTAGAGCTGTGACAAAAGCAGTCTGAAGATACTGTTTTTAAAACTTTATTCATTTCCCCAATGGACTCACAGGACAAAAACAGTCTATGCAGTATTTTTAAATACAATTTTGGACTTGGTTAGTGATTGTATTTATGGCATTTGTTTATAAATAGGCCTGTCTTGTTTTTCTTTTCTATTGATCAGTCAGCCCCTCTTTTCACATTTCTATTTCATCACCATGACAAGAACATGATAAAGACAATGTTTTAGGATCAAAGTTACACTCTATTTATTGGTTTGCAGCATATTCATCTTTTGTTTATTCTTGTTCAAATTGTGGCATTTTACATATTTTAATAAACTTACTCATTTCTAAAAAGCCAGTTTATGCCAAAAGAGACACAGGGCTTTTAGATAAGGAAATGTATTGCTAGTTAGATTATCTGTAAGTCTATGCTCTGTATCAAAGGCTGCATGAAGCAGATTTGAGGCTACCATGCCAGACATTTCTGTGTTTCATGACCATGCCTCAGATTGTACCTTCTGTTTATCTTTTTCAAAAAATGCTTACCACCTACAGATGGCTGTCCTCCTTACATCCTCCATGGTACCTTTTAGAACAGGAGCTCTTAATAGAGGGTTCAGTATAGGTTTCAGGGAGGGGACATGAGGCCCTTAAAATGACTTTTATGTTTATAATAAAATTTCTCAGGAAAGGGGTCCATAACTTTAATTAGATGCTCAAAGTTCCCTCAACTTAAAAAGTTTACTTGTCCTGGCTGGTAGCTCAGTGGATAAGGCACCAGACTGCAAACCCAAAGGTTGCTGGTTTGAGTCTCAGCCAGGGCACATAACCAGGTTGCAAGCCAGGTCTCCAGCCAGGTCTGTAGCTGGAGGCAGGTGAAAGGCAACCATACATTGATGTCTCTCTCTCTCTATGCCTCTCTTCCTTCCCCTCTCTCTAAAAATATTAAATAAAACCTTTTTAAAAAATTTTAAAAACCACTATTTTAGAATGTTTGTTTTACTGTGAACAAGTTATACTTTGTCTTTCGCTAGTTTGCAAAATATTTCATTAGACTATTTGCTCTCCTTTGGGAAGAATCCTTCCCCTGGGGCCATCTAGAGAGAAGGCTACTTGTTCTGTACAACCTGTGGTTTGGGCCCAAGGTAGGTTCAGCATTCCTCCCTCTTCCCAATGACTGGTCTAGATATTTACGTCCTCTCTCATATGCAGAACTCTGCTCTTCTGACTCACTGCTCTACAGCTATTATCACCCCCATAGCATTTTGTCATCTGAAGACCTACTGGTCCTTTCCCACCATCTGAAGACCTACTGGTCACTTCCCAACATGGGGGCTTCAGAGGCTGGTTGAGCCTTCTCCGTCTCCTATATCCATTATAGATGACCACATCAATTTCCTCACATTTCCTAGACTTCCTAAATGTCACTGACCTTCAGTTCCTCCATATATAAGCCATTCCCTTCCCAGCTCACTCAGCATCTGTAGTAACTTTAGATAGAGCTTGACTGTGAAAGCATCAACTCTACTGTTAAGACTCTGAACACAAGTTCTCGTTCTTGCTCTCTACCCCACTTCTACCATATTCTTCCTCAGCCTCATTAAGAACCCTTGCCCCTTCATCTCAGCCTTTTATCTAGATTAGTGTACAGGAACCATCATATCAAATACTATCTTTCTAATGCCCTTAACTCTTATCATTCTAGCTGTTTTCCCACCCATCCACCCTCTATAACCGCAACATTGATTTTATACTTGGTTACCAAACATTGCTAAACAGTACACTTGCAGGTTGCTACTTCTGCAAATGTATGGTCTCCAGTCTCCACTAGAAACCAAATATTGCTAGTCAACTAGCTGTTTCTTAGTTACCAGTGGGGGTTCCTATGCCTTATGGGAGAAGGATCCTTCTAAAATTAATCTTTATTATATTCTACCTCAAGTTAAAACCCTGCAATGACTCCCAGTGGCCTTCAGAATTATGTTGAAATGCCCTATATGGCATATATAGTCCTTCATAGCCTGGCATCTTCTTTCCTCTCTTTCCTTATCGCTACTCACTAATTCGTTAGGTTACAACTATACTAGCCTTTGTATCTCTCTATTAGAACAAAAACTCTTTGAAAGGAGGAGATATAATTTATCCATCCTTTTTTCCCCTCAGTGCCTTGTATGGTGACTAGAACATAATAGGTCCTGTATAAATTTTTATTGAAATTAATTGTATGCTGCTACCAAATTTTCCTGAAGATTATTATCTCAGAGAATTAAAACAGATTACAAAGTCACAAATAATTTAAAAAAAATTTTGCCT
The DNA here is from genome assembly GCA_004026585.1 of Noctilio leporinus. NCBI lineage: Eukaryota > Metazoa > Chordata > Mammalia > Chiroptera > Noctilionidae > Noctilio > Noctilio leporinus. The sequence continues at coordinate 178,620 of PVIW01001160.1, forward strand.
TTTAAAATATAAGAAGATTTTACTTATTATTTATTAAAATATTTTTTTTGAAATTAAAAAAAAAGATTTTATTTATTATTTTCAGAGAAAAGGGCAGGGAGAGAGGAAGAAAGGGAGAGAAGCATCAATGTATGGTTGCCTTTCACCTTCCTTCAGACCTGGCTGGAGACTGGGCTTGCAACCTGGTTATGTCCCCTGACTGGGGAATCGAACCAGCGACCTTTGGTTTGCATGCAGGTGCCTATCTACTGAGCTACACCAGCCAGGGGTAAGATGATTTTAAAAATAAAATCTTGTTTTATACGTATAGCATACTATACCATTTAATGATATATAATAAAGACCTTTGATGTTAGTATATAAAAATAATCATTGGAGCCCTGGCTGATGTGGCTCAGTGGATTGGGTGCTGGCCTGAGAATCAGAAAGTCACTGGTTCAATTCCCAGTTAGGGCACATGCCTGGGTTGCAGGCCAAGTACCCAGCTGGGGGTGAGGAAGAGGTAGCCAATCAATATATATCTTGAACACGGATGTTTCTTTCCCTCTCTTTCTCTCTACCTTCTCTTCTCTCTAAAAATAAATAAATAAAATCTTCAAAAAAAAAAAAAAATCACTGGAAACACATAATCTAGATCCTCAAATGATGCTTGCGCAACTAGGGAAAAGCATAATATTATTTTAATTCTGATTCACTGAGGGAAAGGGGCATTCTGAAGTGGGTTGGTCTTTAGAATATGTTCAGTAAAGAAAATAAACAGATTTACTAAACAGAGTTTTTATATTTCTGCTTTAGATAATTTGTGAGAATGACTGTCAATTAGTTGGTCAACCATTAGCAAATGGTACTTCTAGTTCACATTGTCCTGATTACTAACAAGGTTAAATACTTTCCAAATAAATGATTATTAGCAAATTCTATATTATCTTTTGTGAAGTTCCTACTAAGTTTCTTGTCCATTTCCTATGGTGTTGCCTTTTTATTATTAACCTAATGAGTTTAATATTTTCTTGATACAACCGTTTTTAACTTATATATGTTACAAAAATCTTTTTCCCCTCCTAGGTTTGCCTTTTTACTATCTTAACAATGTCTTTTGATAGCATAATAGCATATGTTATCAATAAGTTGTAAATTATTTGTAAAACAATTATTTTGTGGTTTGTGCTATTTTGTATCTACTTTTAAGAAATCTTTCCCTATTCCAGGCCATGAAGATAATTTTCCATGTTACCATTCAGAAGTTTTATTATCTTTCATGTTTAACTGCTATTGGCACTGATTTGGGGGTAAGGTGTGATATGGTAGGGGATACGCTTTATTTTTCTCAACAGATATCAAATTAAGAGGTTTTAAAGTATTTTAGAAACTTGAAAACTGTTTATCTCAATGAACTTTACAATGTGATATTTATTTTATTGAGCTATATCAGATGACACAACAGTATTAGTTTTTAATGTGTAATGTAATGATTTCATATATGTATATATTATGATTACCAAAATAAGTTAACATCCATCATTACACATAGTTACAATTTTTTTCCCTTCTTATGATGATAAGTTTTAATATCTACTCTTAGGAACTTGTTTGCATATAATATTGTTAACTATAGTCACCACTACATATTGTATCCCTAAGATTTAAATTTATCTTTTAACTAGAAGCTTCTACCTTAATTTTAAAATTTATTTTGTACTTCTTTTCAGCATTTCCCCTTATCCTCCTCTAGCAGCTATTAGTTCTGAACTAATAAAGTTTATATTAATCTAATTTTACTGATGGGACATCTTTTAAGAAACTATTCATTTCACTTTAGGATCTTTTTTTTTTTTTTTTAATTTTATTGTTTTTGTTTTACATCCATCCCCTTTTTGCTCCCCTCTGTCCCCCTCCCCACCCACCGATTCCCCCCAAAGTCAATCCCACCTGTTGTCCATGTCCATGGTTCCTTTATACTAGGTTCTTATCTAAGCTGCTCCCCTTTCTTGCCTCTGCTTCCCTCCTCCCCACTCCCCCCAACCCCTTTCCCCCTGACCACTGAAGGCTTATTCCTTGTATTTATATACTTGGTTCTGTTTCACTTTAGGATCTTTGCCATTTGAGGCACATAGCCATTAACTGCTTGGCATTATCTCAGTTATGAACACAACATTTATGGGCTGGATATTTATGGACTGGATATTTTCTGAAACTATGTGAATGGCCTGCTTTTCATGTTTTTCTATTCAATGATTCTTTTTAGAAATCACAAAATGAAGTATTTTGTATCACCATCTAAGCAAAGCAAAATCAGAAAAAGCAATAATTGGAAAAGAAATTCACAGAATTCAAATTTTTATTAAAAAGCATCTCAGCTTGCAAGACTAAAACGTCCAACACTGTCCCATGTTGCTAATGATTTCTGCTATCAATCTCCAGGCAAGTTCAATTCTACAACCTTGAGTATGGGGATTGATACCAGTTTAGTGCATGCTTCCTTTCAGGGGACCAGATGATTCTAAGGTTAGAGGTGACTTGAAATGCCTTGACACAATCAGGGCAGTTAGGAAGATATCTCTGCGGCTTGAATTCCATGAGACATCCTGGAATGTGAGGCTAAAATCCAAGCTTAAAGGGTTTGCCCTGAGTGAGTCATACTCAGCACATAATAAGCTTAATGACACACACACAGTGCAATTTAATTTCTGCCATTTTCTTATAAGTTGGCTAGTAGCAAGAGGGCTTCTGTGGTTTGGGAAAGTGATAGAAATGGTTCTGGGAGTGATAGAAATGGTTTTGGCAAACTTAGCATGGGAAAATGATAGGGTAAGTAAGATGATACATTAATGTCTCTGTGTCATTCGGGTCTCTGGTAGTTTCCCATTTCTGTTTGTACAAAAGTACATTTTGTAGAAAAAAATCAAACATTAAAAGTTTGTTCATATTCTTTTTTTAAAAGATTTTATTTATTATTTCCAGAGAGAGGGGAAGGGGGAGAGGCAGAGAGGGAGAGACATCAATATATGGTTGCCTCCTGCTAGGGACCTGGCTGGAAACCTGACCTGCAAACTGGTTATGTGCCCTGGCTGGGGAATTGAACCAGCGACCTTTGGGTTCGCAGGCTGGCACCTTATCCACTGTGCTACCAGCCAGGGTCTGTTCACATTCTTACCACAGTGAAAGATAAATGTTGGTTTTAGTACTTCACAAATATTATTCAAAACAGAGCAAGCTTCTGTGTAAAACATTAAAGAATGGATATGGTTTCTCACATAATGAATAGATAGTATTTTTTGTTATCTATAAGAGTGCTTTCCCCATGAGGATGGATACAGAGGTTGCCATCTAATGAACTGTTTTGGGGGAATTTATTCTCATCATTTTATGATCTAGGCAGAGAATATAAGCTCAGTTCAAATGGTTAAATATTTTTAGATTCCCTACGTGTAGCAAGATGCACATAGATGGGGAAGGGAAAAAGCTCTTATTGTTTTTCACATTTTGACTTTGCTAATGTAAAGTAAGTGAGAAGCAGCTTTTTACAGTGTAGTTGAAGTTCCTGGACCCAAAGGCACAGATGGCCTTCCAACACCACACTGCAATGGACATCTGCTGTGTTCGCCTGCCTAGGGCTCACTCTTCCTTTTAGTCATTAACACTCCTTTACCATTTCAGTCCACTTCCGTGGTGCCCAGGGTAGTGGCCCTCTCCTGATCAAACCCATGCATCTGAAATTCACATGTGGGCACATTCCACAGGCCTGGCCAATCAAAACCACAGGCTCCCAGGTCAGACATGGGTATGGAAGACTAATTCTCTGAGTTCGTAATAGAGCAACTGCGGAAAAGTAATTTCCTTTCTTGTGAGAACACTGGGCTGGATAAAATGTAAGCCTGAAATCACTTGTGGCTATTATTGCTATGACGTGAAAAGAGCCATTAAGAAAACTGAGGGGGGAGGGGGGAGGCAGAGGCAAGAAAGGGGAGCAGCTTAGACAAGAACCTAGTATAAAGGAACCATGGACATGGACAACAGGGGGGATTGACTTTGGGGGGAATGGGTGGGTGGGGAGGGGGACAGAGAGAGGCAAAAAGGGGATGGATGTAATACAAGAGCAATAAAATTAAAAAAAAAAAAGAATGAAACTGATAGAGGAAAACAGCCCAGAGAGTCATGATTACCATTGCTGGGGCACCTATATCCCACCATCAGAAGGAAGACCCACCCTGAACTTTTCAGTTGTTATCAGCCAATAAATTACTTTTTAAAATAATTTTTTTTCTTTCTTTCTTTTTTTTTTTTTTAACCTAAGCCAGTTTAGGTAGGCTTCTGAGAGAGCTGCCTTGAATCAATATCTACGAGTCTTTCACTGGCGTGGCAGAAAGTTCTGGAACCCTGCAAGACTCTGGCAATTCCTGAGAATTTTCTTAAGTGAGAAAATGTTTGTTCTTACCTCACTGTCTCATCTCTAAACCTAATGTAGGTATGTCTACAATGTCCTCGCTTTAAAAAAAAAGTAGAAAAACAGGCACGATACTCACTGGCCCATTTCCTGCTGTAAGATTCTGGAGAGCTCCCAGCGATGCCTCCTGGGTGTAGCTCCGGACACTTTTGGCGATCAAGGATAGATACATCCGTATCACGATGGAGTGCCACAGCCACTCTACACCTTTGGGGTTGCTCTTCTCCTCTAGTATAGGCATGTCCTGGTATTGCTAACCACACACATGACGAAAGTCAGAATTAACGTCTTCAAGTGATTTCTATAACTACACACCCAAACAAAGAGGCTAGAAATATTGTTTAGCCTCAAGAGACTACTAATAATTTATATAATAAGAAGCCCCTGAAATAGACATGAAAAAGCAATGTGATCTCCAATAACACAACTTTTCGCCATGATGATTTCTCCCTAGCAACATCCCATACTCCCACCTGCCTTTACATTTCAGTGAGAGAGAACTCAGATAACAGAGCACAGGCTACCCTAGAACAGTTTTCAGGCTGCTGTTAAACTACAAGCTAAATTAGGCACAAACACTATGAAGATAAGAAAAACAGGTGTCTTCCCTCAGAGTCCAGTGAAATGGCTCAGGACCACATCAGGATTCTAAATTATCAGTTGTTATCCAAGTTCACACGTGCCACCATACTTCAAGGGGTAGGGGAAGCCTTCTTCTCTCAGTTTTCATGAAATGCCAATAAGGACAGTATTCCTTCCTATGGTTTGTGCCTTTAGGATGCCCAAATCTGAATATAAGGGCTTTTAAAAATGTTAAAACAGCTTATATACCACTGGCCATGTTGCATTAAGCCTATTTCCTAATCTATAGGCAATAAAGCAGTATGGTTTAATGCAAATCCGGAGCTGGATTGCCTATAATCGAATCCCATCCCCTCTACTAATTTGCTGACTTATTCTGGGAAAACTGATTAGCCCCTCTGCACCTCTGTTTCGTCTTCAGTAAATGAGGGTATTAAGAGCACGCATCTTGTAGGATTAAAATAACTTAAAATAATGCCTGGCGTATGTGGGCAAAAGTAGGTTTATAGTTGTTTGTATGGAAAGTAATACAATAATTAATAATAATATAAGAATAAACCCATGTTTTATGTACTCACAACTGTAAATGTACTTTTGTCCACCCCTATACACTAAGTACATAAAAATACACACATATAAGCACTTTTTATTTCAAAGCCCTCCCAAGATACCTCTTTTACTTTCCTGCTTCGATTGCCAAAACACCCAATACTTTTGTTGTCAGTCTGGATATTCCGGTTCTGCATATAGGCACTCTGGGAATATTTCTCTGGGAGCTCTGCCTCCAGCTGGTAGGAGAGGTTGTGAAGAATGCACACACAGTTTTCTGTGGCCTAAGAAAATAAGATATGTATATTGATCGTATACATATAGATTCCCTTTGTAAGTGTGATATCGCAGGACTTGGTAAGCTTTACGTCTCACAAGGTTTACTGAATACTTGGACTGCAGGGAGCCTGGGGAAATGGAGTGAGCATGGCTAGAAAGGCTAAAGTAGATCGTAAATGGTCAGGAGCACAATGCTAAGGAGCAGAGGTGGAATTTCTTAAAACACTTGGGATCCTTTCTAATTTATTTTTCACAGAGTTTCTTCAGAATGACTCTGGGTTTTAAATATATATTATTTATTTATTTTTAGAGAGGGGAAGGGAGGGAGAAACAGAGGGAGAAACACTTCAATGTGTGGTTGCCTCTTGCACATCTCCAGTGGGGGACCTGGTCCACAACTGAGGCATGTGCCCTGACTGGAAATCAAACCAGTGACCCTTTTGTTTGTAGGTCAGCACTCAATCCACTGAGCCACACCAGCCAGGGCTGATTCTGTATTTCCAGTACATAACTTAGTAGCCTGGTGGAGTTGGAAAACAGGAAGAGATGTTGTTTGTAGGAACCAATCAGGAGTCTATTGCAATAATCAATATGTAAGTTGCACAAACTAGGACTACTGAAGTAGCATTAGAGAGGAGTAAATAAACCAAAGGGCATTTCAAAGGTAGAATGGACATGATTTGTGTCTCAGTAGGTGAGAAATGTGAGGGGAGGTAGTCCGAGATTACTCACATTTCTATTTTTATTTGGTGGCTGGATGGTGGTAATTATTAACAAAGATTACAAAGAGAAGGTGCAAGTTTGGGGATGAAGCAAGAGATGAAACAGCTACTTCAAGAACCCTGTTCTTGAAGAGTCATAGTAAGATAAAATAATCTTACTATAAAATAATCCACTATGTGAAATATTTAACTTTTTAAAAAAGATTTTAATGTTTTATTTTTATTTTTTTAAAGATTAAAAAAAAAAAATTTAGAGAGAAGGGTAGGAAGAGAGGCAGAGAGGGAGAGAGACATCAATGTATGGTTGCCTTTCACCTGCCTCCAGCTACGGATCTGCTAGGAGACCTGGCTTGCAACCTGGTTATGTGCCCTGGCTGGGGAATCAACCCAGCAACCCTTGGGTTCACAGGCCAATGCCAATCCACTGTGCCACCAGCCTGGGCTCTTTTTTAAAAAGACTTTATTCATTAATTTCAGAGAGAAGGGCAGGGAGGAAGAAAGAAAGGGAGAGAAGCATCAATGTATGGTTGACTTTCACCTGCCTCCAGTGAAGGACCTGACTGGAGACTTGACTTGAAACCTGGTTATGTGACCTGGGGAATTGAACCAGCCACCTTTTGGTTCACAGACTGGTGCCAATCCACTAAGCCACACCAGCCAGGGCTATCGAAATATTTAACTCTTGCTTCACCTTGTCATCTGGCTGGTAATCTGCAATGGTTCCTCGGACATAATGGACCAGGGAGTCGATGAGTCCATCACAGCTTCTCATCGCCTTCCTCCCATCAGGGCCAGCTGAACTCATGTTTCTAGCAGGAAGAACAAACAAAACACCATAGGACTTTGGCCATGTATCCAATAGGTTCTTGTTTCAAAGCTTTACTTGATACTTCCTTCTTCCAAGGGTTTGGAAAACTGGCAAAATTGTCAAGATGTGACAGACTGGGGTCTATATCAACTGTTCAATGGTTATTAAATTTGGACACATCTAAATATATTCATAAAACGTGCCACCATCAATAAAAGTCTTCTGTCTACTTCACTCTAAGCAAGGTCACAGCATTATGTAGTTAATTTTCATCCCATTTTTTAGAGTATACATATGAGGTAAAGATTTTGCAATTAACAGAACAAATGATACAACACACATTGTGTACTAGATAGCCAAGTTCCAATTTATTCTGTGACTTAACTGTAATCTGCAAAAAGTTACTTAAATTCATTGGGCCTCAGTTTCCTCATTTATAGAGACAGGGTGTTGGACTATATTATTTGGAGGTTTTGTAGGCTTCAGTATAAACTGTTATTGACAAATACTGAACCAAATACTCTAAAATGTCATGATTCTATACTTAAAATGGCACAGAGGTGTCACAAAAAATGCAGGGTTTCAGAGTGTGTTAGACCTATGTCAGAAACATAACCTATAAATATCTCTGCACTTAGTCTATTTCTAATTTTGCTAAGCCATGACACCTTTCTATAAACAGTAACTGAATCTACAAGTGGAGGTTGTTTCCTTATAGAGAATGGAAGCTTATTGAATAAAGTAATGATATGGGGATCATGCTTCAGATTTATATCATGTTTATAGTCAGGTATTATTACTATGTTCTTTTGGATTAAGTTTTTCTTGTTAGATTAGCCATTTAAAAATATCTCCCCCCTCCAATGTCTTTCTCACCAAGAATGGAAAAAATAAAAGCAATGCTTTTTGCTAACTTCAGTTGCTAAGAACTATTCCTATAAAATTTATCAGACTAGTTTCTCTTACTGGTAGGGTAGAGTATTCAAAGCTCATTAAAGATGTGTTTATAATATATCAGTGTTGTTCTGAACATCAAAAGAACTACAATTCTGCAAACTTTGAGGGTCTCATTTTTTTTCATTTAAAAAATAATATAGTGCAAAAAGACTTTCTGCTCCCACTACTACTTTCAATATATACTCTGCCAAAGAACAAAGGCTCCCAGAATCATAGCAAGAACTAAGGGAACAAGGGAAGAGCACACCGCACTAGACTCAGCTTCCACTCACATCTATAGGTAGAAACTGACGATTCTTGACTGTTTTACCAACAAACATGCAATTTCATGATTCAACCTAATATTTGAAAAGAGGGGGCTAATACACCTAAAACTAAGGATATTCTAACAATTTAAATATTGCTGAATTGATAAAACCATTTTTTATCCTAACAAAATCCCTTCTGTGGTTTTGGTTCTCTTTTGAAATTTCTAATTAAAGAGTCACTTCCTTACTTAATTTTTACTGTACCTGAAAAACTTTGACATGTTGTAACTAAAAAAAAAAAAAGAAGATATTGAATGGGTTCGTAAATTGTTAATAAAATCATTTTTACTATAGTTTTTAGCTCAGGAAGTGATCATATGAACCAAGATCCTCTAACCATGAGCCTGTCTCCCTATTTTGCATATGGAAAACGGAGGTCTGATGGCTTTACATTAATTTTCCAGGTGACAGCAAGTTCGTGGTAAAGTCAGGACAGGACAGCTGCTCTTTATTCCATGCCCTGGGCGGCTCCAGAGTGGAGCAAGTCATCTAACATTCACTCAGTCTGCCATTTGTTTAGCAAACATCATATGTCCCCAAATCCAAGACAATGCTATCATACTTTAAAGCTTGGAAAAATGACAGTGGCGTAAGATTGCTCCAACAAGTCAAGGTTTGGTCCTTCTTACTAGCTAAACCCACTACATACCTTCCAGAAGGGTGACTTCAGGGCATTTATTTTGGGTGAGAATGGTGATTCAGTTTGGCAGTACTGACAGTTCACACGCACTAACTGTTGTCTGGTAGTTTGGTATTATCCAGACTCTACTTGCTTGAAATGAGACTTATCAGGGGTTTCTGGCAGTTGATACCTTTGCTGACAGCAAGTGCACGGAACCCCACTGCTTCAGTATTTGCTCCTGCATATCAAAGATAGTTCCTCCCTTACTCAGTCACCCAGAAATATGAATGATAAGGGTGTATCATTTTATAGCACTGCATCCATGAATAGAAAAGTCACTAGTCAGAAAGGAATTTGTTATTGTAGCACCCTATAGCTATTAGAAAATATACTCATCATAAAGTATTTTTTCAACAGCTAATACTTCAGTTTGTAGGAATCAGAGAATTAACATAGCTTATCTTAGGCAGAATTGATTTTCCTGAATCCTGAGAAACATTTACATATAACTGTTTCCTATGAATAGCCCAATAGAAGTTTAATATGGAAAGATATCTCAAAACTATGAACAAAACATACCAAAACAATTACCTTGTTGAAATGTAAAAGAGAATGAGTTACTCAATAAACACTGGTTATTAAGAGTTACCAATGAATATGCTGGAAATGTTTAATTTAGTGTCTATTGTTTGAATTAAATGATGAGTTTATTTTCAGCTGGTATAAATCAACAGAAGTCTGAGTAAATACATGGGTACCGCTTAGGAAACTAAAACTGTACACTACTGCATACTAGAGTTTGAATCTAAAAACCAGGTCCTTAGACTACAGGTTAGGGTTTGCTGCCCACCCACCAGCTCCCCACCCCTGCATCTCAGGAGGGGGAAGCGGAGAAGATAAAATAACTCTTCACACTTGTGTTTGATATTAAGGAGGACTTTGCTGGTACTACAACCCGTAAGGGGTGGGAAAAACAGACTGAACAAAACTTCACTTACTTAGGAGGATTCCGGTGTTTTATCTGAAAGCATATCAGCGATTCATGACCCTCCCCAGGACTACTATTCTTACCCATTCCTGAGTGTCACACAGAAAAGGAGAAAAGAAAATCAAACACTCTGAATCTTATTAGGATTTAAAGAAAGAATGGTTATGTCTTTGTTGAGATTAAGGACAATGTGACTAAACCTTAAGTTCATATGGCCCACCAACGAATGGACAATGTTAAATGATAAAAGTAGCTGCAATTTAAGTAGGCACTAGACATTATCGTAGGTCTTTTACAAATACCACAGTCTGTACTTTTCACAAAATTCCTGGTACTTTTCACAAAATTCCTTTAATATTCGCTAAAATTTCATCCAGAATCTGGACATGTGGCTTGTTTAAAATCAGAATGACCTAGTTCTCACAGGATTTTTGATGGCACTGCCATACAAGGGCACTGTGTGTGTGTGGCTGCCAGGTGCACATTGTATACAAGACCTGCTGCCTAGGATGCCAATCTTCAAGTTCTAACCAGGACATTGAGATCATGATTGCCTCAATACTTTAAAAAACTGTGGGTGCATCTTCCTATTCACCCACAATTACAGGCTTCCTAATATCATGTGTTGTAAACTGTGCAGTAGTATGAATTAAGCACTTGGTCAGAGTCCATTCTAAGACCCTGCAGGCAACTGATAGAGTCTGGCCGATAAGGAGGCACCCTTCTTCCTCCTGTTATTTGAGATTCAGGTCTGGGCTTTTGTTTAACTCTCAGATGAGGCATCTCAGACAGTTGGGCCTTGTCTGTGATGGACCCCGAGAGAGCAGCCGCAGTTGCACAGAACAAAAGAGGAGCCTCATTTGAACTGGCGGAGCAACAGAAGTCTCTGCCCAAAGAAGGGCTCGTCTGTTATTCTGAAGTCAACATCAGATCCTGAAGGTATCCGCCAACATCAGCCAAAGTCAAGTGTTGTATCTGCAAACAGAAGCAACATTCGGAGGTAGAACAAAGCTCTACAACCTACGTGTTTTGTTCCTTCCAGGACAAGGAACATTAACTGAGCAAAGATATGTCAGCATTGATTACACATCAAGAAACCAGAATGTGGAGGAGAAACTCTATCCTTGAAATCCTTTAGTTCTGCCTTCCTGCATTTTTTGGGTCTTCCAAAAGGATTCGTAGTAGTCAAAGCAGTCAGTAATCATCTGGTTGGTAGGCAATGGTCATTTCCCTAGATTTGGTAGGCTGTTCAAGGAGGAGTGCCAAATTCCACTTGAAATCAATTATAAACAGCAACTGAATTTCTAAAATATGCCCAGAAAGCCATTGGAACTTGAGCAGACATTCTTGATACCTAAAGCAGATGTCTAGTTACCAGACTAGAACTGATGAAGATGCTCAAGACATAGAGCAGAACAGCATGATGCTTCAATGGCCTGTACCTCCAAGACAGGGAAAGATTCCAATTCCAGGATAGCAAGAAAGTCATCAGTGGCTTTATCTGACCATATCAAATCACTCATTTATTTATAATGATAAATTTAAAAATTTTAATAGTAGTCTGACTATGATGATATTCTTCAGGGTTTTTTTTTCCCGAAAGACTTTCAGTGTCATAAGTGTTAATAAAACATTATCTTAAATTGTAAGCTATACAAAGGTTTTTTTAAAACATGAAAATTTTTTTTTTATATCTCTAACAATGGCATTCTTTGGAGTTTCTCTTTCTGTTCAAGGCAACTCAAATGATTGATAAAGACAGACAAGCAAATATTGTCTTCTTAATATAATAAAAATAATTCTTATTTCCTTTGCTGATTCTTTTTCCTCCATTATTCATGTATTTTCTTTAATAATTATCCCAGGTCTAGGCCCAAACTAGGTAGTTAATATTTCTGGTAACAACAAGAGTTCTTTGGCCAAAGGAAATGTTGTGCATTTTCTGCTAAGGCCATGAAAGGGATATCAGAAAACTTTGTCTGAAGCAAGGGGATCTCTGCAGGGGTGGTGGTGGCAGCTGTGCTGCTTGATGAGTCCAATGAGACCCATGCTCTTAGAAACATCGAGGTCACCGGGTAAGCATGGCCATATTTGTTTTGTTTATTTGATTTGTTATTTATTTACTTAGAGAGAGGGGAAGGTAAGGAGAAAGCGAGGGAGAGAAACTTCGATGTGTGGGAGAAACACCTATTGGTTGCCTCCTGCACAGGCCCCAACCAGGGACCAGGCCTGAAACCCAGGCATGTGTTCTGACCAGGAATCAAACCAGTGACCTTTGGCTTTGCGGGATGATGCTCAACCCACTGAGACATGCCAGCCAGGGCTGATTATTTGGTTTGTTTGCTTCACTAATTTAATTATTGTTGAGATATTCCAAACTAATGACCTAAAACCTTTGAAACTTGGCTTAGACAAAACATCATTTAAAAAATCAAGATCTAAACCAGGCTGGTGGCATGGTGGATAAGGTGCTGGCCTGGGAACCAAAGGTCACTGGTTCAATTCCCAGCCAGGGCACATAACCAGGTTGCAGGCCAGGTCTCCAGCCAGGTCCCTGGCTGGAGGCAGGTGAAAAGCAACCATACAATGATGTTTCTCTCCCTCTCTGCCTCTCTCCCTTCCCCTCTCTCTGAAAATAATAAATAAAATATTTTTAAAAAATCAAGATCTTATTTACCCATTTAAGTACCACTTACACCTTTTAAATTTATTTGAAGAGAAATTTACAAAATAATCTAATTCATTAAACCACATGTATACCTAAAATACCCACCCAACTTATAAAATGAGATTATGACTTATAGTGTAACATTACTAGAATTATTGCTAATTCCATTATATATGCTTATACATCAAACATAAGAAGTTTAAATAGCCATGTAACTGAGCTTGAAGCTAGTGAGTCAACTGTATTTAAATTTCTGTAAAAGTCACTCTTCAGGTTGAACTATATGGATACTTCCATCAGGTTTACACAGTCTCAGCTTAGTTTTATGTTACATTATTTTCAAGATGTAAATAACCACAATTATTTCAAAAGTAAATTCTGGATTTTAGGTCTACATTCTTACAGAAGGAAGAATAGTTTCTTTGATGTCAGGTGAGTTAGGGTTCATTTAATATTTTTAGTTAGTTAAATAATAATTTGGGGTTTTGCACAGGGCTAAACCAAATAAATCCTTTTCTGTCACAAGTATTCATAATAAAAGATGAATGACCAAAGATAAATAGAACGAAAATGGATAACTAAGAAAATGCAGATTCAGTAAAGTTCTGAAGCTTGATATCCAGATAAGCATAAAAAAAGTGAAATTCAGTATAACAACAACATTTATGTGTGCTGGAACAGACAGATGTAATTGAATATATTAAAATTTTACATGGAGAAATTCCTGTAACCCCATGGCTACTTAGGAATAAGACCAATAGTGTAGCTTTTCTATTTAAAGGTAAGTTTACTTCCTCTGAGTATTACCCACCCCAGCTAGATTTATAGTGATAGATGACAAGGACAATTAAAAATTTCAGTACATGTAACTATATTATACATTTATCAGAACACATTTACTACACCATGACACATGTGGGGAAACATGAAGATTAAGTCAGTTGTAGAGAAAATGTATTACCAATTGCTTTTCCTCTAACTGGCATATAGAGGTAACAGTATAATTAAGAAAAAGGAATATGTTTTATAATGCACTATAGTAATATTTTATCATTTTGTCATATCACCCTAAATATCATGGCAAATTCCAGAGTGGTTTTTACAATACAGAAACAGTCATTAGTCAGGCTGTGGTGACAAGATTAAGGAAGCAATTTCATTACCCTTTCTCAATATGACTTATTGAAAAAAGATACAGCTGACTACTAATAGAATGATGAGATAAAGTTTAAGGGAAACACTCAAATACCTACTCATTAGCTAATAACTCTGTAAATATGAGTCTCCAGTCAACATTTTCCTCCCAACCCCCTGGCAACTTCAATTAAGCAATTCAATGCTTCCGCAAGTCCTTCTATACTTCTTTTATGTGTCACATGTATAATATGATAATCTCTTCAGGTGCCTAGCTCTCTCACTAACCCTAGAGTTCCTCTACAGCAAAGATAGGTTCCATTCCCCTCTGACATTTTGGAAACTTAAAAAGTGCTCAAGAAACAATGATAGGGTGGGATAAGAGCAAGAGGAAAAACAGATCAAGAAGGAAAATCCTAAGAAGGCTGGACTTGTGGCCTTTCTCAAATTTCTGTAATGGTGGAAGAGTTACTGGCACCTGATTTCTTCAACTGAAGAATGAGACTACTATCACAGGTTGCCTAGATGTATTTGTGTTTGGCCTGAGTGTTTTTCAGAGCCTTGAATCTTACTGCTCTTTGGGGTAAGCTGTTGCCCCCATGTCTAGTCTGAAAGCCCCCACCATGCCCCATGATCTTATACCTGTCCTCTTAGATGCCTGTCTGGCCCCTGGAGGCACATTAATTTCCAACCTCTGAATTGTTTCCACCTCTTCCTTTTTTTTTTTTTTTTTAATAATCCTCACCAGAAGATATATTTATTGATTTTAGAGAGAGAGGAGGAGGAGGGGAGAGAGAGACAAAGCGAAACATCAATGTGTGAGAGAAACATGGATCAGTTCCCTCCCATACACGCCCTGACCTAGGTTTGTGCCCTGACTGAGGATGGAACCATAACCTTTTGGAGCACAGGACAATGTTCCAGCAAACTGAGCCACCTGGCAGGGGCATTCCTAGATCTTTTTAAGAGAATAAAGATTTATGGAAGAAAAGGGAAGAGAGGGAAAGAAGCCATGAGAATATGAAGGAATGGAGAATAAAAAAATGTTTGGTAGTATGGACAACAAGTGGGATTGAATTTGGTTGGTGGGAGGGAATGGGAGGGTGGGAAAGGGGAGAGCAGGGGATGGGGAAATGGGATGCATGTAATATAACAACAATCAAATTAAATTAAAAAAAAAAAGGAAACACTATCCAACTGAAATAAGCCAGACTTAACAGGCCAAATGCATGATTTCACTTAAACCACTTTACACCCACCACTATGGGTGTAATAATTTAAAATTTTCAATTAAAAAATAATAAAAATAAAAATAAATGTTTGGTAGAAACTTTGGACCTAGCCTTAATAATCATTGAATTGAGTTATGTCATATCCAAAGATTTCCCAAGTGTGACAATCAGGGAGGTAGAACACACAGACTTGTCATGCCAATTCCCAAGCAGTCACCTATACAAAATAGAAGAGCAGGGCCGCAACGAGAGTGCATGTAGGAGAGGGGTCCAGGCCAAAGAGGCAGCTAATGCTTTTCTGGTAATCTACAATTCTATGCTTGTTACATAAGTCCTTCGAAATCTGAAAAACCTGGAAGGGTATCCTGCTGATTGTAATAAATTATCAAATTACTTAAACTGTTACACTTCTTGCCCCAAGTAAATTAAATACACACACACACACACACACACACACACACACACACACACACATATATATATATATATATTTTAAATGAGGCATTTTAGTTTTTTTCCACTCAAAAAAAAAAAAAAAAAAAAGATTAAAACACTGAAGCTTTACAATACCATCCAAGAAAACAAAGAAATGGTTTCTTCTTTGAAAAAGGGTGTGTAGAGAAATATGCCTATATCCTTAATTATCCATATTTTGCTCTTAATGGAAATTCAGTGTCTACACTTTGCTGGTAAATGTGTAACAGCCCGCTTTCTGGAAAGCAGGGATATCAGGGAGAGCTCTGATTTGGAGTGTTTGCCAATTTCTGTGGTATAAATACTCCACCATGGCTGATTTCAAGCTACCAACATGATGTCACGCATGTGGAGTCACAAAGAGATTTCTACCTTCTCAATATACTCTCTGTTAATACAATTATTTTTCTCCCTGAACTCATCACATCCCTATCCTCTTCACATTAGCTAACACTGCATACAGAAGACCACAATGAACCCCTTACCATGACCTTGAGGGCCCTACAGTCTGGCCTTGGCTTAAGTTTCCAATTTGTTTACTTTCCATCACAAATTTGAAACTCTTGCCAGACTCGATCATTCACCTAATTTGTTTATATCTTCAATTGTTCACTCATTCAGTTATTCTTTTCCTTCATATACTTTATACTTGCTTACTCTATGCCAGAAACTGGGTATGAGGGATAAAAGATTTTTAAAAGGCATACACTTGTCTGCATGTGTCAAAAATGAGCCCAACATGCAGAAGAAGAGCAAGCAGAGATGGGATTTTTTAAAAATCCCAACTTGGCATTAGCAAGTTTGAGTACCTGCCGTTTTCAATTGCAATAACCCTGACTGATACACTTGCCACATTAAGAACAACTCTGCTGGACATTGTACAGCAATGAGAGCTATAGAGAAATTTGAAAATGCAAAATGTTTTTAAATGGATCAAAAACTTTTAAAAGCTCAAAAGTACATTCAAAAAGCAGTTACAATGGACAGTACAGAAGATGAATTCAAGGGAGGCCATATAGGCACCTCTTTCACTGTTAAGAATTCAGTCCTTCATCCTTAGAGAATCTGTGACTATTGAACAGTCCACCAAGGCCCAGCTCACCTGGCACCTCAGCCTCTTTTTCAATGTCTTCTGCTCTCACTCAGAGAGCATGAATGGCCCATTGTTCCACACTTCTGCAGCACTGCACTTAGGACTCTGACACCAGTATGGCATCAGAGTCACCTGGGGGCTTGTTGAAAGTAAATTACTGGGGTCTACCCTGACAGCCTCTGACTCAGTGGCTCTAGGGTAGGACCCAAGAATTCCCAACAAGTTCCAGTTGTGGCAGATGCTACTTCTCTGGAGACCCCACTTTGAAAACCACTGTTCTAACACATGTCACTGTAGCAGTGGTTTTGATCATTGTCTGGCAGCATCGCCAGCTAGATTAGAAGTTCCTGAAGAACTTTCTAATTTATCTTTGTGAAACTCTCAGAAGCTAACATAATGTATTCTACAAGTTGTATCTGATACGCATTACTGTGTGACTAACTGGGGATAAGAGAAACATCCTAAGTTCCTTCTGTTAGCACCCAGGTTTCCTCAAGTGAAAAAAAAAGAGGAAGAGTAAAAAAAAAAGAACTGGAGAAAAGGTCAAAAGGCAGAATACATCTTGCCTTCTTTGGGGCTGCCTAATGTTGACTGTATATTCTGTCTGATTTCTTTTGGTTCTTGGACATAAAGGACAATGATTATTTTCAAATATGAGAAAGCTTGAATACACTTGATACTAGAAAAGTTAAGACAATCATTTTTCTTCCTTCTGTATGTGTTCTGATTCTTCTTGATTTAGTTGGCATCTGACAGCCCAAGGGGGAGAAAACATTTCAAGCATTTTTCATCCCAATATTTGGAAATGCTGATCAAATTAACTTCTTTGTAGCTTGTTCTTATGGCAAGGCATTCTGTCACTTTAAGCAATGCTGCTTTATGGCTAAGAATAAATTTAAATGAAGAGGTGAAAGCTCTAAGATATTGAATAAGATACATGTAAATGGAAAGCCATCCCATGTTTGTGGATTGGAACAATTAATATTGTTAAGAAGTCCATACTACCTAAAACAATCTACAGGTTCAATGTAATCAAAATTCCAATGGCTCAGTTGGGTGGTTGAGCATCATAACTTACAAAGCAGAAGGTCACCAGTTCTATTCCTAATCAGGGCACTTGCCTAGTTTGTGGGTTTGTCCCTGGTCTGGGTGTTTAGGAGAGGCAACCAATGGATGTTTCTCTCTCTTATTGATGCTTCTCATTGATGTTTCTCTTCCTCTCTTTTTTCCTCCCTTCCTCTAAAAGTAAATAAAATCTTTCTAAAAATTCTAATTGTATTTTTCACAGAAATTAAAGAAAAAATTATATATTTTATATGAAACCACAAAAGACCCCAAATAGCCAAAGCAGTCTTAAGAAAGAAGAACAAAACTGGAGGTATCACGTTTCCTGATTTCAAATCATATAATAAATCTGTATGTTATTTAAAACCGTATAGTATTAAAAAAATAGTATGGGTATTGGCATAAAAACAGACACACAGTTCAATGGAATAGAATTGAGAGCTCAGAAATAAACCCACCCCATATATGGTCAATTAGTTAATACAAAGAGTCAAGAATATACAACCTGGAAATTAAAGCCTCTTTACTAGCTGGTGCTGGGAAAAGTGGACAGCCACATGCAAAGAAGAAAACTGACTAACAATTTACACCATACACAAAAATTAATTCAGAGTGAATTGAAGACTTGAAACCATAAAACTCTTAGAAGAAACTACAGGCAGTAAGCTCTCTCATATTGGTCTTGGAGATAACTTTTTTCACTTGACATAAAAATAAAAGGCAACAACTACAAAAATAAACAAGGGAAACTATATAAAATTAAAAAGCTTCTGCATAGCAAAGGAAACCACCAACAAAATGAAAAGACAACTTACTGAATGGAAGAAAAATTTGCAAAGAATGTATATGATACACAGTTAATATATGAAATATATTAAGAACTCATATAATTCAATAATATAAAAACAAATAATCCAATTTAAAAAAGAGAAAAATTCCCAATAGGCATTTTCCCAAAGACATACAGATGTCTAACATGTATATAAAAAGATGTTCAACATCACTAATTAGGGAAATGAAAATCAAAACCACAATGAGATATCACCTTACAGCTGTTAGAATGTCTGTCATCAAAATGTGAACACACAAGTGTTGAGAGGACGTGCAGAAAAGGGAAGCCTTGGGCATTGTTGGTGAAAATATAAATTGGTGCAGCCACTATAGAAAACAGTACGGAGATTCCTCAGCAAATGAAAATTAGAACTACTGTACGAAACAGCAATTCCACTTCTAGGTATTTATCTTAAGAAAATAAAAACACTCAAAACAACAATATATAAACCCCATGTTCACTGAAGCATCATTCACAGTAACCAAGATATAGAAACAATCTAAGTATTCACTGATGGATAAATGGATAAAGAATATGTGATACACATGCTCACACGCACGCGTGCGCGCGCACACCCACCCACACACACACACACTGGAATATTATTGAGCCATAAAACCGAAGAAAATTCTGCCTTTTGTGACATGTGAATGAACCTTGGGGGGCAGTATGCTAAATGAAATCAAGTCAAGCAGAGGAAGGCAAATATATAATCTCACACACAGAATCTAAAAAAAACAAAACTGAAATCGCAGATACAGAAAACAGACTGGTGATTGCCAAAGGTGAAAAGGATTTGGGGGTGCTGAAGGTGTTGGCAAAGTTGTTGAAGAGAGTCAAAAGGTACAAATACAAGCTTCCATTATAAAGGAAATAAGACCCAGGGATGTAATGTACAGCACGGCAACTATAGTTATAACTATACTGCATATTCAAAAGTTGCCGAGAGTAAACCTCTCAAGTTCTCATCGCAAGAAAAAATATTCTGTAACTGCAAGGTGATAGGTGTTAACTAGACTTATTGTGGTCATTATTTCATAGTACATACAACGACAGGTCATTACGTTACGTGTCTGAAATTCATATAGGTCAATCATACCTCAATAAATGGATAAAAATAACACTGGGTTCAAAATTTTTTCAACATGTTATGAAATTAATTTTTGTAAATTAAAAATAGCATGAAGTCTGCCTTAAACGCTGTGAGATGGGCAAGCCAGTCTGCATGGACTTCCAGGTGTTCAGATCAGATGGCTGATTTCGCTGCTAGAAATAACATCCTCTCTCTGTGAGCTCTTGTGGGTAGCTTCTAAACCAAACACATCTGGAAACCAGCCTCTGTGGATACCTGAACTTCTTTGATTGTCTCTACATACATTGTTCTCATAGTTAGGATCTCAAGGTAATGAGATACAATTTAGACAGACATGAATGCAATATTTAATAGGGGGTGGGGGGATTAGAGCATGGAATTACCTGAAGCAGCCTGTGATATTGTAGAATATGTCAAAATCGAGCACACCATTTGCTTTGGGGTAGTCTCCTTCTGGCCACCCCGAAAAGGGGATGATGATAGTTTCAGTCAGGATGAGCAAGGCTTCTGTTATCATGAGATTCTTGAGTTTGTCGCTGGAGGACAAATTCCACAGCAAACCTAGAATTAAAACAATGCAGGGCTGGGTCAGAAGGACTGCTGAAAAGGGCTAAGGCTAGTTATTTTTTAGAGGGTGAAAAAAACTTGTTTATAGCTAATTAGATGGCAATGGAAGCTGGCCCATAAGAACAATTAAAAAATAGATAAGGAGGAGGGGAGAGAGCTTACCATATAGAACTATGCAGGTTTAAATTCATCAGGAGGCCCTGGTTGGTGACACAGTGGATAAGGCGCCAGCCTGTGAACCTAAAGGTCGCTGGTTCGATTCCCAGCCAGGGCACATAACCAGGTTGCAAACCAGGTCTCCAGCCAGGTCTGCGGCTGGAGGCAGGTGAAAGGCAACCATACAGTGATGTTTCCCTCCCTCTCTGCCTTTCTCCCTTCCCCTCTCTCAGGAAATAAATAAAATCTTTGAAAAAATAAATAAATTCATCAGGAATGTTCACGAAAGCCAGAAATTGTTAAACATGTATTGCCTCCAACTATGCTTATGCCTGTCAACAGTAGGCCTGTCACCAATGACTATTTACTGACTCCTGACTAATGACAATTTTGATGTCATCCTGGAATTCATGCTGGCTATCTCGTGTCTTTCTTACAGTCTGGCAGTGAAGGAGAAACAAAGTATTTTCTCTGTCTGCCAACTTTTATGACTTAAGCACTGGTTTAAGTGAGGAACCACATTTACTTATATCACTTTCCCTTTCCTTTTGAACTTTGCCCCCACTCCTGCCCCACCCACCTCAGGAAAATATTAAGATAATAAGGTATTGTATTTTCCAGGGCATTTGTGGGGCAAACTGAAGCTGGGTAATGAGAAAGAATACAAAACGGTACATGCTCTTAGGATTTGTTATTTTTACAAATTTTTCACTCAAATATTTGTTTCAGTGGAAGGACTTGCTATTCCAGTGACTCTCAGTAGTACAGTTGCCTGGCCATCTCTTATACCTCAGTGGGTTTCTCTAACTCACTAGCATCCAGGAAAGGAGAAAGAGAGCAGTAACAGAAAGAAGGGATCTTCATTTTATTCCTGTTCACTCTCCCGTCACCCGGTCAATAGCTCCTACTTATTAAATTTACTGTTTTGTCTATATGATGGAAAGAAGCAGCACAGGTATACAGGACAGTCTACATTACGAAAAAAAGCAAACATGGCACTCTTGGCTGAATTATGCGGTGTTATCAGCTGCCCTATCTTTAATGAGTGAAATAATAGTCTGTACAGGTAAAGCTTGGTAATTATTCAACCATGCTTGTATTTGGCCCATGATTTAGACCACTTTAGGTCTAATGCATGTAGTCTTTTGTGTTTAAACAGTTTACTTTGGCTGTGTATAACACAGTCAAAATAATACATTTCTAAAACAAACTCAATAACCCAATTTCCATTGCAGCCTAACACTTAGCTTCCATTAGACACAGACAACTAGGTCTTGGGTCTTGTAAGGACTAGAATTCTGGCTAATGAGGCCTTTTCCTGATCAAACTAGCATTTGGGGTTAGTCATCAGCAGTGTCCCTCAGAGCCACAGGGCTTGTAACACAATGACCTCATTCCTCCCACTTCACTTACAGGCCCTGGAAGGGGGAGAGACAGACCAAAACCCCCAAGGTGGTTCAGAACAATTAAAGGCAGGTCTGAGGTTGAGTTTTGGTTACTAAGATACAAAACAAAGTTAAAAAGAAAAGAGAAGAAAGGGGAAAAAATGCTTCCTGTCCTAAAAAGCAAACAAACCAAGAGTCTCTGACCCTGGTGATGGAATGAGCCTTGACTTGGGGTTGGTGAATACACTATATAATGGTGTGTTGTAGAATTGTATACCTGAAACCTCTCATTTCCCAATGTCACCTCAATTTAGAAAAACAGGGGCCTCTGGCTGCTAGAGGCTTAAGTATGAAGTATAATAACACTTTCCTCTTTATAAAGGACCACACAGGGTACTCAAAGGAAAAGTGCACCCTACAATAAAAGAGATTAATTTGAACAAAGGGAGTGGAATTTTCCTTCAACAGTCAATGTTCTTTATAGCTTGACATGCAATTATTATTTCTACATTATTTCTATGGTTTGCAGTGTTTTAGTATACACACCTTTTAAATTTTTAATGTTGTGTAGAAATGTCATGCCTACCAAATTTCTGTATGGCAACAAAGTTAGGAAAGAGCTTAAATGTTCACTGGAGATTTGAGATTACACCCTTATATACACATACCCTCATACATGCACACACTAAATCAATAAATGACCAATTACAAATACAGAAAACATGTATGAAAATATTTTGGCTCACTGAAATTACAAACTTCTAAAAGAGCACTGAAGGAAACAGAAGGATCTACTTGTAAGATCCAGCTCTGTTGTTGGTAGAAATGAACTTACCTTGTATCAAAATATTGACAAGAGGGTTTTATTCTGACACTAGAGTTTCAGAATAATAGATAAGCAGTTTCCAAATAAAATTAGCCCAGTGGCAAATCAGACTCACATATCCTTGGGCTATATTCCAAAGTGACTGAGCCAGAACCTCAGGATAAATTCTGGAAATTCTTATTTTAAAAACGATTCCCACCCTAGCCAGGTAGGTCAGTTGGTTAGAACATCGTCCTAATATACCAAGGTTGTGGGTTTGATCCTGTCAGGGAACATACAAGAATCAACCAATGAAGGCATAAATGGCTGGAACAACAGATCAATCTCTCTCTCTCTCTCTCTCTTTCATTTTCCCTCCTCCTTCCCACCCTTCCTCTCTCCCTCTTCTTCCTCTCTCTCTCTTTAAAAAAAAAGTCAATAAAAAAGATATATTGCAAAACTAATGGACTACATGGCCCTGAACAGATGTCCCTTTCAAGTGAAATGATTCTAGAATCCCTGATAAAGTACTTAGATTTAGTTTTTCATTTGTCTCACCTTTAACTTCTGGTCAATTTATTCATATTGCCTAAATTTCAATTATTAGAGTTCTTTGTTGATCTGCCTATAATTTTTTTATCACTAAGTTCTCATAGAGACAAAAAGAGAGGGAACTGGATTCTAGCAAGATATACTTTGAATAATTAGCAATAATGGTAGTTACATCATCCAGAAATTTATTTATTGACAACTGTTCTATTTGTAAAAAAAAAGGAAAAAAATAGCTAACTAGTAATAGGACCCTATACATATTAAAACCATGTCCTCTAGGACTGGAAATAAAGTTATTTAACTAAGTCTACATGACACTTTGGTAGCAAACCTTGCAAACTTTATCATTAAATAAATCCTTATTTTCAGTACATAAGGGGGAACAGGAGGAGGCAAAAAACTGGGTTTTTTAACTTTGTTTTCCAAAGTGATCAAGGAACATGAGGATTTATTTTTTTAGCAATCTCCTTTACATGGATATACTAGTGCTCCTTTCACCTAATTTTATAAATTTTACCTGGAATATCACATATCACAAAAGCCACTTATTCCATATTATAAACAAACCGAAAGTACTTTGTTGCACCTTACAAATGCAGAAAAAATAATATACAATTATTTAAAGAAGGTGCATAATGCAAAATGTTTTTGATATTTTACGAAGATATAGCAATCCATGAAATAGTTCCATAAAATATGCAAAAGTTAGTATGAATTTGCAACAAATTTCATTGACAGTTGTCCCCTGACTCTTCCTTCTGCAACATGCAGAACAGGGACAAGAATTCCCTGCTTTGTTCTCATCACCCATCTTTTTCCATCCCAGGCAGACCCTGCGCACTGCAGCCAGTGCTCCTCATTCAGTGACCTTGAAGCTGAATCTCTGCAATTGGTATGTGCTGTTCTCATTACAAAGTGCACTCCCGAGCTCCTGGCTGAGGGAGTGGGAGCAATCTCATTGGGGAGAAATCTTTGATGCTGAGAGCTTTTCACTGAAAGCAGGAAGAACCTTTCTCCTAGGCTGGTACAGAAAATCGGCAAATGCCAGAAAGGTCAGTGACCTGACCTTCTCTCCAACAGACAAAGCTCTGATGTTAAACTTAGGCATATACAGATACATACTTCTTTTAATAATTTGGTCAGAAAAACCAAGGTCTCACCTGAAAACACATCTGATTTTCTTATTTATGTATACGATTTCCAGGCTATAAGACTCTTTTTATACTTGGTCAAGACATCCACAGTCGTTGAGAAATGTACATGGGCACACAGCTGTTACTGCAATAACCAGGCCAGCATGAAATGTGTGACAACCTAATGCTAATGGATGCAAAAGTAGTTCAGAGAAACCCCTTTCTTCAAAACTGGGGAGGGACTGAATGTAAAGAATAGAGAGAAGTGATATTTGGGACAGCTGCTGAAGGATGAGAGGGTTCTCTAGGTGTGGAAGAGGATGCAAGTCCAAGACAATAGTAGCAAAGGCCTCAGGACAGAAAAGAAACAGAACAGACCAACAGATCCTTGTGGACTTCAGAACTTGGGGTGGAAGGATGAGAGGAGACCTGCTGCCAATGCTCACCCAACTCACATCTATAGAGAGGACTTTATCTTGTGGGTAACAGGAAGCATAATGAGACATTATTTTCTTTTTAGAAAGAAATCACTAGCAGAGTAGTGGCTAGACTGGAAAGGTACAGCCCTGAATCACGCAGGCCAGGTTCAAGGCTAGGGCAATGGCTGCCCTGAGAGGGGAAGGAGGCCTGACCCCAGGCAGTGATGAGGAGAGAGGGAAGGTCAAAGAGGAGTGAGGGAGAGCTCTCTGATCCGGGATTCACAAAGACAAGCCCCTTCCCACATATGAGTAAAAATGAGATCCCTGGCCCCAAGCAGTAGGTGGGAGCCACTTTGATACAGCAAAACACTTGGATAAAACTGGCTCAAATCTGGGCTTTGTTCTTTACTAGCTGTGTGCCTTGGACAATTTACTTACTCCCTCTGAACCTGACACTGATCACATGTAAATCATCAATAATGGTTTATGGAGCTGTCAGGAGGAACAGAGATGAAAAATAAAGAGCCTGAATTCAGTGGCTAGCACATAATAGGGGCTCCATAAAAAGATGTTTATGAAATAGCCAAGAAGATATTCACATATATGTATTTCTAAACAAAGATATAAATATATCTATTTAAGTCAACAATTTATTTTTAAGGCCAGGGAAGCACTTACCTCACCTTTCTATTAACAGAGCTAAAGGAAATTATTTATAAGGATTTGTATCCAACATTCAGGTATTAACCCAATTCAATTAACATGTAACAAATGCTCTCTGGTAGGAATTTTTGGCTCGTATTAGAAATTTTGGGACTTGCACTATCAATCTTCATTTATGAGCTATAAAGATGACTAGTTTCTATGGCATCGCTACCACAGAATGTTCTTTGGCCTAAGTTTTCTATTGTCTATACAAAAGAGGAGGAAGCCTGGCTCAATGGATTACTTCCTGGACACACACCCATATATCCTTCCCAAGCTTTCTGGCAACCTGGGTACTCTAACCTCAGTCACTCTTATCCAAGCTTCCTGTAAACAATCAGCAGCTTCTTTCTGCAGCTTTGCTTTGCTAGTAGTGGTGTTCATTTTCCTGGGAGTAACTTTTATTCTCCTTTACAAACACTAGTTCAAAGCCTATCCCTCTGTTAAGGTCCTCATTACCTCATTCATGAAGTCTTTTTTTGAGTGTAAAACAGGATAATCTGGTTCTCCCTTTTGTGATTCATTACTACATTTTAATGAAGAAAATGTTAGGTTCTAAATATAAAGTTTTTTGTTTCTTTTTTTTAATACCAACCATTACATAACCATTCATGATTTAGTAGCTAGAAAATAAAATCCATAACCTCTCTAGACTGTGATTTTCACTGCCTGGTACTTGTAGACTGCCTTGGAAATGTTGGCTCAATGAATGAGGGAGTGAGATCCCCATTTATTTCTATAGATATTTTAATGCAGCTCATAAATATGAATGAACTATCCCATGGGGCAAAACAGCATGCTGGCAGAAAAGTAACGTGATACAAGCCAACCTTCAGATAGTTTTATACAATTAAAATATACGAAGATAGAAAAAAATCATGTATTTTAAGATACAAATGGATAGGGAGGATATAAAATTTTTATAGAAAAAATCTGTTGTATAATAAAGTGAGGTTGACATAGTACAATATATTCAATCTAAAACCCTATTTATCCAGTACCTTCTTTTAAAATAAGAACACTGTCAACTATTGTCATTTAAAAAGTTTATATATTAGAAGGGTCAGATTCTTTGGGTCTTACTGTTCTTATCTGTAAAATTGAGATTTAATTCCCAATACCTAAAAATACTTCAAAACCCAAGCCTTTTGTTAAAATTAAAAATTTAAATGTATGTGTATCATCAGGGATAATGAAGCTCCTTAGAGTATCCCCAGGGCAACACTCCTTGATGACTGCAGGCAGTAATGCTCTTGCACTGTGGTGTATGCAGGGGGAATGGGCAGGGCTGATGGGGATTGCAGGGAGGGTGGGCTGAACATCAACGAATCAACCATTTTCTCCCTACCATACTCATTACTCACTTACATGAAACTAGGTTTCCCCCTCCATGCTTCAAGAATTACTAAAACTAGTGCTTTAACTTTATCTAATTGGTTCATATTTTTAATCCATTGGGCAGAAAGATGTTTATTTGCTCAACTAAGTATTTGAATAGAAATGTAAAGTATAGAACTGAGAAACATATCCAGACACTTCCATGGGGATGGAGGGTTAGGTGGGCTAGGGAGCTGGTATTTTGAGGGGTCTGGTGATGGAAGAACTGGGAAATAGAGTGTCTAATGTTTTGACTAATTTGATTAAATGGATCCTTTCCACTGGGATACTATTTGACTCCCCAATTTAT
Source organism: Noctilio leporinus (assembly GCA_004026585.1). Classification (NCBI taxonomy): domain Eukaryota; kingdom Metazoa; phylum Chordata; class Mammalia; order Chiroptera; family Noctilionidae; genus Noctilio; species Noctilio leporinus. Next base: position 205,879 of record PVIW01001160.1, read on the forward strand.
TTTCCTTGTGTAGATTTAGCAAAGAGTGTTACGTAAATAATAAAAAGAACTGAGTGTGGTTCTCATTGGGTTCTTCAGAATATTTTAGACACCAACACATTCTCAGACTTACAAAGTTCACTGTTAGTGAATTTATGCATAATTTTCATACAGTGAGTCTTGTCAAGAAGCTATTTTCAAGACATGTAGTCATAAGAGTTTCTAATTTAAAATGTTAAGCAAATATTAAGCAAAATATTTCGCCTTCAGAAGAAAAGGAATTCAAACTGGACTTGAACTTGTGGTCTTAGGCAGCAGGGGCAGTGTCCCTTGAAAGTCATCTATCAAATAACAATGAGTCCATCAATCATTTGTTCCAGGAAACTTAAGAAAAAGAGAAATGACATAACATATCCAGCTAGGGTGCATTTTGTGCCCTTTAATAGTCAATGAGCACTACCTGTTATTTGCTTTTTAGTCTCCAAGTCTCTGGTTTGCTTCAGCACCTGCAGCAGCCGAGGGATCCCATTGAGTTCAGTGACCTCCAACTTGTTGTCATTGTCTTCAAATACCAAGTTCCTCAAGGCTCCGCACACAGCTCTCTGAACATCTTCATTTGGAACTTTTAGGAGCTGCAAAAGCTTGGGAATGCCGTGAAGCTGATTGACCTGGGGAAGAAGTGGATGCATATTTCAGACAGTTAATAATTTTGATAGCCTTAAAAATATCCAGTGAAATATGAATGAACAGATATAAAGTTGATCATAACTTCCATTAATCAACAACTATGTGTGGCACAACCTGAGATTCACGGTGTATAACATACTCCTGTTATATAAGGTATCTCTTATTGAGGAGCTTACAATAAATTAGGGAAGTTAAAACAAATACCTATGAAAATACGTAAGGCAAAGTTAAGTGGTAAAAGGTGGATAAGTGATAGCTAAGTGGATAGAGTTAAGTGATAAATGTCTTGAGCATAATAAAGATGAAGAGAACTGGGAATCTGAAGAGTAAGGCACGGTTTATGGAAGACATTACAGTCAATATAAACTGAACAAATCACCCTCCTCAATGGTGGCAAGAAAAATTCATTTCCCATAGTAGCAATGGAAACTAACCCTAAATTAAGCTTTCTTAAGAATCAATTGCTTTGAGTATTTAAAATGATTTATACAAATTATTCAAACATTTTTTTAAAAGAATTTTATTTATTTTTAGATAAGGGGAAGGGAGGGAGAAAGAGAAGAGAAACATCAACATGTGGTTGCCTCTCTCGTGTCTCCAACTGGGCACCTGGTCAGCAACCCAGGCATGTGCCCTGACTGGGAATTGAACTTGTGATGCTTCTGTTCATAGGCTGGAGCTCAACCCACTTAGCCACACCAGTTAGGGCTCAAACATATTAATAAAAGTAAATCACATAACTTTACACTTTTTAATGTGCTATTTTAAAAATATCTCTTCTACACAAATACACAAAAGACAGCATGCTGTCTATCAGAAAAAGGAACAGAACTAGGAATAAGAACAACAGATAGTTGAGGTTCCGAACCCTATGGCTGTTTGAGAAAAGGCCAGGTAATAGCAACCTGAGCAAGGTGACTTTGTATGTTAGGTTGCAAATACTATCTAGAGACATCAAGAGGTGGACACAGGGTTGCTGCGGATAAACATTAGGTTTCAGACTAGCACTTTTCTTTCTCATAGGCTCCAGTAGCATTTGATTAAACATATTTTATGTTGGTAAGAACTTTTGGCAAAGATCTCAGTGATTTTTACCATCTTAATGCAGAAGTTTTTAGGAAGTAAGTTGTGAATGGGCATGCGTGTCCATTTCAGATGAAGTTCCTCACCTTTGAATGATGCCCTAATTCCACAGCAGTTGCCACTCTGTGGAGAGCTACACACATAGCATCTTCTCACATTTTCTATGTACCATCCAAGTCTTGCCTCCCTTTCATACAGATTAAGACACAGTCTGCCGATTTTACATCTTCCCTTGTTAGGATTAAGGCAAGGTTGTAAAATAATTAAATAATACACTAACCACAGTTATAATAAAATAAAAATAACAAGCCCTCCTCCCACTTCCATCATTGGGAAGTGTCAGCACAATGTTAAAGTGTTTTATATATACTACCTCAATAGCTTGCTAGAACCTTAAGAGGAAAGTACTCATTTGTTGCCTTAAGGCTTCGCTGGTGGTATGAGGAGTAATGCTCCCGCTTACTGGCTCTCTTCCTAGGAGATGAGACTGCAGAACAGGAGACAATTGGAAGAAAGACAATAGCAATTTTGATGGGCAATGTCTAGAGCCATTCTAATATATTTGTATAACAATATTAATGGTAAGAATTTCTTTTCATAGTTATCAATTAAATCTAGTCCAATAGATCATCTATGTGATCACTCCATCTATTCCTATTACTACATTTTCTTAAAAGCAGAAAGGCACAATTTACTTTAAAACCGCTTGGAACACTCACATGTTTGCCTAATTCTGTCAAATTTTGTTTCAGAGTTGGGTTTTAAGGTGGTTAAATGTCTTCCATAGACTCATAAATGCAGCTAGACTGAATTGTCACAGTAGCAGCATAAACATCAGATGCAAAAAGAAAATCCCATTTGTCCTGAAGGTACTTTGGCAGCTTTAGAAACACTGTATTGCTTGATTTATAATTTATAAGTTACCTTCTTCAAAAATATGATGTGAAGTGGCTTACTGACCACGTTGCACTTCCAGCTGTGACAATGGCATTGGTGAGAAGTGGCACCTGGAAGCCTTCTCCACTGCCCTGAGCCAGGTTGGCAGAGCTCTGTTTAAAGGCCTGCAGAGCCCTTCTCTTAGCCCACCACCTCTGTCCCCTTGACTTTCAGCACTTGCAGACATACCACACTCAGATAAATGCTGAAATCCAATGATAGCCCTACTTTACCATAGAATTTGACTCCCCTAGTGCCTGGCATCTACCCCACATTTAAAATAAAGAGTTTAGCTATTTTTATCCTTTGTATCACGCAAATGGATACAAATCATATTACATGCATGAAGCTGATGACGGTCTCCTCATTGTATAGAAGTAGAAGGACACTGACAATGATACCTGTACTCGTTGGGGCTGATGTCACATGTGCTGGTCTTGCCCCTTTAAATTGAGGGCAGCAGCTGGAACCAGAGAGGGTACATCTGTTTCTCAGTCAGACTAAATGCTCAGGGGATTTGCGCTCCCTTTGGGGAAAGGGAAAAAGAAACAGGCTCACATGAAGGTCTCAGAACTTCAAAGGAGCTTTCATTTGAGATGGTTCCCAAATACATGAAAAGGTAAAATCACATATTAGAATTTTAACTTTCTCTTTGACTCTATTCTGATTCCCTTCCCTGCCAACTCTAAAATCATTAAATGATAGGGGTTGCTGTTGGCAAGCCTGCAGAGAGGCCAGGTGGCCTCTATTGGAGCCAGGGCTCCCTGGCCCCAGTGCCTTTGCTCTCACTGCCTTTGCTGTGGGGAAGGCTGGGCCCCTCTGTTTCCCTCCTGGCAAACGCCCACTCATTCTGCAGGAGCCAGCTCAAATGCCACCTCCTCCATGAAATGTTGCTCCCTATAAATTGGTATAAGTTTCAGGAAGGCAATTTGGCAATTTATACCGGAAAGGAAAAATATTCTGTTCTAGAAATCTTTGTTAGGAAGCAATGTGAAACGCAGGCCCAGGCTAGTAACACACAGTAATAGTAACTACATTATTTGTAATATTGAAAAATAAGGAACCATCAACGTTCACGAAAGGGGGAAGACTGGTTAATGATTAACTGTCACATAGCCACATGTTGAGGTAGTGTGGGAGAGGCAGAACAATGTCTGAATTGGTAGATATTTCATTAGTCACACCGTTCCTCACCCAGCAAAGGCAGGGTGGTGTTCCAATTAGTAGTTGTGCTCTAGGCATGTGGTAGTTACTGAACCTGTGGTAGCTATTACCTACTATCACCACTAATGTGCCACCATTAAAATGCCTACAAACTATTAACGTTATGAGAAAATGCTTATGACATAATGGCACTGAAAAAAAGCTGAGTAAAAATACCTGCATTTCTACTCATAAACACAGACATAAAGAAGGGAATGAGATTAGGAGGTTTAGGAGAAATGGTGGGGTATAAATTATGAATGGAGCATGCTATTTTGCATATTTTTAAACAGTAAACGTATATTTGTGCATACTTTAAAAAATCAGCACAAAACATCCTCACAAACAATGCCACATAGTCAACTGGTTACAGACATGTACACACAGGGTTTGGCAAAAGCAGCTTTACAGTTATAAGTACATAAAACACAGTTCATTCTCATATTATTATTATTTATTTTTGTGTTACATATTTTCCACACAATCATAAGCCCCACCTTGTATATGCATTGCACAAACCAGAGAACAAAACCAAAATGATAACAATGGTGGAACCATAGGTATACTTTTTTCTTTATCTTTTCTCCCCTCCCTTTCTAATCTGTCTTAGTTTTATTGGCAGTTCAGGTTTCTGTGATGAGATATGAAGGAGGCATAAAAATAAAACCAGTTTACAGAGGGTCTTGTAAATTAAATTAAGGCATTCGCTCTTTATCCTGCAGGTGCGCAGGGTACCTATTGGAAGGTCCCCTGGATGCTGTGAGGAGAAGGGATTAGGAGTGGACAAGAATGGAGGAAGGGAGACTAATTAGGAGGCAGCTGGATTCACAAAGATGATGGCGACCGGGATGAGCTATACTCCTGGGTGAACCCCCAGTCACTTACAGAGGAAATTGTCTTCTCTGAGCTATTATTCTAGGCAGGCATTACACCAGTAGCTGGCTGCATTCTCATACCAGCTCTCTGTTGTAGGACTATTACGCCCACCTTTTTGGTAGGAAAGCTGAGGTTTAGAGAGGCAAAATATCTTGCTCAAGGTCACCCAGGTAATCAGGATGCTGGGATTCAAATCCAAACCTGAGTGCCTTCTGAGTGTCCATCCTCACACCTCCACATGTCCTACCTCCTAACCCAGCAGGAAGAACAAGTTTAGAAGGAAGGCTGGATAATGGAGAAGAAAAGCGAAAGATAATGCGTTCATTTCTGGGTAAGCTGATGTTGAGTTTTGCGGGAAGTCCGGAAAATACATGGACATGTGGTTTGGAACCCCAGGAAGAGACAGGGGCTGGAGATGCTATGAGTTGTCTGCATCTAGATCACACATTACTGGAACAACAGAAGTGGATGAGGCCAGTCAAAAGATGGTGTTGAATAAGAAAGGTCCCAGCAAGCTATCTAAGGAATATTTGAAGGATGGGTCAAGCAACAGTTTTTTTTGTTTTTTTTTTTTTTCCACAGAGGACATCTGAAGAAGCCAGAGAGACAGAAAAAGGATGAGGAGGCTTTGGACCAAAAAAAAGTTGCAAAAAGGAGACAGGGATCAAAGGAGTTAATCCAAACCATATAAAAAAGAACTGAAAAGTTGCCACTGGTTTCAAAAGACTCAATTTTGTAATCATCTTTATGTTAAAATGGTAATTGCCTTTCATACATAATTTAAAAACTACAGTATCATGCTTAAGATTAGCAAGATTGTGTTCATGTTCTTGGGTTATAACATCACATTTCTTAGATTTTCTACAAAGCCAATGTTTTTAATTTTCAATATAGTTTTCATGTTTCATTATTCTCAAACCTAGTTTTTGTTCTAGCTTTATCACAGAATAAGAGTTAAAAAGGTGAGCACGGCTTTAATTCTACATTTAAGCAATAACATTTGTGATCAAATTAGAAACTCGAGAGATAGAGGAAATCTAGCCCAGTTTGGGTAACAAAAGAAAATCCAAGTAATTCCATGATTATAAGTTATTACAAATGATACTGCCCAGTATTTAAAGACTGGGGATGAAAAAAGATTTAAACACTTATTTGAGCTGGCCATAAAAAAGGACTAATTTTTAGTCCCATTCTCCTGCAAATTACCACCACCACATTCCCAGCCACCTTGGAAGATTCTCCGGCCTCACTCATGTCTTAGACAATAGCAGCCTTAGCAGAAATCCTGACTGCCATCTCAGGAACGACATAGAGCTGGATATGCTTTTGTATGGCTTGAATTACCTGAACTGCAGGATTAACCATATTTCCCTCTGTGAAATTTACTGATTCCCTGAATCCTATCAAAGTTGGTAGGTTACTCACGTTGAGTTAGATGTTTAACAAGAATAACCTAGGTTTCTTTCCCAATGTATTTATGTCAACTAATTACTACCATAATAATGTAATTTATTTACCTATTCTAAAAATGAAGTACAAGCATGAAAAAAAGAATTCTCTCTGAAAACTAATCTGAATGCTTTGAAAAGATTAAAGGTGAAGAACTTAAAAATATATAAAAATGTAAAAACCTAGAAGGATCTAAACTCACATGAATTAGTGCCATTGAGTTTTTATTTCACTTTAAAGAAAGTAAAAAGGGCAGATAATAAAGAGCACAGTTTATGTAAGAAAGAGCATTACAAACTATGTCGATGTGAATAATTTAAAAAAGGATTTTCTCTGTAATTGTTTGATTAACTGATAATTATTAGTCTTGATTTCAAAATATAGGGAAATCTCTACTACAAAGACCTGCAATTTTTTGCCAATCAGATTAACACAAAAAAAATTATCTTGTGATATTTACAAGGAGGGTAAGAGTGTAAATTTATACAATTTTGGGGAGGAATTATTGGGGAGTTACTTATCAAAATTAAAAATGACTGAACAGGAAAAAGGGCTGAGTTTACCTACTGCCTGAAACAATTTTAAAAATTGGAGAAAGCATACAATGGTTCATAATCGGGCATGGGGCAATGATGGAAAGTGTTCCCTAAGAGATGGAAAATGAGCCAGGTGAGCCTTACTGCTGCCTCAGATCATTGCCCAGAGAGAGTTCCCATCCAGGCTGCAACGCTGTAGTGAGGGTGGTAAGTGGAATTCAACAAGCAGAGCTGAGGAGACAAGAGTGCAGAGTCAAAGAACAAAGACGCATGTGTTTGCAGGGAAGGGTACCAGAGACAAGCTGCACAGAAAGAAAGCACCTGAGATCCGAAGAGGGTCCCACTCCAGTCTTTAGTAATTAATTAGTGCCTGTGTATGAGAAAACTGCCTGAGGCCAAGGAAATAATCACCTGAAAGGATTTAAGGAAATCATGCTCATACTGGCCCGTGAACCCTGCCTGTTCTCATTTAGTTAGAAAGCCGCCAGCTTCATGGTGCAGTCATCCCTTAAGAATAAATGCTGCTCTGGTCCCACCAAACAAATCTCCAGAGGAAGGTTTGAAAGGATTAAACTGTTTTCAAGTAACTTAACTGAATCCTATAATGAAGCTCAAGAATATTTACAGAAAAATAAAGCTATCTAGCATAATACCTGGCATTAAATAAAAAATTTCTAGGCATTCAAAAAAAAATATATATATAGGATTCATAATGAGAAGAAAGGCCAATCAATTGAAACCCATTAAGGATGTTAGAATTAGCAGACAAAGTCATTGAAGCAGCTATTTTAAGTCTTCTGTATGTTCAGAAATCTTGGGGAAAGATGGAACCTGTTAGACAGGGACTTAGAAGATATGAAAAAGACTCAATTTAATTCCTAGAGATGAAAACTGTAATTTATAAAATACAAAAAATACACTGATATGATTAATGGCATATTAATCATTGCAGAAGAAGAGTGCCTTTAAAGCATAGCAACTGAAATTATCTAAAAGCTGTGGGACAACTTCCAGCAGCTTAATATGTATGCAAATTGAATTCTCAAAGAGGCAAAAAATATTTGAAGAACCAATGGTTAAAACATTTCCAACCAAAATTTCAAATGTAATGAAAAGCAGAAATCCACAAACTGAAGCTCAATGAACTCCCCAGCACAAGAAACCTAAGGAAAACTACACCAAGGCATATTTTGACCAAATCGCTCAACACCATCAACAGCAGTGACAAACAGAAAATTTTAAAAGCAAGTTGGGTGGGTGAGTGGGTAGGGGCAGAGACACATTATGTACAGAGGCAGAATAAGAATGATAGGAGATTTTTTGTTGGAAAAAATTACAATCAAACTCTTTCAGAAAACAGAAGAGGAGAGAGAGTGCTTTCCAATTTATTCTGTGAGGCTAGTGTCACCTTCAATCCAAAATTGGACAAAGATATTACAAGAAAAGAAAATCAGATTAATATCCTTTATAAATATAGCTGGAAACAAAATTCCTTCAGTTGGTGACAGGATAAACAAACTGTGATATATCTATCCATACAATAGAATCCTACTTGGAAAAAAAAAAATGGACTACTTGTACATACAACATGGATAAAACTCAAATATGTATGATAAGTGTAAGACAACAGACTCAAAGGGCTATGTATTATATGATTCCACTGAGGTGACATTCTGGAATAAGTAAACTTCGTGATAGGCAAAAGACCATGTCAGGGGGTGGAGATGTGGGAAGGATGTGACTACAAAGATACAGAAAGGACTTTTGAGGATGATAAAACAGTTTTTTATCTTGATTGCATGGTGGTTACATGACTGTGTGTTTGTCTACACATGACAGAACTATACACTAAAAAGAGCATATACTACAAAAAAGAGTGCATTTTTGAGTTGGGTGTTATAGCAGAATGAAAAAAATAATCAGAACCTAGTAAAATCCAAGGGTGAAAATCTGTCTATAACATGTCCTGATAGAATTTATTTCTCCATTCTGTTTCAAAGAAATGGATTTAAAAATATTTAATGACTTAGTGGTATGACTGGATCTTTTTCTTTTTTTAACTTAAATGCATTTTATTTTTAGACAACCTACATGATAGGTTTTTTTCTTAGAAACAATGCCTCTAAATAAATCAAGGTCAAAATAAGTGAAGAATTCAAGATAACATCTGTCTCATTCGTTTTGGTGTGTGGATGAAAAGCAGCAGCCAGTCCTGGCCGGGTGGTTCAGCTGGTTGGAGCACCGTCCCATGCACTAAAAGACTGCAGGTTCCATCCTGGTCAGGGCACATACCTAGGTTGCAGTTTGATCTTGTTTTTGGGGCAAGCATGGGAGGCAATCATTGGCTGTCTTTCTTTCACACTGGTGTGTGTGTGTCTCTCTCTAAAATCAATGAACATGTCCTCAAGTGAGAATTAAAAAAAACAAAAACAAAACAGCAGCCAGTTTTAATAGCAAGCGACAGATCCAAACGCCAAACTTATTAACATTTTTCCATTTCTAAGTCATCCTTAGAGAGTCATACACGGGGCTGCACCATGCTCATGGTAGTAAAGCAGAGCAACCATGCCATCTGGACGCATGATTTCACCCCTAAAGAACTGGCAGACTTTGAAGTAAACAAACATGTACTTGGTTTGTTCTAAAGCCCATGTCATAAAAGGCTTTACTCTTTCTGGTCTCCATTCTTCAAGTTTCCCTTTGATTGATTTCATGTAATGTTTGATGTACTTCCTGTAGCCCTTTTTGGTGAAGCTGGTTTTCCACAAATCGTGGTTTATAACAATGTCAACACCAGCCATGACTTGTTTTCAGGTACTCTCCCCTTGGGGCCTTCACAAAAGGTGTTTCCACCAATAAGCGATGTCATCATATTAGCCTCCATGTTACTGATTCTCTTCCCCACCACATCCCAGTCCATCTGCATCTCCAGGATCTTGAAGATGGCAGAGAATATCTCATCATATCTATGAGGTCTGAAAAAGCCAGCAGGGATTAAGTTGGTGGAAGAAACTTCTGGAGCACCAAGTAGTTCCTCTTAATCTGCACATGGACTCACCCACCTACTCGGACTCACTTCCTCTTGAGCTCCAGCAATAGGGTAGTAGTTTGAAAGGCACCAGTGGCATATGGGGAGAACTAAAGTGCCTGGCATCAAGGCAAGGAGAAGCCATTGTCCCTTTTCTGAGCACAACAGACCTAAAAACCAGCAAGCTGGTGCCATATCTGAGGCTCTATCAACCTGGCTAACACTGACCCGCCTTAGAGATCCCCAGAGACTCCACCTCACCGAACTTACAGGCCCACCCAGGCTGCTTTTCCATGTGAATGGCTGGACTTGGCTCCTGCCTCACAACTTGAGGGGATTTCTAAATCCCCTCAAACAAGCAACAGTTGGTCTCAGTGAACCCCAGGCCCCGTATCAGCAGCAGCCAGCCTGGATTCACAGCTTGGATTTACCTGGGAATCTCTAAGCCCAGCATAAGTAGCAGCATCTCAGATTGCTTTATAGCTCCGGAAGTGGGCCCTAGGCAACAACACACAGGTAGGGGCTGAACTTCACCTACACCACCCAGGAAACAACAAGGCCAACCCACCCAGTGGACAGCTATAGACCACATTGGAGCACTACCGCCCTGCCCCTGAACAGCTGATCCTCCATGGAGAGCTGAGGTTGGTGGTCAGGCAGTCTTTGCAGCTGACTGGCCTGGGTAAATCCCTCCCATTGACCTACTGACATGGAGTCAAAGCAGCTCTACCTAATACATAAGAATAAACATAGGGAGACTGCCAAAATGAGGAAATAACGAAACATGGCCCAAATGAAAGAACAGATCAAACTCCAGGCAAAGAGCTAAATGAAATGGAGGCAAGCAATTTATCAGATGCAGAGTTCAAAACATTGGTCATGAGGATGCTCAAACAACTTAGTGAGGACTTCAGCAGCATAAAAAAGATTCAATCAGAACAAAAGGACATACTAATTGAAATAAAGATCAATTTACAGGGGAACAAGAGTAGAGCAGATGAAACCAAGAATCTGACCAATGATTTGGAACACAGGGAAGCAAAACACAACCAATGAGGATAACAAGAAGAAAAAAGAACCCTCCCTCAAAAAAATAAGGATAGTAGCTTCTGGGACAACTTCAAGAGGTCTAACATTCTCCTTCAAGAGGTCCCAGAAGGAGAAGAGAAAAAGCAAGAAATTGGAAATTTCTTTGAAAAAACAATGAAAGAAAACTTCCCTTATTTGCTAAAGGAAATAGACATGCAAGTCCAGAAAGCATACAGAGTCCCAAACATGATGGATGCAAAGAGGCCCGCTCCAAGGCACATCACAATTAAAATGTCAAAGGAAGACAATGACAGAATCCTAAAAGCAGCAAGAGAAAAGAATTAACTACAGGGGAATTCCCATAAGGCTGTCAGTCGATTTCTCAAAAGAAACTTTGCAGGCTAGAAGGGGTTGGCAACATGTTGAAAGTCGTGAAAAGCTGCCTCCTACAGCCAAGATTGCTCTACTCAGCAAAGCTATAATGCAGAATCAAAGGGCAGATAAAGAGCTTCCCAAGCAGGTAAAAACTAAAGGAGTTCATCATCACTAAGCCATTATTGTATGAAATTTTAAAGGGACTTATTTAAAAAAAAGATCAAGACTATAGGCAATAAAATGGCAAAAATACATATCTGTCAACAATTGAATATAAAAAACAAACTAAGCACACAAGAAGAGACAGAATCATGGTATGGAGAGCATTTTGATGGTGGCCATATGGGAGATGGGGTGAGGGAATGATGTGGGGGAGAGGTGAGGGGATTAAGTAAAAACTGGTAGTTATAGAATAGTCATAGGGATGTAAAGTACAGTATAGGAAATGAAGTAGCCAAAGAACTTACACGAATGACTCATGAACAATGGTGGGGGAACTGCCTGAAGGAATGGGGGTGCAGGGTAGAGGGGGGCAAAGGGGGAAAAATCAGGACAACTGTAATAGAATCAATAAAATATAATTAAAAAATTGATAATAAAAACCATGACCATTTGTAAAAGTATCTAGAAATATGACATCCTTAGGGATAAATCTGACAAAAGACACTGAAGACCTCTAGAGTAAAAACTCCAAAACAATGTTGAAATTAGAGATCTGAATAAATAGTGAAGTATTCCTTGTTCAAGAGTTAGAGGTCTCAATATTGTTCAGATGTCAATTCTGCACCCATTGATAAATAGTCAATGTAATCTCAAAAAAGAAAACTCCCAGAAATTTTATAAATAGAAACTGATAAGCTGATTCAAGTGTACTGCAAAACACCCAGAAGAGCGAAAATAACTTGGCTATTGGAAAAAAGAAAAAGAGCAAAAAGGACTAACATTACCTAATTTGAAGGCTTAATATATAACTAGAGTAATCCAAACTGTGGTTTTGCATAAATATAGACAAATAAATCAATGGAATAGAATACATAGTCCAAAAATATTCACACACTGATCAATTTCTTTTCAACAAATAAAGCCATTTATCAGTTAGAAAAAACATATCAGTACCAAAAGGAAAGATTTTCAACAAATGGTGCCCGAAAAACTGCACACACACACACACACACACACTTTTCTAAAATTGATTTTTATAGAAAGAGAAATTCTAGAAAATGTGATATTATCTATAGGAACAGAAAACAGGTCATTGATTGCCTAGAGTCTGAAAGTGGGTTTGGAAGGGTGGGATGTTAGGATTACAGAGGAGCATATGGAACTGTGGTGGTAATGGATATACTCGTTATCTTGATTGTGATGATTTCTTCACCCCAAAACATATCAAATCTTTGTCACATGGTACTTTAATGAGTTTTTTTTTTTTTAAGTGAACAAATACAACTGGTACATTGATAGTACATAAACCTATGTAGCTGTTTTAAAAAATAAAGATGGCTAATATATGTTGAAGATTTCCAAGACATTACATGAAAGCCAAGTATAGAGTGTAAATAATCTGCTACCATTTGTGATTTTGTTTCAAACAAAAAAGGATACTCAACTAACCCATCCAAGAATTGTTCCTACATGCACAGAGTATCTCTGGAAATATACCTAGAATTTGATGAGAGACAGAGAGAGTGGGGGAGAGAGAAAGAGAGGAAGGAAGGGAGGAGAGGTTGGGAGAGTGAGACAGTGAAAGAAAAAATGGGGGATAAACTGAGGTTTGGAGTGGAGAAAAACCCATTTTTCACAGCAGACCTTTTGAACTAGGATTCCCCCTGCCACAGATGTACCCCTTTTAAAACAAACACATAATAAAATAACCCAGTGATCCTATTTTAGGGCTCTGTCCGTTAGGAACACATGTGGAAGTGCCCAAAGATACATGTACAAAGTTAGCCATTGATCTGTTGTTCTAATATGTATAATAAATGAAATTATTTAATGAAAACAAAAATTGGAAAACTTTACTTACATTTAATGTAATACAATACACACTCACTTCACCTCCCTGCCCTCTAGGAAAAACATAGAAGTATACAGATTGTTGACAATTGTCCCTGGAGATGGTTTTAAAGGGAAAAGGTAGGGAGACAGACAAAGAGGAGAGAGGTCTGTGTAGTGACTTTAAGATTCTTAGTTGAAATTTTTCATGTGTATATTTTCTTTTCACTTAAAAACACTCTGACCAGGATGGCCTAGTTGGTTGGGCATCAACATATTATTGGCATAGTAACTCAATGAAGACTTTTAAAAATGCAAGTAAATTACTGGTTTTGGTTTGCAGGCCTGCCATAATAGACAGGGAAGTGTTAGTTTTGCAATGGACTTAAGATGATACTCACCCTTTTCCGTGCTTCTGATTTCTGGAAGCACTCATGCTGTATGAAGGTGGATGCCATGGAAATCCTGGCTGGTGGGGTGTGGTCAGCATCCAGCATACTCACTGCCCGCTCCAGCGTCATCTCCCCGTCTGCATTCCTAGACAAATAGTCACATAGGCTCAACAAAATTCCAAACCTACTCTCTCCTACCTGTCTACCTGATCTTCTACAGATGACTCAGCTAATATTGGAGAGAGCCTGGAACATCAGTCTTAGCTCTTCTTCAGTCAAAAGAAAAATCAGTCCCTGAGATCACAAGGTGTAAGATACAGAAGCAGAAATACTCCAGTTCTGATCAGACCTGCCTCCAAAAACATCACTGAATTGAGCAGAATGGTCTAGCCATGTTGACATAAGGAGAACAGCTTGTGGGACCACTGACGTAACTGAGAAGCTGAGGAGAGTGGACTGGAATGGGCCTGTGTGAACAATGATGACTTCACTGTACTACTCAGTGAGGGTAGTAGACGTTGTTGAGTGAGCATGTATGTACTCTGTGGCTGTTATGTTCAAAATGACTGAGCAAGAAGAGCAATGAATCTGCATCAATTTGCCTAAAGTTTGAGATTCCTAAGTGGAAACTATTTGGATGATTGAAAAGGCTGCAGCTATGGGCAACTGGTGATTGGCAGCTTTATGATGACATTGTTCCTGCTCATGCATCATGTCTCAGGCAGTTTTTTGAGAAACATCAAATTGCCCAGGCGATTCAGCCTTCCTAGTGCCCAGATTTGGTGCCCTTTGACTTCTGGGTTTTCCCAAAACTAAAATCACCTTTAAAAGGTAAGAGATTTCCATTGATGAAATTCATGAAAATACGAGGAGGCAGCTGATGGTAACTGGGAGAACTGTGTGAGGTTTCAAGGTACCTACTTTGAAGGGGACTGAGGCATCATTATGCTACGTACAATGTTTCTTGTACCTTGTCTCTTCTTCACTAAATGTCTCTATTTTTTTACATTATATGGCTAGATACCTTCTGGACAGACCTTGTAATAACAAAGAAATTGAATTCTGTTTAACATAAATACGTGTAGTGTGATAATTACATCTTAAAAGGTGCCTTTAAAGGTGCAGTAAGACTCTAGGCGAAATTTTTAAAAAATCTGGTCATAGCCCTGGTGGGTAGCACAGTGGATAGGGTGCTGGCCTGCGAACCCAAAGGTCGCTGGTTTGATTTCCCAGCCAGGGCACCAACCAGGTTGCAAGCTCGGTCTCCAGCTGGGTCCATGGCTGGGGGCAGGTGAAAGGTAACCATACATTGATGTTTCTCTCCCTCTCTGCCTCTCTCCCTACCCCCTATCTCTCTGGAAATAATAAATAAAATCTTTTTAAAAAATTTGGTCATAGAAATAAAAAATTATTGCTATCCTGGTAAATATCAGACAGTAGAGGAAACACCTTTCCTCAAAAATCATTCGATTTTTCTCAAAGCTGCTCAGAATGTTATTTGAGTTTGTTTTGTTAAAATAAGTCATACTAGTGTGACAAAATCCAACATGGAAGGTAATGATTAAATGCGATTATAAATATGCTTTCTTTTAAAAAAGGATTTTTATACACAGTCTATTACCATTTGCTTTGCTATTGTAATGACACTGAGTTTACGTCTAGCAAGTAAGTATACGTTTGTCCTTTACTAATTGCATGTGTTTACAGGGGTGGTAATGAAATCTGATGCCCTTTGTCACAGAGAGGATATTTATAGAGGACAATTAACATTACTACTTATAAAATAAAAAACAATAACCCCCATATGCCTTACAGAACTATACTGTTTTCTCCCTTTTATTCCTGCCTGGAGGGTGACTACATTCGGCAGAGCCAGCATTAATGTGGTTTGGCTTCCTTAACCATTATCTCAGAGAAATTACTCAGGATGCCAACACGGTAAAATTGTCCCTAACGACATGCTTTAAACATACCCTAGCACCCCACTCTGGCTTTGAAGAGGACTAGCCTGATTCATTCCAGGTAATAAGCTCCAAGGTCATTGTGGGAGGGTGCTTTGGAGCACCTGTTAGCAAGCAGTGAGTCAATTCTCTCTTATATATCAGGTTAACTCACAATAAAGGTACATGTGTTCTGATGTGAGTGTGTTGTGTTGTGAATGGTGTGTTTGTGTATAGGTAGATGTGGCACAGGTGAAGGGATAATGAGCCTCATGACTAAAAACTAATACTCACTGTTTCACATGTTCAAACATAGAAGTATTACCTTATAAGTGTAATAAGAGTATTAAAAATGAGGCAGAAAAACCAGTTCTGGCATCCACCCAGAGAACTATAAAATGATCTCATGTTTTAAAATGGTATGCTTCAGAAGTCAATTCAATTGGTGAAAAATGCAGGCTATTCCCATTAAAATCAGAATTTGAGTCATTTTATAAAAAATATAAACACATTTTAAAAAGAGATGGAAATGATTTACATGCAGAGATTCCAATACTTTCACAGAGAAATCAAAACTTGACCAACCTCAACTTCAATGGCAGTTTTAAGTCTATAGCATCTAGCAGTACAGGTGTTGTTACTGATGAAAGATCACTTATAGCATAAGAATACCATTTTGTTTAATGCAGCTTTTTTTTTTTTTCTTTTTAAAGATTTAGCCATTAATCCACTTCATAAGTCATAAATGACTCAGGAGAGTTTGAATTTCCCAAAAATAATTTCATTACTCAAATCCTTTATTTTCCTGAACAGGATTCACAAAGAAGCCCTGCATTCACTCCCAGCCAATCCAACACCATTTTACTTTATTCTTAAAAACAGTTCCCATACTGCTCAAAGACTTCCTCAATGGAAGGTTTGCTACAGCTGTCAGGGCACCAATTTTCTGCCCTGTTGTGTCTGTGATGCCCGCTCTGAAACACGGCGTGTGTTCTTTCTGACCCCACTCCGGCTCCAAATCCTGCCATCTGCCATCCCCTGTCTCCCTCTTCTGCTCAACTACTCCATCCTCCAGTCACACCACAAATCCTTTTTCAAACACTGCACGTCTCTTCAAATACTCTGATTTTTCTAGAAAGTCCATCCTACTAGTTAATTCTTACTATTCTTCAAGATGCAATTCAATTATCTTCCCTTCTATGGAATCATTCTTGTACCCCTATCCCCAGTTAGAGCTATTACCTTCCTTCTTTGTTCTCCTACAGTACTCCTCCCCGCATCCCCTTCTTTCTCTCTTTTTAGCTCCTACCTACTTCCCTCCCCTTCCTTTTCCCCTTCCCACCCATTCATCAAGCAGGTCCTGAAGCCTGCAGAAATGGGGCTTGGAAATGGGGCGAGGGAAGGGAGGATCAGGAAGAGCAGTTGTTACTGGCCTCCATTATCCACGGAGCACACTCCCCAGAACTGAGTCTTTTTAACATGTTAGTTAAAATGATGTCAATGTAAATGGAAAATGTAAGGGTAGGCACTATAAAATATCCTTGGTCAGAACATGAACTACTATTTAGTAATAAATAACAACCTTTTTTTTTCTTTAACACGTGCAATCCCTCAGCAATCAGCGCTCCTGCTGGTTAACGGTGCAGCCCAGGCACACACTGGTTCCTAGATACCAGAACAGCCTACACCTCCAAGGCCAACAGACACTAAGTGATGAATGGAAATCTGCCTGTGTGTGGTCACAGATGCTGAGGAAATGCAAATTCCCCTGCCTCTGAAAGCTTTTAGGTGTGATGTCGGGGGTATAAGGGAACTAAATGGCAACGGGGGAAAAATACAATAAAGATTAAATTTCAAAAAGTGTGATAAAAGCACTGCTTTGGAAATATGGCTTTGCAGTGTGTAGGTATGTGCTTCTAGAGACAGTATTGAGGGCACTACAGGAGTCTTAGGGGAAGCAATGAAGCTCTGGAGTGGGCTGTTAAAAATGAAAATAGCTGAAAGAGGCTTTAAAGAAGTCGGTAATGAAGAAGACGTGGAGGGAAGTTAATATGACATTTTTTATGCTCAGTGTCATAAACCTGCCTGGTGATCCACCTAGAGGGCCAATCTCTCTTCATCTTAGTACACTGCTTTTCTGTTCTCTGACTTCCTCTAACACTAGTATGTACTGCACTTGATGAAGTATCTTACTTTCCTCTTCACTGATATTCTCTAGACCTTCATATATCCTACCCAATTTTTAAATTATAATTCTTACTATAATGCTGAATACCCTGTAGGAACCAGTATTCATTTGCTGAACTGAATTCATCGGTAGCCAGTCTCCTACCAGTACAGAAATCATACTTTCAGGAAAACAGATCTAGAAGTTTTTACTTGGTGATTTTTTGAACCTCCTCTATCAGTCTGATTTAGAACAGGTATTGAATGTCTCTTTTACTTCCGTGTTTTGGTTCTCAGCTGCATTAGTAACCGTCTGACCAGCCATTCTTCTTTTGGAAAGGATCCATTGTTTAATACCTTATGTCATTACACAGGTTTATAGTTTTATATAGCTACTTTGTAGGAATGTTCCGCAAATGTGAAGGAACAATTCTTTACAGGTGGGACTTTCATTAAACATAAACATGTAGATTCTAAAAATAGGGGCTGGGTAGATGTGAATGTGAGACAACGTAAAGGAAAGCAGCCTCAGGGGCAGGACTCAGGACTCACAGAGGACAGTCTGAGAAGCTGAAATGAGCAACAGCAAGCAAGGAAGAGGAGTCAGGCACAGACACCACCTTGATCACTCACTTTCCTCATTACAAGGAATGCCTCCGACACTCCTTTCCATAAAGAGAAAAATTTTCAAAGAGTTCATTCCCATGATTTCTGGTCTTTAGAATGGCAACTTTAGGAATCATCAAGAAAAGATTTCTTGCCTTTGATTTTAAATGTCTTATCCCTAAGTGTTCCTTCTATTCTTTGAAATATAATTATTCTAATAAAATTTACCCAGTTCATTTAAACGATAACCTGAAGTAGTGAGGTTAATACTTCTAGAATTTGAGTAACAAAAGAATCTAGATGGTAAGAAGGAGAAAGTTTATATTTTATCTCTCCCTCCTTTAATTCTTTCATTCTCTCACCAAGTAATTATGTAATGACTATTATGGACCTACTTTGGTTTCAAGGTGCTGAGAATAGAAAGATACACTCACAGAAAGCCCAAAGTCTAGAGGGAGACCACTATATATTATTCTGGTAAAAACACCCAGACAGTGCAGCTAACTAGATTGAGAGGAGCGTGGTCATGGAAAAGGTGGTATCTGAGCTAAGCCAGGTAAAACCTGAGCTTTTGGGGGGAAAAGAGAAGATAGATAGATAGATAGATAGATAGCAGATAGATAGCAGATAGATGGAGGGAGAGACTTAAGGAGGAAGAAAGGAAACATATGAATGAACATCTTCCAGTAAGGGAAATAAAAGAGGTTCCAGGTGGGTTGAGTGTTTATGTGAGAATGTTTAGAGATGGTGATAGTGAAGTGAGAAGATTAAGATTAGAAAGATGACACTGGATAAATAGGGGAAAATACAGCACTTATGTGCCATGTTAAACAGCAGGAAAACTTGGTGAGACTATGGAAAGGTTCTGAACTGGAGAGAGAAATAATCAGATTTGGGAGGCTCATTCTAACAATCCTAGAGAATACTGAGTGACTGGAGACAGACAGACCTGTACAATGAAGATGGAAAAAAGTGAAAATTGAAGACCATTAAGGAGATCAATATATTGCTTTATGTTATGCAATTAGGGAGGGAGAAGAGAAGAAGGACTTCCAGTTTAGTGTGAGGAGATGGTTAGGAGAAGGTTGGGAGGAGCTGATAAATTTAGTTTTGGGTATAGTGACCTTGGGAAGCCCAGGAGTTTGCTGGAAATACAGGGTGGAGCAAAAGTAGGTGTACAGTTGTTTGTATGGAAAATACTACAAGAATTACAAAAAAATACTCTACATACTCACAACTGTACACCTACTTTTGCCCCACCCTGTCTACACAAATCTAGAGTTAGGAATAGAGGACAGGGCTGAAGGTAAACCTCTGGGAATCATCACATGATTTAGTGCAGCACACAGGGCCTCTCTGGAAGAGCATGGTAAGAGGAGTTCCACAGATGACTTCTTTGAGCAATGCAGAAAAGCCCTTCCAGAGTAGACTGACAAGAAATGTCTACAGAGGTGACTGGAAAACGAGGAGAGCTGGTGCTGTGACAACTGAAGAAGAGAGAATTTCACAGGAAGCAGTGTTGAATGCTGCGCAGAGGTTGAGCGCTGTAAGGACTGTGGACATGTGTGCACTTCCGATGCAGTAATAAGGCAATCATTTGGGGACAACGATGAAGTCAACTGGTGGGGACTAACACCAATGCGGCAGAGAGGCTGGGGACTGACAGCAGTTTAAGAAGCCTGGGGGCATGAAGGAAGAGAGGACCGCCCATCATGGGAGGATGTCCCATGATAGCTTTGTTATTGTTAAAACCATTTTGTTACTGCTGTGACTCACTCAAATCTTAAAAGTATGGCAGGCATTCAATCGTATCTGACTTAGCCATTTAAAAGCCATCTCCAGGAAAGGGACACAGGGTGCTGATCACTCATTCAGTCCCTGCAGGTTCCTGTTAACTGTGGGTTTGGGGAAAGGCCTCCCATCCTCCTCGTCCCTGAGATTGTTCACCTCTGTGTCCCCTGTGCCCCACAGGAGGATGTCATGTTACATTTGCTAAATATATGTCAGTAACCTTCATTCTTCAACAAAGAGTCTTCTACATTTTAGCCCACCACAGTTAACTCATACAGTCTCACAGTTTCTGTCTTCACAACATTTTTTGAAAATCCTTACTGTCTTGGTGTTGTGTTTCTACTGTAATAAATAACCAAAATGTCTCCACCTACCACAAAAAAAATAAATAAATAAAAAAGCCTCCATCCGCATTTCCCTTCCATACTATCTCAGGCATTTTTCTTCTTTATTCAGATAAAGATCTGCTTTCTATAAGAAATGCTTGAAGTCTCATGCACAATTTAGCTTTATAAAAATGTTTATAATAGTTCCCTGCTTCAAGTTTAGACTAGCCCTAACATCTTTTATCAGCAGTGCCTGCATCCTCAATGATACTGTACAATTTCACTTAAAGTGATAATTAAAGGTAACATTAAGCAACGTGAGAATTCAAGTCACCTATTTAACGTTTTGCCACAATGACACATCAGGAATTCGGGACTTAGTGACTTACTCATCCAGCCATTTCTCAACCTTTCTCCTTCTAACTTTCTCCTCAGTTTATAAAACTTGTGCTCCAAGCCCTGACTGGTGGCACAGTGGATAAGGCGCCAGCCTGCGAACTCAAACATCGCTGGTTCGATTCCCAGCCAGGGCACATAACCAGGTTGCAAGCCAGGTCTCCAGCCAGGTCTGTAGCTGGAGGCAGGTGAAAGACAACCATACATTGATGTCTCTCTCCCTCTCTGCCTCTTTCCATTCCCCTCTCTCTGGAAATAATAAATAAAATGAAAACAAAAAAACAAAAAAACTTGTGCTCCAGCCTTAAACTTGAGGAAGGGATAAGTTCCAAAGCCCAGATTGGTCCAGCCTTAGCGTATGTAAGACAGGCAATGACTCTGAATATCGAATTTGTAGAACTATTCAGTATTAGAGATAAAAATAAAACCCCTCCAAGTCAGCGACACCAGAATCAAAAAGCAAAAGCAGAGCGCACAAAAGGCGGGAAAGCGACCTCGGAGCACGAGCTGCCTCTGCTGGGCTCTCCGCGTCCTTCACGCAAGGAGCCACCAACACAGCGTCTGCGGGTCAGTCGGCACCAGGAAGAAGTCATTCTGCCTTCCTCCTTTTCTTCACTTCCAGAGAAGGAGTGCAACGCCCCACTTCCCGGTCTGCCGTGGAGTCCCCCTTCGGCCAGCACCTCCCGGGACAACGCCTGGGCTCGCAGTCGCGCTTCCCTGCACAGCCGGCACGCGAGCAGGCGGCCTGGCCTCCGCCCTGACGCACAGGGAGGCGGGTCTGCCCGCGAGGCCGCCGCCTGGGCCTCGTTCTTTTCACCGCTCGGGACGGGGCTCCGCCGCCTGCCAGGTGCCAGCTGCCCGACTGGGGAGGGGACTCACCTGAGCTGGAAGTCGGCCCTCTCGGTGAGCACGCTGCCCTGGCCCGCGGTGGCGTGCGTCCGCCGCCCGCCTGCGTCCGCCGCGCCGCCGGCTTCCCGCAGCGTGGCTTCCCGCTGCGTGGCTTCCCGCTGCGTGCGGGTGCTGCTGCGGAAGGAGCTCTGGTGCCAGGCGGCCGCCGCGGCCCGGCTGCACGTGAGGGGCTGCAGAGGCGGCGGCGGCCGGGCGGGCCCTGACGCCAGGTAGTTCTCCTTCTCCAGCAGGTTGCTCAGGCTGTGGCTGGTCCCCGGCCGGAGGTGCGGCGGCAGCCCGGGGTGGGGCGCGGCCCCGTCGAACACGCAGTCGCTGACAGACCCGTAGCGGAGCTGAGAGCGGTAGGTGTCGTAGTAGCGCTGCTGGCTGCTCACCGGCCGCGCCGACAGGCCCACGATGTCCGAGCGGGCGTAGCGCGCGGGCGTCAGGACGGCGAGCCGCCGGCTGGCGCGCGGCCGCAGCGAGAGGCTGGCCTGGCTCCGCTGGCTGAAGAGGCGATCGTGGCGTGAGCCGCGAGCCCTCTCGGGGCTGCTGTCCGGAGAAACCTCCAGTCTCCGCAGAGGCTGCCTCCACAGCCGTTCTTCCACCGACCTGTGCGAGCTGTACTGCGCGGCTCCCGTCCCCCAGTGGCCCTCGGCGGCGGCGGGAACGCCGGGCTGCGCGGGAGAGAGAGCGCGTTGAGACGGGGCCCAAACTGCCGTTGTGGCTCTAGGGGGGCTCACTACTTCGGGGCTCTTAACGCAAGACGTCACGCGGAGAAGTTGAGCCCTGTCGGGGTCACATCTGTTTGCGAACAAGGCCCCGGGAACGCGCTTGCTGAGGTGACCTGCACTAGGATTGAAAGCTGTTTCAAAGGCCCCCTCGTCTTCTAGGGTGTGCACACAAAAGCAACCTTTTCCGAATTCATTTCGCAATTGGTACTACTTGGGAAAGGCCACGTTACGAAATAATCGACCGGAGTTGGAAAACGGTTTCACGGGTTCCTGGGAACCAGCGTGAGAGTGGTTGGCAGCCTACCTTTCGCAGGTCGTAGGTCTGGCTAAGCGCCGCATGCCCGCCAGCAAAATCATTTTCAACCAAGTGTAGGTTGTAGACGTACTCAGGAACACTGCTAGTTCGGTGAAGGTTTCCTGCAATCGAGCATGTACATTGAATCACCATCCTATAATGGGCTGATCGGGAAGCTTGGTGTAACAATAGTATTTTTATTTATGTTTTAAGATTTTATTTAATTATTTTTTTAGAAAAAGGGGAAGGGAGAGAGGCAGAGAGGGGAGAGAGACATCAACATATGGTTGCTTTTCACCTGCCTCCAGCTACAGACCTGGCTGGAGACCTGGTTTGCAACCTGGTTATGTGCCCTGGCTGGGGAATCGAACTTGCGACCTTTGGGTTCGCAGGTCGGTGTCTTATCCACTGTGCCACCAGCCAGGGCAAGATTTTTAAAATGTAAGTCTTCGGGCCAGTAACAAGTTCGATTTACAGTGCTGTTTAGAAATGCTGGTTTAACATCCCCCTTGGGTGTGGCAAACGATCAAGGGTTATCACAACATCCTCTACAAGCTTTTCAAAATAAAAGTTGAATTAAAAATGTTGAGTTTTTTAAAGTAGGGGGAAAAAGGGGAGAGGAAATTGTCACAAAAATCCAGAAAGGTTTGTTAGATGGAGAAATTCAGAAATCACTTACTGGCTTAGGGAAGTCTGGCCTGAAAAGTTCATCTTCTATGCCCAAGGCAGAAGCTCAGAAGCTACCTGAGAAGGCTGTTAGGTGTAGGCAATAAACATAAGGGTGACTCAACACCACTAGATAAGATAGCTTGTATAAACAACAAGGTGGCCCAGTGTGTTAAAAGCAAACAGGGACCCGCTTGAAAAAGACTAAGCCTTGGGTGGAGGTATTCAGCTACGTGAGAAAATCATCAACCCCTATCCTACAAATGAGTGCATTTTGGGGATCAGCTGGATTGGCTTGTTCTTAGTTTGGAAGTCTAACAGCCAGCCCACTCTCCTGCAAACACTGAGTAGGATACAGCCTCTCTGCTCAGCTCTGGGGGTGCCACACGGACTCTCAATTGATTTTGTAAGGGCTGTGGGGACAGAATGTGCTGGCACTGCACTGCAGTGTCTCTTAAAACACTCCTCTGAGGGGCCGGTGGTAGAAGACAGTGCTGTGACCCTCTTCTATCCCTTGGTCCTTCTCCCAGCTTTTTATTTGTTCTTTTATAATCTCCCACTGCCTTGCTACACACACACACACACAGCTAGTTAAAATAATCAAAGATCTCTAAAATCTAGGCAATTTCTAGATTCCCAATTTTAGCCCAAATTTTTCTGTCATCTATCATTCTTTTAGAAATCAGAGGAAAAAATACTCAACTGTTCTAGGCTTCAGAGACTCATGGCAGATGCTGAGAATAAAATGACACAGGCAGTCTCTTTCCAACACCATTGGAACACAGCAACATACTTTTCCAATAAATTGTTATGAAATCAAAGTTTCAAAGACTAACAATAGATTTACAAGTTGTTCGTAGGTTCAGAGGGAATAGAAATGGCTCTTGTCACAGTGCCAGAAAGTGACTCCATCCCAAAATGTGTACCTGTCTTATTTCCTGGAGCTAAACAACCTGGTTGGTAAACAAGTGTGAGACCTCAAGGGTTCCTGCAGTCTTGTAAATGTCACTCTAAAGACCAGGGAAGGTGAGGTAAGCCAGGCCACTCCTGTCTCTAGGGAGCTGACTTTTTTCACAAGGGATAGTAAAAGGTCAGGGAGCCCCTTTGTTTTTAACATCAATGACAGAAAATGCCTGAAACCAGGACAATGAATGAAGGAAAGGAATCTTCTCTAAGATTGCTGTGCAAAGGTGGTGAGTGGCCTTAGGCCTCAACTCTCAAGCCAACCTCAGGCTCCTTCCTGCCCAGGCTGCCCACATAGATCCCAGCTCCTGTCCCCCACCCCAGCCCTACCGCAAGCCATCAGGAGCTGCCCTGCAGAATCCTGCTGGTGTGGGAAAGGAGGCTGGCAGAGCTGGTTCAGGGAACCTCCTGGCTCACCTTCTGAAAGATCTAGGGACCAAGGGGGCCCTCAGCACTGGGGTGGGGGGTTAGGGGAGTGCTTAAACTGTGCCACCCCTCCCCCAATAAAACAGAAGCCTTTCTACAGAGGTGATGGCAAGGCAGAAAATTGCTGGTCAGTTGATACGTTAAAGGTCAACTTACTACACCTTTAGAAAAAGCAGTGCAGGGGTACCCATGTTCAGGATTTCAGATTGTATGAACGCTAAATAAATGAAAGTCAGAGGCAATCTAGAATGGGGAAACGCAAATGGCACAGATGGATGGCTGCTAGAACTATGAATTCCTGTTACTTGGTAATAAAATGGCAGATGAGGAAAGGGTGCAATTTTGGGAATCCAACTAAATTTCTTCAGTAGGCTCCTCTAACCCATCACCACCCGCAGTGTTCTAGCAATAGGCAGAGAGATATTCAGAAACAGTCACTGGGTGGGGGTTGGGGGGCAACTTGTAGCTTTAAGCTGAGATTTCTGCAAGGATTTAAAAAATGTGTAAGAATCTTTGCACAGAACCCAGGGAAATGGTAGCTTATCAAAACAGCTAATGATTGAGTTTTATAATCAGGCCAATGGAAATAAAATGTTTAACTCACACTGTTGCTTTTTGTAGAGCTTTCTTATTTAAAGTATATTTTATTTGGCCCTGGCTGGTGGCACAGTGGATAAGGTGCCTGCCTGCAAACCCAAAGGTCACTGGTTCAATTCCCCAGCCAGGGCACATAACCAGGTTGCAAGCCAGGTCTCCAGCCAGGTCCCTAGCTGGAGGCAGGTAAAAGGCAACCATACATTGATGTTTCTGCCTTCCCCTCTCTCTAAAAATAATAAATAAAATCCTTTAAAATAAATAATAAAGTATACTTTTATTGTTTATGCTATTACAGTTGTCCTAGTTTTTCCCTCTTTGCCCCACTCCACCTGGTATCCTTGTTCCCTCCAGCAATTCCACCCCACTTAGTTCATGTCCATTAGTTGTGCACCTAAATTCTTTGGCTTCTCTATTTCCTATGTTATTCTTTACATCTTCCCTGTCTACTTTGTTCCTACCAATTATGCCTCTTAATCCCAGCACCATTTCCCTATTTCCTCTTTCCCCTCCCAGTTTGATAACCCTCCAAAGGATCTCCAGATCTATGATTTCCTGTTCTGATTGTTTCCTTAAGTTTTTTTTTATTGATAGTTGTGAACTTGCTGCCTTTTAATGTTCATGGTTTTGATCTTCTTTTTCCTAAGTTACTTTAATATTTCATAAAATAATGGTTTGGTGATGATGAATTCCTTTAGTTTAACCATGTCTGAAAAGCACTTTATCTACCTTTCAATTCTAAATTAAGATAGCTTTGCTGGAAAGAGTAATCTTGGATGTAGGTCCTTGATTTTAGTCACTTTGAATACTTCTTGCCAGTTCCTTCTTGCCTGCAACTGACAACTTTATGGGAAATCCTTTGTAGGTAACTCTTCTCTTGCTGCTTTTAAGATTTTCTCTTTACCTTTAACCTTTGGCATTTAAATTATGATATGTCTTGGTGTGGTCCTCTTTGGGTCCAACTTGTTTGGGACTCTGTGCTCCCTGGAATTGTAGGTCTATTTCCTTTGCCAAATTAGGGAAGTTATTTTTCATTATTTTTTCAAATAAGTTTTCAATTTCTTGCGCTTCCTCTTCTCCTCTGGCATCCCTGTGATTCGGTTTGGATGTTGGCACATTTGGAGGTGTCCCAGAGGTTCCTAAGCTTATCCTCCTTTTTTTTGAATTCTTGCTTCTTCTTTTTGTTGTGGTTGAATGTTTAGCTCTTCCTTATGTTCCAAATTGTTGATTTGAATCTTAGCTTCCTTCCTTCCTCTGTTATTCTTTATTTCACTCAGCGTAACCTTCATTTCTTCCTTTATTTTTTTGCTGCACTTGAGTTCTCTGAGCATCCTGATCACCAGCATTTTGAACTCTGCATCTGATAGGTTGGTTATCTCCAATTCACTTAGTTCTTTTTCTGGGGTTTTGTTCCTTTCTTTCATTTGGGTCATATTTCTTTGTCTCCTCAATATAGCAGCCTCACTGTGTTTGTTTCTGTGTATTTGATAGAGCTACTTTTACTCCCTGTCTTAGTAGCATGGCCTCTGAAGAAAAGGCACCCATAAATTACGTGGGGTGAAGACTTAGGTAATTGCCAGGATGGGTCTACCCACTTCACCACTTTGTTGCTGTGTGGGGAAGGCTTGGAAAGGGGACAGTGCTGCCGTTTGGCATCTGGCAGTTTACCTGGCACTCACCCCGTTTCCAGTCACTTTACGTACTTCCTATGTGTGACTGACACCCTTCTAGCTGCTGCGCCAGTGGTGAATCCTGGAATGGGTGGGCTTGCATATGTCCTAAGACCATGCTGGCCTTTTAAATGGTGAAAATCCGGCAGCTTCTCCCACTGTCCCAATCCTGACTGGTTTTTACATCCAGAGGTAATAGTGGCCTAACTTCTTGGTGCTGGAACCCTGCCTGGGTTTTGCAGTCTGGACCGGGGCTGGGATTGTTCAATCTTAAATTATCCCTCCCATCCATTCTGCTGCTGCTGCTACTCCCACCCCCTTTTTCTGAGCCATGCCTCCTCTCTGAATCCGTAACTCCACCCCTCCTGTCCATCTGGATGAATGTGTCTTCTTTAAATCCTTGGTTGTTGAATTTCCATCAGGTGGTTCTGGGTGCTAATTAGTTTTGAGATCTGGCTGTCGTTCCATGGTGGTGCCAGGAGGCAAAGCGTGTCTACCTACACACCTCCATCTTCACTAGAAAAGTCTGTAGAGCTATCTAAAGCAACTTAGACGAACTCCTTCCATTTCAATATTACTTTCCTTTCAGGAGCTCAAATTATATGTATGTTTCTTTTCAATATTCTGTGATGCAGAGCCAGCTATTATCATTTCCCTTTATAAATAGGAAAACAAATTACTTGCTTTAAATTGCAAAGAGGGTCAATACCAGGTCTGAAACTCTGGGTTCCTCCTTTCTACTGATCTCTGCTGTTTAAGTACACTGTGGCTTTTCTGAAACCACCGTTATTTAAGCCTTGAAGGGATTATCATCATAGTTTTCCATAGGAGGATCAAACCAATCATCTTTTTCCTCTAGAATGTTTGCCTGGGCAACTCAGAATACTCTGTACATATTAATTCTTTATTTGCTGACCTCAGTCCTTATAAGAAAGCTTCTCCTTTTGTTTTCAGATGAATGAACCGAGTGAGACCAGTTTACTGGTTCCCAAAATAACTACACCATGGTTGGTAACCAGGAATAAAATAAGATTGGATCTTTAAACTACTCTCTTCTTTGCCAGAAAAGCTGTGACTCCTGACATTCATCCTGCAGGTTGGCACAATGGACGGTTTCTCTGGTTAACAGGCCAACAAATCATGCAGATTAATTTGCCTAGGCAATCATGAGTTTGAGATCAGTATAGTGAATTAAGGACAAATTAGCAGTTGTGTTCTAAGGTTTTAAAGAAATTTTGAACAGGGTGGAATTTTTTCTTACAAGATAAATATTAATCAGGATGAAAACTAATCTCTTTAATGCAAGTTTTTATTTTCTGTTCAACCAGAGAATAAAATATAATAATGGTTGTTGAACATATAAAATAATTCAGTCATGAATTTTGCTTCTCCAAAAAATAGAAACAAGAGCATAAACAAAGCATATTATACATACAGGCACATCCTGCTTTAAGTAAATCCAACATGAAAATCCACATTTTCTAACATGAAAATGAGGATGTGGCTACATTTCAAACAATTCGTTTACTTCACAAAAGAAGGCAGATGTCTTCCCTAAAACAAAGAAATCTGTGGACTTCAACTGGAGCTTCCACTCTACTGTTTTCATGGGTCTGGACAAATCACTTAGGTGCTTCAGTTTCCCTTAATTCCAGCTACTAACAGAGTTGCTGAGAGAAAGGTTTACCTGATAAAACATACATTCAAAGCAACATGCATAAATGAAATATGTTTTTTAGAACAGAATTTGGATCACAAAACTTTGTTTTTCACACTTTGTCTTGAATTAATCTGTTCTAGAAAGAGCAATAAACTAGTGTGCAAGTTTTAATTTACATTATGCAGTACCTCAGAGGTTTTATTCTGGTGAATTTACCAGTGGTATTGAATTTGACTCTGGTGATTTCTGATTGACTCAGCCAGTGAGGATCACAATAACATAATTGTGATTTTTTTCTGGTTATGCACGGTGTATTGTGGGTTTTTGGTGTTTCCTAAAGGTGGTGATGGTTTATAGGGAATATTTAAAAAAAAAAAAAAATTAACCCTCACCTGAGCACACACTAATTTTAGAGAGAGGGGAAGGAAGGGAGAGAAACATCAGGGTGAGACATTTTATGGAGCCCACTTTAAGTGAAACAAAGGAAGCAGTTAAAGAATAACTTTAAATTCCACCCTTCTCAAATAAGAAGCAATTCTAGGGGTGCAGCTGGAGAGAGGTGGGGCTGGAGGATGAGGGTGAGGGGGCTGGTTTTTATGGAAGAATCCAAGTTGTTCAGAAGGTGGCAAAGGTGTAGCAGACCTCACAGGATAATGTAATTTTCCCTCTTTCCTGATCTGAATATTAATCTGAATACTATACTATCCTTAAGCAGCTGTTAGGAAAATATCTTGATTTCTGGTTATCTATGCAAGTATTGTCTAAAATAATGGATTATTTTAGGATTAAAAAATAAGTTAATTTCCATAACCTGTGGATTTTGGGAGCAGCTTTATTATCTAATTGGTTAAATCTAGTATATTTATGAAATCAAATTGACAGGCCTCTATTTTTGACACCATTATCTATATCTGGGCATATTAAAAAAATCAACTCTAGCTTCCCTTATGGTAAGTAGATGATAAAAGAATTGCTAAAAACTGAACGAACCTGTTATAAAACCTGCTTATATTAGAAAAGAGAACAGTGTTCATAGTCAGCAAAGCATCTTTTCTTTCAAGCTTCTAGCTCTCTCTGAGCATGCTTAAAGTGATTTGGTTTACACTTAGCACTAAAAGGAGACTCTGCAGATGTGGAGGGATGAGAAATTTCCATGAAAACAGGTATCGCTAAATGTACCCATAGGCTCTTTCCGCCACATCCCATTCTCAGCAATCAGCTGTCAAACATTCTAGAAAATGTCAACATCACTCTGAAGAGACACACAATCACAGTGAAAAGGTCTGGGGGCACTCTGCAGTGGGACTTCAGTCACATAATGCAGACATCAGTCTCTGGAAAGGAAAAAGGAGGCTCAGGGTTGACAAGTGATAGGGAAATAGAAAGGAACTGGCTGCCATTTGCACTCTCTGCTGTCTTGTATGTGATCAAGGGTGTGACACCCTGCTTCCTTTACAAGATGAGGTCTGGATGTTACTCCTTATCATATTGGCGAATATGTTCTCCTGTTCCGTGGGTTGTTCTTTTATTTTGTTGATGATTTCCTTTGCTGTGAAAAAACTTTTTAGTTTGACATAGTTCCATCTGTTTATTTTTTCTTTTGTTTCCCTTGCCTGGGGAGATATAGTCAATAAAAAATTTCTATGAGCAATGTCTGAGATTTTGCTGCTTATGTTTTCTTGTAGAATTTTTATGGTTTTGGGTCTAACATTTATTTAAGTTTTTGATCCATTTTGAATTTATTCTTGTATGTGGTGTAAGAAGGTAATCTAGTTTCATTTTTTTTGCATATATCTGTCCAATTTTCCCAGCACTGTTTATTGAATAAACTATTAATAGTCCAATAGTCCTCTGTCAAATATTAATTGACAATAAAGTGTGGGTTTATTTCTGAGCTTTCTATTCTGTTCAAAATTTATAAAGAACTTACAAAATTTAACACCAAAAAAACCAACCTAATTAAAAAATAGGCAATGAACCTTAACAGACTTCTCCAAAGAAGACATACAGATGGCCAAGAAGCTTATGAAAAGATGCTCAATGTCACTAATCATCAGACAAGTGCAAATTAAAACCACAATGAGATATCACCTCACACCTTTCAGAATGGCCCTCATTAACAAATCAACAAACAACAAGAGCTAATGAGGATGTGGAACCCTAGTGCACTGTTTGTGGGAATGCAGGCTGGTGCAGCCACTGTGGAAAGAAAGCAATATGGAGATACCTCAAAAAACAAACTGGATCTGCCTTTCGACCCAGGGATCCCACTTCTGAAGAAACCCAAAACACTAATTCGAAAGAACTTAAGCACCCCTATCTATGTTCATTGCAGCATTATTTACAATCACCAAGATAAGGAACCAGCCCAAGTGTCCATCAATAGATGAGTGGGTAAAACAACTATAGGATATTTACATAGTGGAATTCTACTCTGCTGTAAAAAAGAAGAAAATCTTACCCTTTGCAACATATGGATGAACCTGGAGGACATGCTAACTGAATAAGCTAGTCAGAGAAAGACGTATCATGATTTCACTCATATGTGTTATCTAATGAACAAACTGAACTAACAAGCAAAACAGACACAGACTCATAGATAGAGAGCAGATGACAACTAGTGAGGGTGGGGGAGGTTAGGGGGTGGAGAGATTGAGCAAAAAGGAAAAAGGATGGAAAACATTGTGGTAACTGCTGTGGGGAGAGGAGGGTAAGGGGTAATGGAAAAAATACAATAAAGATTAATTAAAAAAAAAAAAGCCCTGGTTGGTGGCACAGTGGATAGGCACCACCAGCCTGCAAACCCAAAGGTCGCTGGTTCAATTCCCAACCAAGGCACATAACCAGGTTGCAAGCCAGGTCTCCAGCCAGGTCCGTAGCTGGAGGCAGGTGAAAGGCAACCATGCATTGATATCTCTCTCCCTTCCCCTTTCTCTAAATATAAATAAAATCTCAAAAAAGAGAAAAGAAAAAAAGATGAGGTCTGTGTATGCTTAATTCCCCATCAATGCCCTTATTCAGAACACTGAGTCTCTTGTTGAAACCTCCAATTTCTTGGGTGAGAAATACATCTGGATGAGGTCAGGCATGGCTTGTTCATTATTTCAGACCCATAATGATAAGTTAATGCTTTAAGGAACTGACATTGAACTTTTATCAAATTCAGCTACTTTGATTCAACAAGCCACACAGTTAAAAAAAAGAAAGATAACAGAAATTTTTAGATGGTATCTATTATTTTTGAAAAACAACAGCAGTTCACAGGCTGATGAGTAAAATCTGAGTTGTCCAGCTATAGAAACATCAAAATGTCCGGATTCCTCAGACTTTTAAAGATGCAGTTAAAGCTGTGTATTGATTTGGGGAAAAGAAATGTATGCTCATAAACAAGCCAGGTGGCATTCACTACTGATGTTGATTTACATAAATGCTACACTTAATTGTGCTCACAAGCAGTTGCCTTTATACTGTGGATACACAATGGTCTTTCTGGTGGGAAGAAAACTTGGAAGTTTAGAAGCTATCATCTGGTCTTTCTACTGCAACCTCTGGGTAACAACAGCTCTTTCTTTGCAGACCTGAAGAAAATTTCACTTCTACCATCACAGTAAAATTGGGGACCTGCTATTTGAGTTAAAACATGGCATTTTGAAAGTTATTAGAAGAACTCTGTATAGCAATTCATATTTTAGTGTCTCCTTAAAGTCATTTACTAGCAAAAGTAGTAACTTAAACCATGAAATATGTTAGGACCCATCCAGAGCCATTAATAGGATGCATCTTTGTTTTCTGTGTGGGCATGTAAGATAGGATTCTTTCCTCTGACTTACATTAGAAAACAAACTTCTCTTACCTTCTTCTATTCTTCCTAAAAAAAAAACAAAAACCCAGATATTTATGGAAACCCACAATTTCACACACCTTGCATATTACTCATATAAATACTCGCTCAGGCTGGAAAATGAGAATTTGTTGGTTTCAAAAAACTATGGTGAATAAATAAATATTTTAAGGCACATTGAAGTCTAATAATATCTTGCATTATTGAAAAATTAACAAAATGTGTACAGTAGTGATTATTGTGCACTTAGGAGTACAGTTAACACAGCGCATGTAATCAACCATAAGAAGCAAGTCAGGTTCTGGGTGTACAGCTGGGTAGTACTGGCTATGAACTTACAAAGCTGACTATGGCAGGAGTTGGCACTGGTGGCACAGCCATGAGCATAGCTGCCTTCCAACAAAGCTGAATATGCCAGGGGCAGACCAGCTCTCTTGTGAGAATGGGCAAATATGCTCCACATGCCACTGTGTGACTAGTAAATGGATATACCAACCAGAGGCCTGAAGTCTTTATTTTTCAAGAGCCCCCTAAGCAGTTTGAAGTTATCCTCTGATACAACCATTTATGGCATTTTTTTTTTTTAACTTTTTTTTTTTTTTAGAAATTTATTTCATTATTTTTAGAAAGAGGGGAAGGGAGAGAGGCAGAGAGGGAGAAAGACATCAATGTATGGTTGCCTTTCACCTGCCTCCAGCTACGGACCTGGCTGGAGACCTGGCTTGCAACCTGGTTATGTGCCCTGGCTGGGGAATCGAACCAGCGACCTTTGGGTTCGCAGGCCGGTGCCTTAACCACTGTGCTACCAGCCAGGGCCGTTTATGGCATTTTAAGGGCAATCTTCAAATTACTGCTCTAGATAACCACAAATGTACACACTTAAAAAGCCCTTTCATTGTGCTGGTGTCTATATTGGATGTATTTTGTTGGAATAGCCAGAATATGTGATTATAGAAGTTGTGATTATAAACTAGTAACTTAGCACACTGGTAAAGTACTAAATTGCTACATCCTAAAATTTTCTAAATCTCTTAATTCCTGTAATTTGTCTCTTTACAGTGGCATTCTGGTCAATTCACTTGCTGAAATATCCCATAATGACAACGTTAGAACTACAACGACAGCCCTGAATGGTGTCTCTCAGTGGGTTGGACATTGTCTTGCAAACTAAAGGGTCACCGGTTCAATTCACAATCAGGACACATGCCTGGGTTGCAGGCCCAGTCCCCAGTTGGGGGCACACAAGAGGCAACCACACATTGATGTTTCTCTCCCTCTCTTTCTCCTTCCCTTCCCATCTCTCTAAAAATAAGTAAGAGGGGAAGGGAGAAAGGCACGGAGGGAGAGAGAAACATCAATGTATGGTTGCCTTTCACCTGCCTCCAACTATGGACCTAGCTGGAGACCTGGCTTGCAACCTGGTTATGTGCCCTGGCTGGGAATTGAACCAGTGACCTTTGGGTTTGCAGGCCAGTGCCTCATTCACTGTGCCACCAGAATAAAATATTTTTATAAAAAGTAACTGTAATGATGAATAGCATAATATATGTATTCACACTATACTCTTAAAATGATGCAACAAAGAGTCAAAAAAAATAAATTTGTGGAATTCACACAGGTTTTTTGTTTTGTTTTGTTTTGCTTTAAAAAACTCATTACAGCCCTGGCTGGTGTGGCTCAGTCAATTGGCATAGGCCTGAGAACCCAAAGGTCGCTGGTTCAATTCCCCAGTCAGGGCACATAATCAGGTTGCAAGCCAGGTCTCTAGCTGGAGGCAGGTGAAAGGCAACCATACATTGATGTTTCTCTCCCTTTCTTCCTCCCTGCCTGCCTTTCTCTCTGAAAATAATAAATAAAAATAGCCCTGGCTGGTGGCACAGTGTCTAAGGCACTGGCCTGCAAACCCAAAGGTTGCTGGTTCGATTCCCCAGCCAGGGCACATAATAACCAGGTTTCAAGCCAGGTCTCCAGCCAGGTCTGTAGCTGGAGGCAGGTGAAAGGTGATCATAGGTTAATGTCTCTCTCCCTCTCTCCTTTTCTCTCTCTCTAAAAATAATAAATAAAATCTTTAAAATATATATATATATCTTTAAAAATAAATAAAAGTATGTAAATAAATAAAACAAAAAACTCACTACAGGCTTTTGTAATTGGCCTTAAGTCTGAAGTCATGAAATTTCCCAGCCTCTCAACTGCCTGAAATAACCTCTTCCCTCCCAAATGATTCATAACTGCCATCCCTTCTCCTCTAACTCTACCAAATCGGCCAAATGTGATTTCAGAAAATCTTGACTTCACGTTTCTCCCCTGCTTGAACATCTTCTGTGACTCACAATGATCAAATCTTCAACTTGTATTTAAGATCTCCCTCTACAATGTGAAGTGGGGAACGGGGAGGGAAGGCTGCTAGGGAGGATACAACTGTGAGTTTGGAAGGGCTTGCAAGAGTTAACCAGGCCAAGGGAAGGGAAGAGGGAGTGCAGTCTGGGTAGGATGAAGAATACCAAACAAGATAAGTCACACAAGTTTGGGGCAGTGGGAGTAGTAGTGATAGGATGACATTTGAGAGGGTGCAGGCATTAGATCAGAAGACCTCAGAATGGCATGTTGAATGAGGATTTTACTCCTGTAGATAACTGCAAGAAAATAAATGGAAGGAAAATAAAGCAGAAGATGATTGTGATGGGATTTTAGGAAATTTGCTCAAATAGCTATGGGGAGAATGGATTGGAGTGAGGCCAGGATGAAACAGGAAGAAGTTATCTTATCTTTCAAATAAATTTTTACCTCCTTGACTCATGTCCTTTACACTCACTTCTAGTATTATCCTGCATTAGCACTTGACAAGGTAATTGTTGATTAGTCATAGTTCCTTGGACAAGTTCCTTGTACACAAATTCAGTTTGTACTTAATCCTTCAGGTTGACATCCATCCTGTGGATTGCCACAGTGGAGCCAACATGTGAGGACTATACAGTTGCTTGTGTGTTTTTGTCTTGGAGTGGGTGGAAGGTAGGTACGCAGTTATTTTCTACTATTTCTCTGTCATTCTGGGAATATAGAGGAAGAAAAATTTCTTTCTCCCGAATATGGGCTGACTTTCTTCCTGAGTGATTAGAAAAGCTGGTAAGGTCATTTTGGCAAGGTTAGTTCTACATTTGGATAAGAAACCTTTACTGCCATTCTCTTCTCTGTATGACTTGTATATTAATCTGTAATATTTTGGTGGCCTATAATAAGTTTCCTATTATTTGTCAAGAAAAGTTCCTGTTTTTCTCCTTCAAAGAACAAAGGTAATTAAGCTACAGTGTCTGATGTGATTCTCCTCAACTCTATCTTATGGATGCATTACTGAAATTTCAGATTTAATAGGACTATTTTTTTTTTTAATTTTTAAAATTATTTTTAGAGAGAGGGGAAGGGAAGGAGACAGAGAGGGAAAGAAACATCAATGTAAGGTTGCCTTTCACTTGCTTCCAGCTACAGACCTGGCTAGAGACCTGGCTTGCAACCTGGTTATGGGCCCTGGCTGGGAATTGAACCAGCAACCTTTGGGTTTGAAGGCCTGAGCCTTTCCACTGATCCACTAGCCTAATTTATTAGTTTTTAACGAGTAACATTTTCTTCTGAAAATAAAAGAATTGCTAAAATGTGGTTGTAATACTTTGGCTAATTACAATAATATTGTTAAGTCTAAAAAGCTGATTATTACAAGAGTATAAATATGTGAATTCTTTTAGTGGTAATGGCGATTGTGTTTTCTTTTTTTGTAAATATGCATTTTTCTCTAAGGCTACATACATGTTGGGTCTTCCAGCTCATCTCTAAGCAATTATAAACATAACAACTGCTTTTATGTCCAATATCCAACCACCATGAACTACTGCACAAAGATACACAATAGATTTCTTAATGTTTCTTTTATAACAGGACCTGAAACTCTGTTATTATTCTTACCCTAATAAGGCAGGGGAGTGAGATGGCTCATTTTAACAGAGCTTAAGTTTTCTCCTAACTTTGTCTATTCCATTTCACAACACTGCCTTTAACTGTTTACTTCCCCAGGAGAACTATGGTATTTATGTCTTCACACATTTGTGTACACACACGAAATGGCTGGAAAAACATTTATCTCAGAGTGCATAATTTAAAATTCCTGAATGTCATCTGAGGTAGAACAAAGTGATATTATTATAGGCTATATCAATCAAGTCTGATGTTTAGATATTAGAGGTTTCAGCAACATATTTGTTATTATATTTCATTACTATTATTGATAGGTTGCCAATAATATGTGTATTCTCTCAGAAAATAAAAGGGTAAAGCTTGAATAATTTTTGTTGATCAGACCAGGAATTCAATTTGAATGTAAAGTCAATGTTAACTATTTGAAGATAATATAAATATATATAGCCTTATGGGAAAACAATTTAAAGCTGATATCCAAAATGACACTTTAGGAGAATGAGCTGATGTGAATAACAAATACCTATACTATCTAATTCAAGAGAGCTACCCATGTTCCCACGATTGGAAACACTAGCACAGGACAGAGATAACATGAAAGAAACCTTTTTAAAAGCTTAAGTGAACAGTCTTCTTTTCACGGTAATTTCCCATATTTAACTGTGATACAGAGAGCCAAGAACTTTTATTATCGCAAACTATTTCACTGATTTTCCTCCTTACCAGATTCTGCCTAACTCAAGACCTTACTCATAAAAGATGTGTTCTAACAATTTCTAGGGGCAGAGAGCTCATTTTTGTAAGCACCATTGTGTTAACATTCTATTTCCTTTGACTAATTATAATCAAAAGAATTGCTAAAAAAAAAAAAAAAAAGGACACACTTATTTTCTGTACTCATTGCAAGTGATTCACTAGATACTAGACAAAAAAGGGCCTATGGCTGAGTTTCTTAGGCTACATTATACATTAAATCAGGTGGCACTAGTAACACTGCCTTCAGAGCAGCAGCATGTATCACTGAACTCTTTAATTTTATTTTTTCCTCCCCTCTCCTGATATCCTTTATTTTCTAAAGGACTAGTCACCTTGCTTCCAGAACTGCTTCATTCCTGAAATTCCTTTCTGGCAATCAAAGAATGCATACCTGATTTGAATGTCTAACTCCACCCACCCCCACCCTTGTAACACCTATTCATCACATTTTTTGCCACCTTAGCCAATTTTCAGTTCTTTCTTTAGAATTCCCTCTGATAGCAGATATTCAGAAGATATTGGCCAGGGAAACTGGCTTAGTAAATGGCATGCCTCTAGGTTTTATGGTGGATTTCCAAATAAGTTTCAAAGTTTATGAAGATATTGTTCATTGTGTTTTCTAAGTATTACAACAATTTCAAACATGACTTTCTTCCTACAAAGGCACCCAGGGGGGAACACTGTAATATGTAAAGTCGCAGTACTTTCAAAATAAGTGTGAACAACTAGGATATGGAGACTTTAAAATTTCCCTTTGTTAATACCAGCAATTCTTAAATGTCTTCTCTGTGACTTTTATAAAGGAATTTAAAAAATTCCCTTAAAGTACAGACTCATTTCACGTTGCTGCTATATACATGTCTGTCCCTCTGCCTCCACCCCCATGAGTTACTGCTAACTTAAAAACCATTCAGCACAGTTTAAAATAACAACAAAAGTCAAGAGTGATTTACAATGCAAACCACCCACCTCTACTAAGGCAGTAGAGAGAAATTGATGGGTTAAAGATCCTTGCAGGGTATTATCAACAAATCAGCTCCATGTATCTTGTCTGTTTTCAGCAGATTATCTGCTGCCTCCACCCTTCAGGTATGTCAACAATTCAGAATTCTCCAGAGCCCTGGAGCTAATACAGTTAACACCAGGGTCATTTCTTCCCAGAATGTCTCCTGTTGATACAGGATTCTTTCCAGACTAGCACTGTTTCAACAACTGCTTGGCTGTTTCAACTTCAGAGACATGATAGTAATAAGGAAATAATAAACGCAATACTCAAAACCATCTAGAGTCCCCAGTTCTTTTCAAAGAACTTTAATTAGAAAACATACTTGAACCACCTCTGGTAATTGTTCCACAGCACGTTAATGTTAAATTCCTTTCAAGCCAATTACTTTTTTGAGTCTCAGTAAGCTCAGACTTTAAAGTAAGTAGCTGTTGTTTGCTGTTTTATCTCTCCGCCTGACTTGCACTTCAGCTTGCTGGGAAGCTCCTGCTGCAATCAAAATATTTCAAACTCTTTGTTCCTTGGTTTGAAGAGCCACTCAACCAGCTGCCCTTAGCATTAGAGCAGGAGCACAGTGATGGTGCCCTTTGCTCTATCTTATCAAGTCTGTGAACTATGAAATATTCCTGCTATTCCCACCTAAAATGCTCTTCCCTCTGGCCATCTCCCTAGGTCCAAGCCTACTGACTTTCCAAAATCCCTTCAGTGAGTGGTTTAATCATCTTTCTAAACTCCATAATGTATTAGCTGGGTTTTTGTTTGTTTGTTTGTTTGTTGTAGAGTGGCTTACCATGTTTTATCTGATAATGCATCTTTTAGAAGGAAGTTTCCCTCTTCAGACATTTGACTCCTTCCTTTGAAGCAAGCAGAGTCTATGTTTAATTCAGCACTTGCAGTGTTCTGCATTAAGTACAGGCTCATTTGATAGTTCTTGAATTCATGAAGTGTTATGAATTCACATGTAAAGAGCACAAATCATGTGTACGTTTGGGTTTAAGCACCCAATAAATGTTGAGAGACCAACATATTCTACATATGTGAAATGACTCCCCAGGTCTATCTCATGTAATTGTTTTAAGGATATAATCAAATGCACACATATTTTTGAACAGTTAGACACATAGCAGATGCTCAGCAATGCTCCCTTTCCTTCTGATCATTCCCTCCATTTATTGAATAGTTGACATCTGGCTGCTCCTCTGGCTAGCCAATCCCAGAGGGTCCAACAAAGGTCTAGTGTGCCTTCCTGTGTCCCCCAAACAGAAGCTAGTTTGGGTCTAGCATGGCACTGGACCTGTACAGAGTAAAGGGGTGCTGTGACTCCACTGGTCAAAAATTGACCTCAGTTGTCTTGCAATGGTTAGTAAGCCTCCTAAATGTTAACTTGGGCTTTATTTTTTCCATGCAGTGTGGCAATTCTGTGTTATCTAGACCTCCCATTCTCTCAGAACCACCTCGGTTGCATTTAAGGAAAAATGGGAGGAAGCTTAGTGTCTAATAAGAATTCTACTTTATATTAATAACCAAAAAGCTTAGCAATATAACTGAGAGTGGTTTAAATATCAGTTCTACTACCTGTGGGAACTCAAGTGTTAGCTAACTGCTTAGTGTCCTCCTCTGTAAAATGGAGATTAAAGAACTAGCAAGGGTTTTCTTTTGGCGGGGGGACATAAATAACATAATGAACACAAACCACATAGTCCATTCTTGGCACTCAGTCACATTAACTATAGTCATTAAACATCTCTGTTTACCTTTCAAGTATATAAATATTGACTGCCTGGTCCTTTAGGATTCTTTCACACAAGTTGAAAACCATACATCCTCTCGGAGTCTGCTGTTTTCAATTTCAGCCCTGCAAGCATTTTCCTTTTTCCTAATGTGTTCTCCATTTGCCATTGCCCTATTACTTCCTAGAGAAACAATTGTTCAATTCCTTTCCTCTTTTCTATAATAAGCCTATAATACATTTATAATGAAATAATAAGTAAATGAACTAATAAAGGAGAGACTGTGTAGCTCTGGTTATAGGGCTTTTGGCAGGGGAGGAAATATTTCATGTTTTCTAATTTTTACAATTAGAATAGTCTGCCAACTGCTTCACCGTCCATCAATTACACCCTGACTTACCAATTACTGATATAGTTCCTTCCTTGAAAAAAAAAAAAAAAATCCCTTTCACCTCTTTGAGGCTTA
This sequence comes from Noctilio leporinus, assembly GCA_004026585.1. NCBI lineage: Eukaryota > Metazoa > Chordata > Mammalia > Chiroptera > Noctilionidae > Noctilio > Noctilio leporinus. The sequence goes on from PVIW01001160.1 coordinate 246,327, forward strand.
AGGGTTTGTGGGTGGGAATCCTGGGCTGGCAGGGCCAAAGTCCCCTTCCTCCTCCCCGCCCCTCCCGCTCTTCCTCCGCGCGGGTGGGGGTGGGGGAGTGTGACACTTTCCAGGCTCAAAGTCTCCTTCCCAATTTTTTTCACTTTCTAGGTCAACCACTCGCTCCTTACATTGGATGGAGCGCTCCAACATACCTGAGCGAGGCACCACAATTCCAATTTACAAGGTTTTCTTTTTCAAAATATTAAAAAATCTAATAAAAGCTAGGGGTACTTTCTCCTTGAAAAACGATCATACCAAATTTATTTTAGAAAAGAGTGCTTTCCCCAAGGAAGATGGTGGGTCTAAGTCGGGAGGCAAGGCGGCTCCGTCCAAAGGGACCGTGAGCAACAGGTGGGCAGGACACCGGGTCCGCACCCTCAGGAAGCAACGAGTGGAAGCAACAGGGAGCTAAGAGGTGAGGAAGTGGGTAGCGAAGGTAGAAGGCGGGGATAGCGGGTGGGGGGTTGGGACGGTGCAGGGGGGCAGCGGAGCTCCACTCACCATTGCCTACGAAAATGCGGCCCTTTCGGGCCAGGGTCTGCTGCACCTGTTCCTGGATCCGCAGGCTCTTGGCCGCCTGGCCGCTGCGGCCCCCCGCCAGCTTTAGCTTGGCCTCGGAGGGCAGAGCCAGGCTGGAGCTGTCCAGCTGCCCCAGGATCTGCTGGCCCAACACCGTCCGGATGTAGCCGCATTCAGCGGCGGTGCTGGGGGCTGCCATAAGACCGAAGGAAGCAACCAAGCGGCTTGCCTTGCTGGAGACCGGCGGGCGAAGCTGCCGCCGACCCGAGCCGGGACACTGGTGTGAGCCCCGCCCCACTGCCCGGCCCGCCTCTAGCCCCGCCCCCCGCACCGGTGGGAGGCTGGCCCGGAGGGGAGCAAGACCAAGGGGGCCCTGGAGTCCAGCCTCTCTGAGGGAGGGGGCGCGGCTCCTGCCAGGCAGGCGCACTGGGTCCCAGAGCGGGGCGGAGCGCGCCACTAGCCCCAGCACCTGGCGGGTCTGGCTGCCCCCTGGCGGGAGGGCGCGGCCACTCTGGGATCACCTAGGGTACTGCAAACCCGGCCGCGCCCACGTTACCTGGCTCGGCCTCGGCCCAGACTTCGAAGGATGAGATTTCCGCTGGATTGCGTAGGGGCCGCCCTCCAGGCAGGTGCGCTGGAAAGAGTCATGTGTCTCACTGGGCTGAGATTTGCCTCTGGGATCCCCTAGTGAGTAAGCATATCTGGTTAGGCAGGTTGTGTCAGGCTGTTGGAAACATTTCGTGGTTTCTCTAGACCTGAGGGTGAGAAAGGACTATTCGGTCAGGCAGAAAGAGCAGTACAAGAGAAATGTGCCAAGATGACATGTGTGAAATAAAAGATTTTTTAATAATACCGTAGGGTTTTTTTTCTTCTTAGTACAACTTCAGGGACTGTACATTTTGCACAGATGTAGTCTCAGAAACATATGTTCTTCTTCATTGAAGATCTGTTTCCTCTTTGGAATACACATTGTACCCGGTACACTCTGCTCACCGATTCCTCTCTTACAAACACCCACACAAACTCTAATGAGAGGCGCCAGGGAACAACACACTTTTAATAGGTGATACTTTTTAATAGCCCTGCTTATGTTGATTAAGTCCTCTTTATGACAGACTCCATAGGAGGGGCCCATGGAAGGGTCCTCTGCCTTTCAATCGCATTTTGCATAACTTACATGGTTGGAAAACACAGCTTCCCCCTTCCCCATTTTCCTATTCATGCCCTTTAATCTTTGCAGATACTGGTAATGCACAGGTATATGAGCTTCCAGGAAGTAAGGAAAAAATCAAAGGTATCCAGACCTAAACAAGGAAATGATGATAGTTCTGCTACCCTATCTCAGCCAGCCACAGGGCTAAAGCCTTGTGAGGTGTAGTGCTTAAGTGAAGTTGAGTGGATTGTAGGTCTCCGGGCAATTCCACCCGTCCCAGCAGGACCAGTCTTGAGGTAGATTTATACCTTGTGATCAGCTTATTTAGGTGGCCAGATGAAAACATCCAGCACTGATGCTAAGATTCTGTTGAAAAGAGAGGGTTGAACAGAAGGGGAAGTGATGAGAGAGATTTCCCACACAACCTCTGTTCCTATCCTCCTCTTCCTCTCCCTTTCCTTACTCAGGGCCTCTTTTGGCAGCTCTAAGAGTGCTGCTTTGAAAGTTGACTTCAGTACCTGCCACCATAGGTCCAACTAGGACATCCTTGGTTTCCTTTTTGCCTGAAGAGCCATAACTTACTTACAAGGTCTGCTCTGCCTCCATCTAGACTTCTCAAGCAGGGAGCGGAGAGGCCTTTTATTTTATTTGATTTTTTCACTTATTTATTTGATTGAGCCAAACCTCATTTACTTTTCTCTTCTTGGGTTAGTTTTCTTTTTCTTTTTAAGTGTGATGTTGTAACTGACTATCCTATTAGGTAGGTACTGATACTGAACACGTAGAAATCCTGATTTTGGGTAGTTGGGCAATTTGACAGAAGAAAGATGGTCAAAAGCATAGTTTGCGGGTGAGGCAGATAAGGGTTAAATCTTAGCTTGCCCTTTCTAAGTAGTGTGGCTTTAAGTAAGTTTCTTTACATTTTTAAGCCTCAATTCTCTTACCTATAAAAGAGGAACAATAAAAACACCTACCATGAAATGCTGCTGAAAGGATTAAATGGTAAGTACTTGCAAGAAATTCTGACTAAATACTTGCTCAGTGATCTTTAACAAACATCCCCGACCCTCTGAGATCCAATTTTGGATTTTCTCACATTCTTCAGGTGCTCATGTCAACTTATCATTTGAATGAGATATTTACATACACAAACACATAGCATTTACTGCCATTACACACGCTTTATGCTTTTCTTATTTAATTGTTTTCTTAGTGCAGCATGAGCTCCATGAAAGCAGGAATTTCATTTTGTTCATTGTCCTTCTCTAGGTCCTAGAATAGTGCACATAATAGACAATAGGTATGTATATGTTGAATGAAATGATGCATAAGTGGCATAATACACTTAGTGTATATTATGTGGTATATAATGAGTGCCCAACAAATGTTAATAATGATTATTTAGGTTTTCATATACTTCTGACAACTTGTTATTTTAAATATTTTATTTATTTTTAGAGGGGAGGGGAGAGAACCATCGACTTGCAATAGGAATCTTTATTAGTTGCCTCTTGCACACTCCCAATGGGGGACCAAGCCCACAATCCAGGCATGTCCCTAAAATCGAACCAGGACCTCTCAGTTTGCAGAGGATGCCCAACCTACTGAGCCACACCAGTGAGGGCTATTAACTAATTCTTTAAAAAGTCAGATAAATATCATTGTGTACATTATGTATTCTAGGCATTCAATTAATTAGCTATGTAATACTCCCTACATATAAAAAACAATACTGAGGTAATTTTAAATATTTTCAGAATTCAATGATTCAGAAAAATAACCCTTTTGAAAATAAGATAAACATGTAAACTCATTAAAAGGCTCACTTTGGAGATGAGAATCCTGTTGTAATAGCAGTGGTTAACTACAGAGTGAGGACGTATGTAAACTCTGGCACTGCACCCCCAAATGGAGTCTAGATGTGCTTCTATTTCAACAAAATGCGGGCTGTGCCATATTTCCTGGGAAAGCTGCCTTGTCAGCTTTCCAAAGCTGTGAGCAAGCCCTGGGATAACTGCAAAAGGTAGCTTCTAGCCAACAAATTGAAGCATGGAAATAAAATGCTACAAATACTTTTGTGGTGTTTGGCTTCTCTATAATCTGCTACTTCTTAATAGTAAGACCTAGTTTGGAAAACTTTTATTTCCTTTGGTGTTCCCCCCCGCCCCCCCATTTACCAACAGAATTAGATAAAAGAAAAAGAACCACAGGAATGTAGAAATGGTGTGTAAAGAACAGAAAACCAAATTATGAGGCTACTATAATTCCTTCTGCTGGGAACCTAATGATTCAGAAATTCTTGAGTTTTGTACTTGCATTCTAATTTGATTTACCCACTATTGCTTGAAAGCACTAGCTCTTAATTGTTTTCAAATCTAGAGTTAGAGCTTCCTCAGAGTAATTTTATTTCCTTTAACTAAATATAAATTTCAATATGGGAAATTTCAGTATGTGAACAATTTAGGTAGTTACTAAAAGACTAAATATAGTATACATTTTAGAGGAGAAATAACATTTTAATGGATAACATAAAGAACATGACTGACATCAAAACTCTATATATTTAAAAAATAAACTCTAATACCTTTTCATGACTGTCTTCTCTCATGAAATATTATCCTGTCACTATTTGTAGGCTATCATTACCTATTGCTTTAAAAAAATATTTCCTAAATTAGTGTAATAGACCTAGCAGATAGAAAATTTAAAATAAATGTCAGGTTTTTCATTTCCTTTTTTAGCAAATGGATTTGTTGCCAAGGCAATGGTTAGCAGTTTTATCATTAGCTACACATAAATGAAAGTGGTTTAGGTCTGGAAATGGAAGCCCTGAACATCACTCTCCAATGGGGACTTTACAAAAACAGAAAAAGATTTTATGTATTTATTTTTTAGAGAGAGGGGGAGAAACATGGATGAATGAAAGAAACATCAACGAGTTGCTTCTCATGTGCCCCCCAACTAGGAACCTGGCCTGCAACCAAGGCATGTGCCCTTACCTGGAATGAACTGGTGACTTTTTGGTTTGCAGACAATACCCAGCCCACTGAGCTACACCAGTCAGGGCTCCTCACTTCCAAAAGCAGTGAGGGTTAATTTTGTCTGCTATTTTTTATATATTGTGAGTGTATAGGTCTGAAAATTATTCCTTTTAAAAGTATCAAGCCTTGGCTGGTGTGGTTCAGTGGATTGGCACCAGCCTGCAAAACCAAGGGTCGCTGTTTGGATTCCTAGTCAGGGCACATAACCAAGTTGCAAGTCAGGTCTCCAGACAGATCCTTAGCTGGAGGCAGATGAAAGATAACCATACATTGATGCTTCTCTCCCTTTTTTCCTCCCTCCCTGCCCTTTTCTCTGAAAATAATAAATAAAATCTTAAAATAAATAAATAAATAATAAAAAGTAAAAAAATTGTTAAAAAAAAAAAAAAAAGATCTCAAATATGGTGTGGAGTGGAAACCAGGTGGGTAATCCCTAGAGCTGGTAATGAGCAATTTGTTCATAGTTACTGAAGCTTTCAAGACAGTTCCTTTTTATCATGACTCATGGCTTGTATGAGCTCAGGAGGTTAGTTGAAATGATCCACCTTATGGTTGGATGAGCACAGCTGCTACATTAATGGTTGCATATCTCTCATCTGATGGTCAAAGAAGGCTGAAGGGAGGGGACAACTTGGTTGATTTCTACCACATATTGTTGTCTTCATTAGAAACCATGATCCTCACTTTGTTGTTTCTGCCATGAATTGAGCAATGAAGATAACTGGCAGATGCTTAATAAATAATGAGTGTAACCTCTCACCAATAGGCATTTTGATTAATGAGTTTGCCTCAGTGTGGGCCCAGGTACAGTTGAACAAAAGGATCCTCAAAGAGGTGGCCTGGCCTGACACAAAACATCAAAGCGACTTGAGTGCCCAGGGGAGCATGTTTACTGACTTTTAGCCCTATGAAAGTAGCATAGAAATCCAGTAGAGTCGATTTTAAAAAATAAATTTGTAGAGGATCTAGTATCTCAGAGTCATGTATTTAAATTACTAAAATTATTGCACTACATACTTAACTTATTTGAAAGTTATTTGAATATAAGATATTGATATATATGTCTATATCCATAAATTGCCAGCATTTAAAATTTTGTCTCCTTTTCTTCTTTTTTGACAATTGTTGTTTAGTTTTTATATCATAGTCATAAACTTTACTCTGCTATCAAGCTAGACTTGAAGAATGGGTAAGGATAATATGGAACCCAATGAACTGTCGGCGAGAGCACAAAGATTATAGAACATTCCAAGCAGACAGGGGTGAAAGGGTACTCTCCTGAGCTTCGGAAGGAATGGTCTGGTGGTTAAGATAAAACACAAGTCAAATTTATTAGAGTTGTCCACAGTCAATAATGGTGATGTTCTTGCTGGTCTTGCCCTTCCTGGACCCATAGCACTTTGTGGCTGTCCTAGCATCCAGGCCATCTTTCACCTGGCAGAAGACCACATGCTTGCCATCCAGCCACTCAGTCTTGGCAGTGCAGATGAAAACTGGGAACCATTTGTATTGGGTTCAGCATTTGCCATGGACAAGCTGCCAGGGCCTGTGTGCTTCAGGATGAAATTCTCATCATCAAATTTGTCCAGTAGAAAGATTGGCCACCTGTGCCATTGTGGCATGTGAAGTCACCACCCTGGCACATAAATCCCAGAATAATTGTGTAAAAGCAGGAACCTTTATAACCAAATCCTTTCTCCCCAGTGCTCAGAGCATGAAAGTTTTCTGTTGTCTTCAGAACTTTGTCTGCAAATAGCTGGAAGGAGCTGCGGCCCAAGGGCTCACTGTCGAAGGACATGGTGGGATTGACCATGGCTGTGTGGGGACAGATCCGGGCATCTACAAGGCTTGTCTCCTTTTCTCATACACACTACTATTTCCTTGAAATTCCCCAAACAGAAATATTACATTTCATATAGAAAAAAATAATACTAATAATCTGACCTGGATTTTAAAAGCGTCCCCAACCCCTCTTATTTCCTTCACAAACATCATCAAAATAGTAAAATAATATAAATGTGTGCTTGAAGCCAGAGCTGAGTTTGCTTTTTCTTTACTGTGTGACCTTGGGCAAGTTACTTAAATTCATGCAGCTTCAAGTTCTTTATTTATAATGTGGTGTCTTTAGTAGTATTGGCTACACAGGATTGTTAAGAAGATTCGTTTTGTACTAAATATAAAGCACTTAGATCTCTATTCTGTGCTCAGTGTTTCAGTTATCTATAATTGCAAAAAGCTCATGCCCTCTAAGTGCATAGAACAAGAATGAGCTCCTTCTCATGATTTTGTGATTGACTCCACAAAACTTTTATGGTTTTGGCTTGGGGCTCGCCCGTGTGGCTGAGGTTGGCTAATGGCTTGGGTGGGATGCGATGTTCTGAGACAGCCCTTCTTACCAGCCTGGGACATCAAGTGGTATGGCTGGAATAGCTGGAATGGTTGAGCCTATCCTTCCAGGTGGCCTCTCACCCTCCAGTAGGCTCGTTCAGGCTTTTCTTCAGGGTGGTCTTCAGCAGCGTTCTAAGAGAACAAGAGCAGAAGCAACAAGCCTTTTTAAGTCTAAGCTCTGGCACTTGCTTAATGTCATTTATATGTTCTGTTGGCTAAAGCAAGTCACAGGTCTAGCCCAGATTCAAGGGCTGAAGAAAGGGATGCCACTTAAAGGAGAGACCACAAAGTTTTGTTTCAAGGGGTATATATGCAGAGACAGGAGGAAATATTGTGGCCATCTTGGCAAGCCATCTAACACCTTTACTGCTCAATAGATGGTAGTTATTATCACCATAATCATTACTATTATTATTTAGAACTGCCATATTCTCAGAGGTTGGCAGGATTGTTACTAACTTTTGATGGCTGGAGGAACAAAGTCAAAGGAAAACAATCTTGATTTACCCAAGATTAGTGGATACAAATAGCTCTTTGCCTATTATATCAGTGGAGCGCAAACTCTATATCAAGGTCCCTTTAGAAATCAGGTGGGGTTAATCCATCCAGGCGTGGTTCACTGGGTGTGAAGAACTCACTGTTTGTCCTCTACTGGTTTAAAAGTGAATGCAGTTCCCGCTTGCTCACCATCTCAGTGAGGTGGCTGATGCTTGAACAATCATCATCTTGGGTTTGATTCAGAGTATACTCACTAATAATTCAAAATTAATAAAAATGCAAAACTGAATCTCAAAACTGATCAATAATATAATTTAATTTTGTGGCATTCATACTTATAATACTAAGGGGAAAAAAGACATAATGATCTTTTATAACAGTAAGAAGGAAAGTGTAGCATTCACTGGAAATATAGTTGTTATAGTCCAAAAGAATAGCACTTGCCAAGAGTGATGTGAATGGGAAAGGATAGATAGCTGTCACTACAATCCCATTATTTCATGTTGTTATTACATTATTGTCTTAGTTTGTTCAGGCTGCTATATGAATTACCATAAATTGGGTGACTAATAACAATAAACATTTATTTCTTATGTTCTGAAGATTGGGAAGTCCAAGATCAAGACACTAGCAGATTTGGTATCTGGTCAGGACCCACTTCCTAGGTCACAGAAGGCAACTTTTTGCTGTGTCCTTGCATGGCAGTTTGGGAAGGGGTCTTTCAGGGGTCTCTTTTATAAAGCACTACTCCCATTCATGAGGGCTCTGCTCTGCTCCCTTTGTCCCCTCAACCTCACCCCTGACCTAAGCATCTCCTGAAGGCCCCATTTCCTAATCATCACAGGTTTCTACATTTGAATCTGGGAACACAAACATTCAGGCTATGGCAACTATGTTTTGTTTCCTTTTATTAGATCTGCAGTATAAATCCCAATTAAAAATTGTCCAGGTGAGGTTGGGTGTGTGGAGGTTAGGGTTCTTTTATTTCTTGATGAAATACACATGTGCATCACGTTCTTCTTCCTGGAAGATGTCTTCCTGCATTTTTAAGGGATTGATATTTTCCTGTCATTTTAGATTTGTTTGAATATCTGCTCAGAAAGAATGATCCCTGCTCAACTAGTCTTAAGTAGCTGTCCTGTCATTCTCCACAGGCCAAATGGCCTGACAGTTTTCTTATAAACAGAGGTATATATATGTTCATATGTATTATTTCCCTGCTAGAATGTAAGACCTGTGCAAACAGAAGCTTTTTCTTGTTCATCAGTTTATCTGCAGTTCTTAGAATCCATACATATAATAAGCTCACAGGACTTTTAAAATAAATACCTAATAGAAATTCACTTTCATTTTAGTTCTTCTCTCTTTTTTAAATAGAGTTTCAATGTGGAAATAAATATTTTAGTATTGATATTTTTATATGGTTTATAATGAAAGATGGGATTCTGAGGCCTTTTATTTTATTTCATTATTATTTTTAAACTTAATGGCCTGAGCAACAATGTGTTAAATGAAGGTAAGGTTAAGCAATTGCCTCTTTTCACAATTTGTTGTTGATCCTGGAACCTAAAACCCAGAGCTTACTGATGATTTCTGGCAAATCTTTCAGAGTCACCCCCTAAATCTTCTATAGGGTAAAACCTCTGGGGAACCTCTGGATTTTTATAGTTTCAGGGATAGGTCTAGACAGGACACATAATTCTGGATTCTTGAGCCCATTTGTGTTATCTTTACAGCTCAAGTTTTCTCAAACTCCTGAATATGACTATTGCTTTGAACTAAACAAGTTCAAACTAGAACCTGTTCAAGTCTGCTCCTTTTAAACTTAAAATCTTAGGTCTCAGATAACAGGAAACCTTTTGAAGAACTATTCTAACCACAGAACCAAAGTCAAATAGAAATCCTAGTGATTTCTCTTTGAAAAGAAGAAAAGGTAAGATAAAAGCCCTCTGAAGTTGTGACTGAGGCATCAGCTTCTAAAGAAAGGAAAAGGTTCAAAATGATTTGCTGAATATTTTGATTGAGCCTGCTCATCTCTCAATGTTCTAGATTTCAGCAAAAATATCAAGCTTTGAGGCCATGGATAACAAGACATGTTGACTCAATAAACGAATTTCAAAGATGTTATCAGGAAAGTACTCAAGGGAAGAAATGACCCTGGCAACAGTCTGGTGCAAAACTGATCAAGACAGTATTAATTACTCTGGCCTTCTAAGATCTTCTCCATCAGCCTCACCCTCGCAAGCTGGCTTGATTTCACAGTACAGAACTCTCCAGCACAAACATTCCAAAGCCACCAGGTTAAAATTCTTATCAGCCCCGAAACAACTGGTGCTCATTTCTTCCTATTTTCAGTGACTGCCTAGTTTATTTCCACTCATCTCTAAGGGTTTATTTCAGGCTTCCTTTCCTGGTGAGCCTAACTTCATCTGCCCTCATGGTTTTCTCATTGCCTCACCTCCAGTCCTTTTAGAGGCCTATTTTATGTTTGATTGCATATAAGATATTTAAAAATTAGGGGATACAAAATGAATAATGATGTATGATATATAAAGAAATACAGCATAATGGTTAAGAGCTTAGCCTCTGGAATTAGATGAATTTGAATTAGTTTCCCCTACTCTACCACTTAATGGTTATTTAAACTTGGTTAGGTTAGACTTCCCTAATCTTTAGTTCTGCCTTAAGGATAAGGGTAATAAAACTACCACATTTGATAAAGTTGACATTCCAAGTAAAATAACAGATATGAACAGTTTTCACAAATTTAAAAATGTTATCTTGCATATTTCAGAATTTTTAGATATATGTCATTAAAGCAACGGATTATTTCAAAACTACATGCAAGGCAGTAGCGAGGAGCCTGGTGTGCAAAAGAGGAAGGCACACTCCTGTCCTGGAGGCCTTTCCATTGTACATTGTATGTAGATAGAGAGATGAAACAAAAATATGTAAAAATTAAAGAAGGATAGCATATCAAAAATTATTTACAGCAACAATAAAGGAGATAGTATGGGGTGGTGTGTCAAATAAGTTGGAAAGAGCAATAGTATTCCTGAAGTCTTAGGAATAATGGATTGTTTTCCTCTTGGTGCAACTGGAGGGGCAGATATTTGTAGAGAATGTGGTTGGGTAGTAATTGAGCTGAATCTTCAGTGTAGGTAGGATTTAATTAAGTGGAAAGTGGGTAGCGGGTATAAGAAGGTGAATGGCAGAAGTGTGAAGGTAGAAAGATGTGATGGTTGGAAGGCTGATAAGAAACTAGTCTGACTAGAGTAATTGTGGCTCCTATTCCCAGACTCAGATAGACATTAGAATCAAAGAAGAAACTTTAAAAACCATGCAGATTCCCAGGCTCCATGGCAGACCAATTAAATCAGAATCTCAGGGTTGGTGTCTGGAATCTGTAGCTTGAAAATGCTTTCAGTGTGATTCTAATGAACAACCCAGTTTAGGAACCACAAATTAAAAAGACTAATGAACCCTAATGCAAGAAATGTACTTGAGGTCCAAACTCTAAGGCCTTGAATGTTAAGAGTAAGTTTTGTGCTTTGTACAAATGTACGTCTCAAACTTTGGTGATGTATGAGTCATTTTTAAAGGGAAAAATGTCTCTGGGAATCCTTTGAGATAACTGCCATTAGCCAGTCAGGAGTCACAGAAAGTTCTGGAGGAGTGACAGTGCTTTTGGGTATGAATATAAGATACTCATCTACTTACAGTCCCTGGAATAGCCTGAAAGGGAAAACAAAGTGGAGATGACTAGATAAATGAAGGTCCCACAGAGGTGATGCAGGGGTTATGGGGGTCGCAGGGGAATTTGGGACTCAGAGTGTGAATTTTCTCATCCAGAGGAGAAAATAGGAGTAGAGGCATTGATTATATAGAAGGGATGTTTAGCACCATTCAAAGGACCCCTAAGAAATTTGATTGTTTAGAAGGTTCAGATTGCTTCTTTCCTTTTCTCTGTCTCCTTTGGCTCTTAACTCTTGGGACACTTTTCCTCACTGATTAGCTTGGGAATCCCAAATTTTTAGTCCTGCCTGTAGAAAGCTATTCCTGTAGAACTTTTCTCTGGTCAGCTTCTAAGTTGAAAGCAGTGATTTTTAAAGCATAGTGTACAGACCACTTGGGTTCGTCGAGACCCTTTCAGAGAAATATGCATACTGAAATTATTTTCATAATAATACTACTGGAACTTTAATCTGCCTTCTTCACCTAATTAGTGCTTGCTCGGCTAGTTGGAAAACAGTGACAGGTAAAACTGCTGGCCAGGCAGTGGTCCTGCATTGCACTCAGAGTCACCTGCCGTGAAGGAGAACATCTGCTTTCACTTAGGAACACCCTTGATGGAGCAGGAGAGATGATTAATTTGATGAAACCTTGATCTTTGAGTATGGGCCTTTAAAAAATTTTCTAGGATGAATTTAGAAATACACACAAAGAACTTTTGCCACATGCAGAAGTGTGAGGGTTGTTTGGAGGGAAAGTACTTGAGCAACTGTTTGAGTTGTGAGTGAAACTGGTCTCTTTTTTTTTTTCTCATGAGATGTATTTTATTTGAAAAAACTGACAAAATACTATTACACATACTTGGGTAACTGGCAGGTACTTTAAAAAATTAATGAATAAGCTGTCAATACAAGAATACCAACTAGAAGTATTTGTTGCAAATAATAAGGTTACAAGTAAAAATTAGAATGTTGAAAAGCATGTACCTGCCCCCTTGAAAGTTTCCCATGCTTTTCTGATGAGATTGATGGGGAGATATTAACAAACATGGCATTTTGTTATTGTATAAGAAGATGTGTACCAACATTTGGAGGAGATTCATAACTCAATGAGCCAACATTTCTAATGTTACAATCATGCACAGATGAAAGAGCTATATAAAGTACTGAACAGACAAATAGATTTTAATGTGATCAATAAAAAAATCCATTCATATAGTTTCAGATCCCACAATACAACGAACCTTTAGGATTATACCACTTGTTAAGTTTTCATGTGGTATTCAAGAAAATGCCTTATAAATCTCTGAAAAGGCTATTATTGAACTAGTCTACTCTTTTAAAATTACATGTCTGTATAAGGCTGGAGTTTCTTCCAACACTTCAATAAAACAACAGCAGTTGAATTACAGGCAGAAGTGAGAATCCAGTCAACTTATATTAGCTGCAAATATATAAAAATTTTACTCATGTCACTAACTTTTTATTTTGGAAAATACAGTTATCTTTCCAAGAAAAATGTCATTTATATTCATATATAATGGTTTCATTGTTTTAAAAAATTCTCAGTTTTAAATGAATTCTCAGTGAATATTGATAGACATTACCAACACAATTAACACCCTTTGGAGTCTTTAAAAGTGTTTGAGAATGTGAAGAGTTATAGAGACCAAAAAGTTTGAGAATTGTTGGTTTAACTGAAGTTGTTCTACCTGTTACTATAGTTAAAAAAAAAAAAAAAGTCTCCTTAGAGGCTGATGACAAGAAATATGAAGTGCTACAAAAAGGATCATGGCTGTCCCTGCAAAAGTTAAATATAAAGTTACCATATGATCCAGCAACTTCACTCCTAGGTATATACCAAAAAGAATTAAAAATTGGTACTCAAACAAATATATGTACACATATGTTCATGGCAATACTATTCAAATCAGCCAAAGGTGAAAATAAGTCAAATATTCATCAATAGATGAACAGATAAACAAGCTATGATATATATATATATATATATATATATATATATATATATATATATATGCACATGATGGAATATTACTCAGCCATAAAGAGGAATGAAATACTAACATATACTACAACATGGATGGACCTTGAAATAAGCCAGACACAATGGGTCACATGTTGTATGATTACATCTATGTATAAGAAATATCCAGAATAGGTAAATTCATAGAAATAGCAAGCAGATTGGTGGTTGCCAGTAGCTAAAAGCAGAAGGAATAAGGAGTACCTACTTAGTGGGCATGGGGTTTCCTTTGAGTTGATGGAAATGTTTTGAAGGTAGATGGACGTGGTGGTTGTACAACATTGTGAATGTGATTTACGCCACTAAGTTGTCCATGTTAAAATGGTTAATTTTATGTTAGTTGATTCTTACCTTAATTTAAAAGTATCAAGTCGTGGCTGGTGTGGATCAGTGGATTGGCACCAGCCAGCGAACCCAAGGGTTGCTGGTTCGATTCCCAGTCCAGGCACATAACCACGTTGCAAGCCAAGTCTCCCACCAGGTCCCCAGCTGGAGGCAGGTGAAAGACAACCATAGATTGATGTTTCTCTTCCTTTCTTCCTCCCTCCCTGCCCTTTTCTCTAAAAATAATGAATAAAATCTTAAAAAAAAACTCAAAGCTAGGAGATCACTAGATACAGGACTTGGCAGTTGACATGGATTCAGAATTTCTTTTTCAGTTTTACTCAAGCAAAATGAATGATATCTGTTTTCTTTCTGTTGGCAGTGTTTCAAGTGTCTGATGTTAGTATAATCATTATTTTGGATATAAGGCTTAGCTTTGCAATTTTTGCTTTGATAGTCTTCCCAGTTGTTGTGTCAAGAAGAAGGCAGAATTAGGAAGTATACTAAAATTAAATCAGTACTTCTTACATAAATGATTGGTTGGGTGAGTCTGTTTTTGGTCAGAAATGTCTTTTAAAATCTTTTTTTTTTTTTTTTTAATCTAAAAGCAAGCAAAAGACTTAAGATTATTGATATTTTCTACTGAAGAGCTGAAATGCACTGTGTTGTTGGAAAAAACAAACAAGAAGACATTATAATATTCAATTTGTTGGCTAAAGGTGAGGCCACTTATTGGGTTCTTTTTCCAAGGCATAGATTCTTTTGTTACTTCACAAAATTTTCGGAAATGTTCTAGGTGTGTTCGATTATGATAGAGGAGTTAGCTCACAGGTCTGGGTTTTCCATTAAATTCTTTTCCATAGTTACCAGAAACAACATGAGTCATCAAGAAGATTGCATGTTATATTTTTATGTAGAACCCTTGATATTAAACTTGTAGTCTAAGTTGCTTAAGTCTGCCCCCTAGATACTTCATAAATTGGTCAGTCACAAAGGGATCATATTTACAATAAGACACGGCAGCATCATCTAAAGGAAAGAGCAAAAAACTGAAAAGGTATTTGTATTAGAATTTCTGACTTGAAGTATAGGATGTAGGGGTGAAAGAGGCAGCATTCTGGCTTTAATTTCATTTGTAAAGCTGCTACATGAATGGTACAATTTATTTAGGATTTTGTGATAGACTGTATGTACTTATATGAAATATCTTATATAGGATCAATTATGTAATTGGCCAGTAAATGAAATTATTTAAAAATATATTTACTTACAGCATTGTATAAATTTAATATGGGAGTTTATTTTTATTATTTTTAAAAAGATTTTATTTATTATTTTTAGAGAGAGAGGAAGGGAGAGAGGCAGAGAGGGAGAGAGACATCAATGTATGGTTGCCTTTCACCTGCCTTCAACCACAGACCTGGCTGGAGACCTGGCTTGCAAGCTGGTTATGTTGCCCTGGTTGGGAATCGAACTAGAGACCTTTGGGTTTGTAGGCCGGTGCCTTATCCACTGTGCCACCAGTCAGGGCACTAGTTCCAGCATGTTTTTATTATTTGTTTTTATTATTAAAAACTTCACTGTACTAGTCAGTGGGGGGTGGTAGACTATTGAGCGACCATATGTGCTATGTGGCCATCACATTCAAAATAATTGAGCAAATAGAGAAATGAATCTGCATCAAATTTTGTGTTAAGCTTGAACATTCTTCCTCAGAAATTGTTCGGATGATTCAGAAGGCTGCAGCTATGGGCAACTGGTGATTGACAGCTTCATCACCACAATGCACCCACTCATGCATCACCTCTCATGTAGAGTTTTTGATGAAACATCAAATCACCCAGGTGACTCAGACTCCACCACAGCCCAGATTTGGTGCCCTGGGACTCCTGGTTTTTCCCAAAACTAAAATTACCGTTGAAAGTGAAGACAGTTTAGACTGTTGATAAGGTTCTGATAATGATTGAGGGAACTGTGTGAGGTCCCAAGGTGCCTACTTTGAAGAGGACTGAGGCATCATTGTCCTATGTACAATGTTTCTTGCATCTTATATCTTCTTCAAAAAATGCTTTTTTTTTTTTTTTTCATATTACATGGTTGTATACTTTCTGGAAAGATCTCATATAGTTTTAAATATACATACATGCAGTTATTGATATTGGGGAAATGTGTAATGTGGGGTATTTAAAGAAGAGGAAAATAAAGAAACTCTACAAATGAAATGAGACATAAAGGAAGGGTGGAATGAGGGCTAAAGTACATCCAAAAAGTTTATTTTGAGTGGCATATGAAGCTATGAAAATGTAAAATTATTCAGTTATATAGAATATCAGGTCAGTTTACATTCTCTAATATTATAAATTAAGGCAGGTATAGAACAGAGTGAAACAGAGATTTTTAAATCTTACTGACGTTCAAAATCACTCTGAGAAACCTATAAAAACATTAATGTCTATGGCCTATCCCTGAGATTCTGATTCTGTAGTTCTTGAGTAGAGTCCAGCAATCTGTATTTGTAAAACTATCTCTAGATAAATTTTGATACACAGCTACATTTGAGAACCTCAGACATGGGAATGAAATGTTAACCTTTTTTAGTATCTGCTCAGTTCCTTCACATAATTCCCTTCTCTTTGCAGAGCAAGAAAAAGAAACAGAATGGAATAACTCAAGTTAAAACAGAAACAATCATTACCTTTTAAAAAATGTCCATGAGAAAGTATTAGAACTATATTTGTCTTATTTTTCTTTACTGGTGACTTGGTAAGGAACCCTAGTCTCTTTTCTGAAGCTGGAGGCGAGCTACAGCAGTGACATCAAGTGGTTGTTTTAGGGTATTTTTCTTTTTGTGGGGATTTTGATATTTAAATGAATTAACTAAAATACGTGCTGTTTTCCCCTGCCCCATCAGTTAGAGGATGTATTATTTAGCTCCCGCATGCCTCATTCACCAGAAATGCTAAAAAAAAGAAAAAAAAAAAAAAAAAAGGAAAAACAAACAAACAAAATATAACCTGGACATGGGATCCTTTGAATACTATCCAATATAAACACCTTTGTTAGTTGTTTCTAGAACCAGGTGGTTTCAGTGAAGTGAAAGAAAGCCTAAACTGAATTGTAGATGCAGAAACTCTGATAATGTTGATGATAGTGTCAGTAATTTTAAAACAACATGGTTCATAAACAAGAGAGCACTATGAATTTGACTAAAGTGAGGATACTTAGGCCTGAGGCCAAAAAAAATTCAATGAGTTTAAGAAAAAAATTCAGTGAGTTTATGATGAAGGGCAGAGCTCCTTTTATAACCATCTGTAGGGAAACAAACTTAGGTATCCAAAGGAAAAGGAAAAGAAAAATAACAACACTAAAAAAAAAACCCCAGATTTTATGGGAAATAAATGAAGAGGTGGCTCTCAGGATTTTTACCCTATAATAGCCTTCATCAAAGATTTCCTTTAGAACCATGGACATGGACAACAGGTGGGATTGACTTTGGGGGGAATGGATGGGTGGGGAGGGGGGCAGAGGGGAGCAAAAAGGGGATGGATGTAATACAACAGCAATAAAATTTAAAAAATAAAAAGAAAAGAAAAAAAGATTTTCTTTAAACAGTGCTCTTACAGTATGTTTATACTATGACTCAGTTTATAAAAATTTGAAATACACAGTTTAAAGAAATGCAATTGCTGAACAGAGTAAGACACACCCAAATTACAACAAAAAAAAAAGAAGAGGAAGTTAGGTAATTAATTGGCATGTAGACATTTAGTTATTCTGAACCGTGGTGCTTCAAACTAGTGGTAAAGGAAGAACTCTAAATTATTAAAAAACAAAACAAAACAAAACAAAAACAGAGAAAATAAGATTCTCTTGATCCCAGGGATTGTCATTTTGTACATGGAAGCAGGGTAAAGGCTGTGAAACTACAACTAGATTGCTGTTAATCCCAGGCTACCTCTGCCAGTGTGAAAACGGTAAGAGCAAATTCACCCAGTCACAGGAAGTGCTCTTTACCTTTGCACCTGTGCGTCTCAGATGTCATTTTTTCCAAAATGTCTACCTTATGCTTTTAAAATCTGAAAATAAAATGAAATCTGTTTCATTTTTAAATTCTAGATTTAGCCACTTTCTAAGTGGGAACAACAGTGGGTCCTCAGTTTAGCTCCCTAAGAATTTTATGCTGCAAGCGGAAGGCTGATGTGTTAAGAAAGTTGGCAGGAGGAACATTTCCATAAAAATTAAAAACAGCAGCCAGCTGATATGGTAGGTCACGGACTTGCTGCTGAAGACAATTTAATGACCAGAAACATTAAACAGGGAGAAAGCTTCTATGAGTTATCATCTATTTTTGAGCTGAATGTCCTAAAATTTGCAAATGAGTAAGTGATGAGGCATCTCCTTGCATATCACATTCATCTGTGAATAATCAGGAGGGATTAATGAGTCTTTTTCTTAAATTTCTGAGTAATAAATCATTTCAAGAGGAGAAAGAATGCTTTGCTTTGCCTTAAACTGCAAGTGCCCGTGGACTGATATACTGGAAACTTTATAAATCCCTATGAAATTATCTAAAGGCCCCAAAGAAGAGGATAGAATTTTCACTTTTATTTTATTCAGTCAGATGTTAGAACAGCTTGAAAACAACAGTGTCTATTTGGGGACAATAATAATTGTCCTTTTGAGACATCATTCTATATCCTCACCCCCTCCCACCTCCCATGAGTATGTAATACTAAATAAGCATGAGATAAAGCTGGAAGAGTAGGCTGGGGCCAGAATATAGATGCCATATTTTCTTCAGCAGTACCCGGATGTTGTTAAAGAAACAAAAGAGATGATCAACTCTGCAACTTGGAAAGACATAACTTGTAAGACTTATTGGTGGAGTATGAGACCAAAAGTATGGAAACTAGCAGATACCATGGCTGGAGAAAGGAAAAGGATGATAGAATTAATGGGGTTAGCTTGTGTGAACTTCTTTCCCATTTAAAAAGAGGGAATGCTAAAAAAAAAAGTTAGTTGAATATAGAATATATGCTGGTCATTGTTGAGGAAAGAAAATAGAAAAAATACTATGTTTAACAATTAAAATGGCCACTGGTGATTTTTTTGAGAAAGAAATTTCATAAAATTATAAACCTGTTGGTCTGAGAAATCCTACAGAGATCTTTGAACTCTCCCCTTCCTTCTGTTCTGAAATGTGGAAAAAGAATTTGAGGGACTTGCCCAATATCTAGGAGCACTATGCAATATTCGACATTTCTTTCAGTCTCAGTCTTGTGTCTTGTATTCTCCTTTCTTTATTACTCTTTTCAATTAAGAAATGTTCTGAGTAAATATGCTTTCCTAATCTTGTCAACTTAGGGAACGTGAAAGTCTGATAAGCAACACTGACCCCAGGGAATGAAGGAGAAGAACATTATTGATAGCATAGGATATACTGAGGTCGTTTCCACTATTTCACAAGAAAACTTAGAATTTCTTCCAGAATTTCTTTCATTCAGAGGAAGGTGCTCTGTGCATCTATCACTAGAATAAGTTTCCATATTTTGGGGTAGATTAGTAGGAGAAAAAGAAGGTGGGTTTTGGACTAGGTAACTTTCAAAAGCTTTTCCTTTTCTAGTCTTGTCTAGCAAAATGATGAAGGTAAAAGCTCAGTTGCCCAGGGTTGAGCAGACACCAAGGGGTCAAGGCTGGAGGCAGGGTACAGTCACCACAAAGTAAGTGTGGCAGAGAATGACAAGAGGCTGCTAGGAGAGGAAGATGATGAAATTAAGGAAAAACAAGAAGTGGTAAAATACAGTGTTTATTGGATATTTCCTATTCTGATTCAGTCCTTTTCCTGGGTGCCCTTTTTGCTCATTTCTTTATTTGTTATTCCCTTCTGTTAGACTCCCTTTGAAAATTCACCTTCCCTAGGAAGTCTTTCCTAAAAATAAGCATCACATCATATACTACTGTATCCTATACATGCTTTTTTAGAGTTATGCGTAATTATTATATACCTTTGCATGTTATCTGCTTGTGTTGATTTTTTAAATATTCAGTAATTTAAAGATTAGATTTCCTGTATCCAACCCTAATATCTTACTACACACACACACACACACACACATGCGTGTGCGCAGACTAAAATGTTGTTCTTATTTTTTGCCATCCTCTTCAAATCATCTTTAAGCCTTTTATTCACATGAAATGTTGCTGAGCATCAGTGAGATGAAGCACTGGATACAAAGTGAAGCTGGTGTGACTCTGGCTAACATGCTGCTGGGTTCTGTTCCTGGGAAATTAGGTGCCTTTGCGGAGCAGGCAGCCATTTATTTACTCAACCATGGTTGCCTCTCTTCCTTCATGCTAACTGAACCTTCTTAATGTTGAGATTTTAGACAGGCAGCAGTGAGTCCTGCCCGTATGCAAGAGGAGAACTATACACGATTAAGCCAGTCACATTAATCTTATTATTTGCCAGAGGAAGAAGGTAGGCTTGATTCTAGTTATGGCAAATGGAATATAAGGGAAGTCTCCTGAGAATATGTGATAAACATTGATAACAGAGAGAACACTTGGTGGGCTGGCATGATCTGACCCTTCTCCCTTTTTCCTAAGTGCACCAGTGGGAGAAAGTGCTGACTGGAACTACAGTATCTGTCTTGTGATCTTGCTGTAAAAGCCAAGAAAATCTCAGAGATTCTAACCTGGAACACTGACAACTTTGACCTGCTAAACTGCTTGGATCCATTTACCTCTAGACTTTTTGTTAACTGTAAGTTTTATCTTGTGGTTTAAGCCTCCATCCATCAGAGGTTTTTTTTTTTTTTTTTTTTTTTTCTTTTTCTTTCTTCTTTTTGTTTTGATTACTTGTATCTGAAAGTATCCTAATAGAATCCCTGATCAAAGGCCTGTCCATGAGGGTAGGGTAGCTAGAAGGGAGATAGGCAAGTTCCAAAGTTGAGCTGATTCAGGGAGGTTGGTTGTTTATTAAGGAATGTTTGAAATAGTGCAGCTGGAGGAAGAATAATTATTGGGGGCTAAGAGTAAAGACACATGGAGAATGTTCCCAAAGTCTAACTAATGTCTGGCATGCTAGACCATAATAAATACTTATTAAAGGTTGGCTATAGGACAATGCTGATGGTCAAATTTAACATATGTGATAAGGGTGAGGGAAGTTAGAGGCCAGGAGGATAAAGAGTGGGATAAAAACACATTTTAAGAAATAGGCCAGACCCTGGCTGGTAGGGCTTAGTGGATTGGCGCTGGCCTGCGAACCCAAGGGTCTCTGGTTCGATTCCCCAGCCAGGGCATATAACCAGGTTGCAAACCAGGTCTCCAGCCAGGTCTGTAGCTGGAGGCAGGTGAAAGGCAACCATATAATGATGCTTTCCTCCTTTTCTCCCTCCCTGCCTTTCTTTCTGAAAATAATGAATAGAATCTTAAAAAAAAAAAGAAATAGGTCAGGATGAGAGAAGATATTTTCAAATGATAACTCTAATAAGGGGCTGATACACAAAATATAAAGAAATCATACAACTTAATAACAACAACAACAACAAACCCCAAATAATCTAATTTAAAAATTGGTGGAGGCCCTGAACAGATACATTTCTCAAGAAGACACACAGATGGCCAACAGACATGAAAAGATGTTCTACTTTAGTAGCTGTAATAGATATGCAAATCAAAAACACAGTGAGTTACCACCTCATATCTGTTAGAATGACTATGATCAACAAAACAAGAAGTAAGTGGTGGTGAGGATGTGGAGAAAAAGGAACACTCACACACTGCTGGTGGGAATGAAACCTAGTGCAGCCACTATGGAAAACAGTATGGCAGTTCCTAAAAATGTAAGAATAGAGCTACTATAGAACCCATCAATCCTCCTTCTAGGTATTTAGCCCCCAAATTTGAAAACAGTTATTTGTAAAGATATGTGTGGCCTTCTACTCTCTACAGCACTATTTATAATAGCCAAGATGTGGAAACAACTGAAGTGTCCTTTAATGGATGATTGAATAAGGAAGATGTGGTATGTATATGGAATGCTACTCAGCCATAAAAAATGAAATATTGCCATTTGTGGCAATTTCTCAGATGGCTCTTGAGAGTATCATGATAGTGAAATAAGTCAGATGGAAAAGAACAAGAACCAAATGATTTCAGTCATATGTGGGATGTAAAACAAAAAGTAACAAACAAACAAATACATTCATAGACACAGACAGCAGTATGGTGATTACCAGAGGGGAAGAATCTGGGGGGAGGGTGAAGAGGGTAAAGGGGATCAAATATCTGGTGATGATGGAAGGAGACTAGGTTTTGGGTGATCACATTTTGTTTATCCATTCACCTATTGATTAACATTTGAATTGCTTTCAATTGTTGGCTATTGTGAATAATACTCCTACGAACATGGATGTACAAATATCTCTTCTACTTTCAATTCTTTTGTATTTATACCTAGGAGTAGACTTGCTTGATAATATAGTTATTCTATTTTTATATTTTTTGAAGAATTCCCATACTGTTTTCTATAGCAGCTGTAACATTTTACACTTTCACCAACATTTGCCAGGGTTCCAATTTGTCTACATCTGTCATATTCTATTTTATTGTTTTACAACAGCCATCCCAGTGGGTGTGAGGTGGAATCTCATTGTAGTTTTGATTTGCATTCCATAATGACTAATAATGTTGAGTATCTTTTCATGTGTTTTGTTGACCACTCATAAATCTTTTTAAAAAACATGTCTGTTCAAGTTCTTTGCTATTTGTAATTCTTTTTGTTTGTTGAGTTGTCTTGACCTTTAAAAAAAAATGCCTAGCCTCAATGCTTGCGTTCTGTTGAGAGAATTGACACAGACCACTTGGAAAGCTAGCTCAGTGGCCAGTACCCAGCCACATGTGGCTGGGCTCTTTAGTGATAATTTAGAATAACTGAGTGTAGCAGATGAAGCAATCCAAACTCTGTTTCCTTAAGTATAATAAATAACTGGGTCAAAAATAATTGAACTCACTTCTGAAGAAAAAGTCAACATAATTTATTGAGTGTTTATGTGAGGCATAGTTCTGTGGGATATATTAAAATACATACATAAAAGCAAAATAACTTTCTTACTGTCATAAACCTGATCTATCAAGGGGGTGAAAGAAATAGTAACCCAATAATTGTATAAATAGAATGTAGTGTTATGAAGAAAATATATCAGGGTAAGAGTTGTTTTTCTTGTTACAGTACAATGTGGTGCCTTGACAGGTATAATTTTCTTCATATTGCTTGTTCTTGGGATTTGTTGAGCTTCTTGGGCTGATAGGTTTAATCAGATTTGGAAAAATTTTAGCCATTAAGCAATTTTTTCTGCCCCCCATCCTCTGGTAACTTCAATTATATTTATATTAGGCCCCTTGAAGTTGTCCAGATGCTCATTAATGTGCTGTTCCACATTTTTTCAGTCTTTTAAAATTAATTTTTGGATAGTTTCTATTGCTATGCCTCAAGTTTACTGATGTTTTCTTTGGCAGAGTCTAATCTGCTTTTAATCCTAACCAATATATTTTTTTAGTTCAGACATTGTATTTTATCTCTTAAAGATTATTTTTTTATATCTTTTACCTGTCTACTAACGCACTCAATCTTTTCTCTACATACTTGAATATATGGAATACATAATATATAGATAGTATATGCTTTATTGTCCTTATCAACTGATTCTAACATCTGTATCTTTCTGAATCTTTCTACTGATTGATCTTATTATTGATGCTATTTCCCTGCTTCTTTGCATGTCTGTTCATTTTTATTGCATGCTAGATACTGTGAATTTTACTTGTTGGGTGCTGTGTATTTTCTGTTAATGTTTCTGAGCATTATTTTCTATTTTCTTTTAATATTCCTGAGCATTGTTCTTGGATACAGTTAAGTTATTTGAAACAGTTTAATTTTGAGGCTTGTTTTTAGTCTCTTTGCAGGACCAAAGCAGGGTGAGGCTCATTTGGCCCCATACTGAGACCATCT
The DNA here is from genome assembly GCA_004026585.1 of Noctilio leporinus. NCBI lineage: Eukaryota > Metazoa > Chordata > Mammalia > Chiroptera > Noctilionidae > Noctilio > Noctilio leporinus. Next base: position 270,082 of record PVIW01001160.1, read on the forward strand.
GAGCAGTCTGTTGGGTGGGAATGAGAACATTTTCCAGCCCTGTGTAAGTTCTGAAGGTTGTTTCCTCTGCTCCTTTCTGTTTCCCCTGTAGAGGTCAGGTAGTTTCCTCGTATGCCTGTGCTGATCAGAACTCAGATGAAGGCTTGAGGAAGTTTTTCTGTAAATCTCTGGAGTTCTCTTTCTAGTAGAGAGGAAAAAGTTTTCCTTGACCCTCTTAGGGTCTCTGTCTGGGTCTAAAAAGTAAGCTGCCAAGGACAAATTAACAGGAGAAAATCATACAAAGTGAGCCAGAACCACCTAGCATGCCACTTCCAATTTCCTGACCCGTGGAAATTGTGTGGGATAATAGGTGTTGATTGTTATTTTAAGGTGAGGAGAGAGTAAGTGAAAGCCCAGGGTGTCCTGAAGAGACTGGTGGTAGGAGCCTGCTGGTCTTTCAGAAGGTTGCTAGTGAGAGCTTAAAGGAAATTGAGGAAAATGTTTTTGAAAACTGGATGCTGAGGGCCCTTGAGTTATGGCAGAAAGTTTAGCAATGTAGAAAGTATAAAATATATCTAATAAACTGGGCCATCTAATTAAGAGGCTAAGTGTTGAAGGTGTTTCCTTAAAGAAAAATGAGGTGGAGAGGTGGGGGAGAGAGAGAAGAAAATGTGACTTGCTGTGATTCATGGATCTTGGATGAGGGCTGGACTAAAAGACATTAAACCTGGCCGTCCTGGGGTCTCAGAGGGAGAGAGAAGTAGGTGGACTTAGCATCTAACAGGTGCTTCTTTGACTATGAGTGGAAGAACTGGATGGCGGTAGTCTGTCATCATCTGGTAAATAGAGTCTGAGATTCAGTCTCTGTAGAAACTTTGGGACTATCAAGGCAGAGATCTATAAACAGAAAGTGTGTGTGTGTGTGTGTGTGTGTGTGTGCGCGCACCCGTGCGCATGTGCTTGCTGGATAGAGGCCATTTATCAGTGATCTAATTTATGTTTGTGGTTCTTCAGATTTTAATACAAGTTTTGGGGTTTATACAATTTTGAAAAGAGAGCTATGATTCTATTCTTACCCACCACCCCCTACCTACATTGACAAAATTTATTTTTCTAGATGTTGCAGAGCTTTGTTTTATGAATAAACTAATTCTTGCTATATTTATGATATTGCATTTCATTGTGTTCTTTCTGTTTTGGAAATTTTCTACAGTTGCAGAATGAATTGTGTCCTGGAAACTTTCTATATGTATCGGCTATTAATAGTTGCTAAATTTAGGGGATCTTTAGCTCATGACCTTTTACTTCCCAGCAGGTACATTCTGGTTATTTATACAGGATGAAGACATTAAAAATAATCCCTTTCTCACCTGCTAATATAGCTGAGGTACTGAAATCACCTGATAGTTTATAACTGCTCCCATTTATGTTAACAGGGGCTCCAATTTAATGTGATCTTGGGACCACTGATTGACACAGGAGGTGTTAGAGTACAAAACACCAACATTGGGCGCTTAGTTTCTTCCACTTTGCAGGCTACTGGTTTCTCAAACTTTTTCTCCTATTAGAGTCCATACGCTAAGCCTAAGGTATGTTTATCACACATTCACACAGGAAATTTTAAAAAGCAAACAAACTGTACTAGACTAGATTGTTACATCTGGCTGATGAGCTTCCCAATAAAAAGTTGAAACAAACAGGGCATTGACCCCATTGTGACAATTAAGCCAGTGTGGTTCCTGCCGGGTTAAACTTGCCTGTGAGCTAGGTGTTGAAAATTCTTCACACCGACCAAGGTTAATAATTCCTAAATAAAAAAAATTAAGTGAGCAGAAGATTAATAGGGACCTTAATTTTTATCCAGGTCCTTGGCGTCTTGGAAATCAATGTGGAAATGATGCAAGAAAAAATTATTCCCCAGCAGGTACTTTGTGAAAAGGTTGTGCCATATCAAATGGCACAGGTAACATGCTGCATAAATTTAAGATGCTACAGAGGCTTGGATCTCACTGGGGAAGGGAAATGACTGGATAAGGAAATGATAAGTGGTTGCATTAAACATTTTAAGTACTTCATTTTTACCAACTGCAGCATGCTAAATATTCATGTCTCTTCAACTGCTATTGGCTGCCATTATTTTCCGTAATGCTTTCCATGGAAGATAAGTGTATTTTCCAGTAAGCTTTCATTCTGATAAATAAAAGCATAGATGAGCAAAAAATCCAAATGGGAGAAGCAATATGAATAAATTAAGTAGCAGAACTGTATCTTCCAGTCAAAGTTGTAATTACCTTGTTTGTCCTACTTCATCTAGAATTCTGAGAAAGTACTGTAATCTCATAGTTCCTACTGCTAACATTAGTGTTTGAATGTGTATGTCATGGAAACATAAATATAAGTCTGTTATGGCCTGCACTGTACCCTCCAAATTCTTATATTGAGGTCCTAACCCCAGTTACCTCAGAATGTAACTATATTTGAAGATAGTTTCTTTAAAGGTGGGCCCTAATCCAATGAGATGGGTTTCCTCCGGAGAAGAGGAGATTGGAACATGCACAGAGGGAAGATTACCTGAGGATATAGAGAAAAGGCATCTTATCTGCAAACCAAGGAGAGAGGCAGTGGAAGAAACAACCCTGCCAACACCTTGATCTTGAACTTCCAGCCTCCAGAACTGTGTAGAAATCAATTTCTAGTGTTTGTAGTACTTATTTATGGTAACTTACTGTACTAATACAAGGTCTCAAATGGCTGCTTTGAGAGAGAATGGGAGAGTCTAGAAAAACTGATGTTTATTATCTCTGGAGAGGTATGTCCTTTACTTTTCGGTGGGGGGTTGGGCATAAGGTAGAGTATAGTTGAGAGCAGAGTTTTCAAATTTTAATCAACAATGTCTATGATCTGTTATTCCTCTTATTCTAAAAATGCTTGTTATAATAAGATTAGAAAGATCAACATATCATTATAAACCTAAACAAAAGAATTACAAAGCAATAGTATATGATAATTCCATTAATGTGTATATATAGTAAATTCCTGCTAGTGACTGTGTCTAGATGCTGGAAAATATCCTCAATTGAGCATGAAAGGTTAATATTAAGGAAGAAGCTCTTGTCTGTTGAATAAAGTCAAACAGTACTTCTGAAGTTAAACTTATTTTTTTTAAAAGAAAATGCTTGGGTTTTACTTACTTTTAATTTGTCTTTAGGGAATTTAAAGCACTAACTTTTACTTTTATTTTTTAAATATTGCTTTGAAAAATGAAAAATGTCTGTGATATAACTGCCTATTAAAAAAAATTCTTAGAGAGGGAGAGAGGGAGGGAGGGGGAGAGAGAGAGAGAGAGAGAGAGAGAGAGAGAGAGAGAGAGAGAGAGAGAGAGAGAGATGTGTGAGAGAAATATCTATTGCTGCTCACACATGCTGCTCACACATGCCCCTGCTGGGGCACTGGGCTACAGCCTAGGTATGTGTCCTGACTTAGAATCAAACCAGTGACCTTTTGCTTTGCCCTATAATGGATGCAAACCAACTGAGCTACACTGGTCAGGGCTAAAGCACTAACTTTTAAAACTACTTTTTAAAAGGAGAAATTACTGGTAATACCTGGAAGACTCTTCCTGTGGTAGAGTTGTTATAAAAGTTTCTTTAATATTTTACTTCTGGCAAATGATTTTTTTTTTTTTTTTAATTTTTAAAAATGTTGGGAGCATTTACATGCCTCTTTTTTGAATTGCTTTTTTATGCCCAGTACCCATTTTTTATTATATTTTTTCTCATTACTATTTTCCCCCTTGTACCTTCTTCCACTTCCCTCTCCCTCCTGCAATTACCACAATGTTGTCAGTGTCCATGAATCCTTCTGCTTTTTTGCTCAATCCCTTCACCCCTAACCCTACCTTCTGCAGAGCTATCAGCCTGCTCTCTAGCTATGAGTCTGTCTCTAGTTTGTTTGTTAGTCCAGTTTGTTCATTAGGTTCCACGTATGAGTGAAATCATATGGTATTTGTCTTTCTTTGACTGGCTTATTTCACTTAGCATAATGTTCTCTAGGTCCATCCATGCTGTCACAAAGGGTAAATTTTCTCCTTTTTTTTTATGGCTAAGTAGTATTCCATTGTGTAAATGTACCATAATTGTTTTATCTATTCATCTACTCTGATGGACACTCAGGCTGCTTCCAAATCATGGCTGTTGTAAATATGCTGCAATGAACATATAGGGGCACTTATATTCTTTCAAATTAGTGTTTCAGGTTTCTTGAGATAAGTTCCACAGTGGTTGTACCAATCTGCCTGGCTAATATTTTTAATGTGCATTTCAACATTGGAAAAAAATTGGTGTTAAATCAAGCTTACATTGCTATCTCCTTTTAATTGAATAGTTATTATGGGCAACATTTAGGCACTATCACACAGTAGAGAATATGACAGACAAGGCCCCTGACTTACAGCTTGTATTCTAGTGGTGGTGTTGGTAGTGAGATATATGATAATCAATCAGTATATAAAGATGATCTATTATGATTTCTATGCACAGAATCCCTGTGTAGGAATAATGAAAAAAAAGAAAAAAGAAAAAAGAAAAAGAATAGCATTTTAAAAGCTATAGGCACTTAACAGAATGCTGAAATTATGATGGTTTCCAATGTAATAGGCAAATTATTTCCTTCGAACTCAAAATCTCTTTCTGGGAACAATTTATTTTCTATTCATTTTAGTTTTAAAATGGAATAGCATTTGGGCCTTTAATTCCTTAATTTGTAGCCTGGCAGTGGAGACCAGTTAGGGGTTCTATTAAATGATAAGTCAACAAGCTACAGGGTACTTAATTTTTCTATTAGATTTTATTTTATCGTTAATAATCACATCTGGAGATTTTCTTAAAAGAATGTATACATCCAGTGGAAAGTGTTAGACAGCTAAGTGTTGAATAGATAAAATTATGGGATGCATATATTTTTAGAAAAAAATTATAGAATTCATTGCAGCTATCTATATTTTCATGAGGCACCCATTCTCGAGTGCCTGATAAGATAATAGCAAACATAATGATGGCAGGAACTGGAATTTATTGAGTCACTTGCCATGTGCCAGGCACTGTTTCTGAGCACTTCTGTGTCAGTTTGCTGAATCTTCATGACTCCCATAGGAGGTAGGCGTCATTTTGAGCCCTATTTTATATGCCAGTGAAGTGGGGCCTAGAGAGGTTAAGTGGCATTTTCATATCTTAGAAAATTTATGTAATGACATTCCTCATGTTATTTTCTCAAACTGTTTCATGGATTTTTTTTCCGGGTTTAGAAAATTATATTGATGTCTTTTTTTTTTTTTTAGAGAGCGAGAGAAAAAAATCAATTTGTTTTTTCTGCTTATTTAGGCACTCATTGATTGACTCTTGTACATGTTCTGACAAGATTGAACCTACAATGTGGTAGATCTAAATGGTGCTCTAACCAACTGAGCTACTTGGCCAGGTCTGGTTGTGGATTTATTTCAGGTGACCAAGCATCCTGGTTTGCCTGGGACAATTCTGGTTTTAGCACTGAAAACTCTTAGTCTCAGGTAAACCATGTCAGTTGACCACTTGAATGTTTCCACTAATTATTTAAGTCATGTGTCAATGAGATTATTGTCAGAGAAGTTAGATTCATTTAACTTATTTTTACAAACTGCTGCTCCTTCATCTTTCAGAGGTAAAGTCCGTAATTCAAGCTTTACTTCCCCTCTCTGAGGTATTGTTTTAAAATACTCTGGAGGCTTTTAAAAATCTGATAGCTATTTTATATTATATCTAACCTTATTCTTCATCTACTTCCCAATTTATTTACAGTGGCTATTTATAACTAATGCTTACTTTTTAATTTTTAAATGGGTTTCTGGTTTGTTTGTTTGTTTGTTTTTTTTAGATTTTATTTATTATTTATAGAGAGAGGGGAAGGGAGGGAGGAAGAAAAGGAGGGAAACAAACATCTTTGCATGGTTGCCTCTCACCTGCCTCCAGCTGGGGACTTGGCTTGCAACCTGGGTATATGTCCTAGGCTAGGAATCGAATCAGCGATCCTTGGGTTCTCAGGCCTGTGCTCAATCCACTGAGCCACACCAGCCGGGGCCTAATGCTTGCTTGGGCATAAAATATTTTAGCAGAGACATTGTGGGTGTGGAGAGGAGCAAGGCAGGTGAGTCAGGTCTTCACTATTTACGCTGGCCTCAGGTGGGGAGGGGCAGATGAAGAGGAAATCCACGCCCCCCAACCCACCCCTGCTAGAGTGAATAGGGAGGACCTGACCTGCTTGCTGTTTTCAATTCTGTTGACTTCTAATGGGCCCATTTCTGCTGCCTGAAGGAAACCTGACTAGGAATGTTTCTGAGATTTTAAACAGGAAATTCCAGATGATGTTTCAAACACGGCAGGACTGTATTGAGGCTACACGTTTAAACTTGAAATGGGGACCGTATTGGTTTTTAGACCATGTATCAGTAAAAGAGTGCTAGGTTAGTGACCGGCTCCCAAGTTCAGTTTTGTGCTTTTTCTGTGTGGTTTTTCAAATACCTACCTGTAAGTGTCCTGCAGTGCCCTGGGGTAGCTTGGCACACAACCTCAGTGTTGAAAACTTATGGCAAATCCCTATATCATCATCATTCTGCTATTGAACCTTTTTCTACGGTCTTTCTAAATTTAGCACTTTTAGCCAGATTTACTTTTGCAACTGCTTTAATTGCTGAGCTTCAAGCCATTGAATAGATCACAAAGGTGAATATAATTGCATAGGAAGCTGCCAAAGGAGTGTATGACCAACTAGCATTTCATGATAACCTTTCCAATATAATTAGATCAACATTTTTTTAATTTCCTCTGTAATAGAAATTATTATGTGGAACGTAATCCTATGAAATGCTCCAAGAAAAAAAATAGAGGCCAATATTCAAATAAATGTTGTGAAAATCTGCATGCTATTATATTTATCCTCAGTGAAAGTATAGGTGCAATTGCAAATACTGCCATTGATTCAGTAACTTTTGAAGAAAAGACTATAGCTACATATAATATACACATCAGTTTAAGTCAAATTCTTGGTTACAAAACCATTACAAAGTGAATAAAAGTACCCCATAGTAGTGAGAATATATTGAAAATCCTTTTCCTTGGAGAGTTAAAATGCAAATGAGCATATTAAATGCCTTCAGAAGCCTCACATTAATAGATGCTTGTTATTTTTGTTTTATTCTGGGTTATCCAAAATTATTTGAGCACAAGTGTACAAATGTCTTTTTTTCATGTGTCATTTACACATATATTAGGACTTCAATGATCAGCCTACAAGGAATGCTGCCTATTTGGCTAGTGTTTAAAAGTGGGCCCCCAATATTTCATTCAGAGGTGTTCAAAAGAATCTATTTTAGGACTATCTTGAATTTTTGTCTGATCAGACTTCCCACTAGATGGTAGTGTTACAACAGCAAAATCCTTCACAGTAATGGCCTAGCAGCTCCAACCCGATCAGTGGGCATTTATTGAGTTGCTGCTTTTGGGGAGATGCTCTAGTGAATTTCCTGAAACAAGGATCCAGCCCCCTTCACTCTCAGGCCAAACCTCTCTCCATTTTATACAGCATGTGCTCTTAAGAATGCAACTGCCTCATTTTCTTAACCAAGCATCTTGGATATGTTACCTACTGACAAATTTGTAAAGGAAAATTTTCTAAGGAGTTATGCAAAAAGGCAAATCTCTATACAGGAAGATAAAACTGACAGCATTAAAGATCCATGAAAACTTAAGAAAAAATTTCAGGAGTTCTTAGATCCCAAAAAGGTGAGAGATAGATACAGTCAATTCTAGAAACTGTTCAGCTCAGGAAAAGCTTACAAGGCAGAACTACAGCAGTCCTAGCACCTATGGTTCATACATATCCTCTAGGTCAGAGGGTTCACCGGCCTCGATGTCCATCTCGTGATACTAAGGATACTTAAAAGGCTGTTATATGTTGCAACAAGAAGTGCCCATAAGGATTAGCTTGTTTAAGACCTTTATGTTATGAGGCAGCTGAGGTTAAGGAAAAACAATTCATTGGTCAGGAATATTTTTAGCACATACGTGAGCAGAGTAAAATCTAAAGAGATCTGTTTTTTTAGGACATTACTCTGGCTCTCATTATTTCCAGGACTTCTGATATATATGTATATATCTTTCTCCTAATGTTAGGACTGGCACTTTCTGAGTCTCCCTGCCTGTCCAAAACTTGTTGCTAGCATGATCTCTGTGTTATGAGCAGAGATCTATCTGATTCCCATGATTCTAAGTTCTTCTATCATAGAATAGAATCATCTCAGCACCTGCACAGCATGACATGGTGCCTAGTGTGTAGTAATCTCTTACATAGGCATGCACCTATTCTGACCCATCCCCTCATCACCATTTGGGGAGATAGCAGGGGAGTCATTTGATATCTTCAGAGCCCTCCATCATTTTTGGTAACATCTGTTTTAAACAATAACTTTTTGGAAACAGCATTGCTGCTTTTCTTGCCTTTCTCATATGTTTTCAGTATTATGATTTCATATTACAAACTCCTTCCCACCTGATATTTACAGATATTTTCTTGTACTTTTACCTAGTGCTACTTATTATTCATATTTACATTGAAATATTTATTAATTCTGGAATTTATTTTTGCATAAAGTTAGGTAATTTTCTGATACCATTGACTCATCTATTCTTCTCCCATTGATTTGAGGTGTCCCATTTGTCATCATTTTAATACATAATTGCATATATAACAAAATAATATAATTTATCAGTATATGTAATGGTAAAAATATATAATTTTAAAATGCTATGTGTAATAAAAATATAAAGTATATATTAATGTAAAATATGTTTTTATATTTTTATTATATTTTATCAATGTGTCTATTTGTCTGACTTTTTATGTGGAAAGGATAGAATATATTACTTTTTGGGGGGAAAAATGAGTAATATTTAATAAATATTGTTAATACTGAATGTGGAGATGGTTAGCTAAGGGAACTATACAGTCCCAATAATATATAAATTGATATATACATGAGGAGCTAGTTTCTATTTCAGGCTATAGAAGCCTGAGGATTATGAGAGATGACTAAGGAATGTGAGGTGGTAAGATCCCTGCACTTAGTATTTTCCTGCATTTTCCTCATCTACTCTTACAGATACTTAGGTAGGTCTTGCTTGTGTTTGAGAAACACAGTCATTGAGAATGAGTCCATGAAACACGTTATCTTCTTTCCAAGAGGCATAATCACTACATATTTAAGGCCAATTGAAGGCAGAACCAGAATAATCCTAAGGAGCAAGATCACAATTTTCTCATTCTCAGGTTTCTGAAATAGGAAAAAAAAAAAAGGATGAATAATGGTAAATTGTGTGCAGTTATTATGAGGACCAGCCCAAATTAGATAATTAATGATATTATCTTCCCTAAAAGACATTCTGTGAGCTCCTTGTGGGCAATAGAGACTAGTACGAATATAAAATAAAAATTGCTCAAATATGGAGTTGATCAGTCTTTTTCACATTTGATGAAATGTAACAGCAGGGTCTGGCTGGATCACAGGGCAAGGGGTAGGGAGAAACCCCAGTCTGGCAGAGGCTGTGCTCCAGGGAAGGGAGGGGTTGAAGAAAATCCCAAGGCGGTGGATTGAAGCAGCATCCTATGAAAGAACCTGCCTTCCCGAAGAATATTCAAGTTTTTGAAATACGAAATGCCCTTTTTTCTCTGTAATACTAACAAAGAATGTTTGCCTAATGCTACACACTTTGCATGAAAGCTCATGTGTTTTGACCATCTGGGGAGAAGAACTTTCTTTTGATGTTGTTTTTCTAGAGGAGGGTAGATTTCAAATACCTCTTTTAATTACTTCTGTAGGTTAGGTCAAATGCAAAGTTTTAAAATTTTGGTATACTGTAGGGCTTTAGCAGCTAATGAGAACATTATCAATAGGTTAAGCTAGGACATATTTGATCTGTGTATTGAGGAGGGACTGTCAGAGGTTCTATCTCTGTAGGTCTGAACCCTATACTAGATTAGAAGCTTTTACTGGGTCAGACAGTTTTAGTATCAAGTCAAGAGTTTTGTTTATCCCTAGTTTTGCAATTCAAAAGCCACTCCTTAGCCACTGAGGGGTCAAGCTTGAAAAGCTGCTTTTCAAGGACATTTCTAGGAACTGAGAAGTAAAATCACAGGTCTGGGGCAGGAAACAACTCTTTTGATTATTTTATTGGAAACCCAAGGATAGAACATGTATGTAGCAAGAAAATAAAAATCTTATGTGGTAGACTGGTTGCATTAATAATTTAAATCTATTCTTGTTCTTTGCTATGTAACCTTATAGGCCCTCCTACTCTGACACTGGGCTGAGCCAAGTTTCTTGCTTTGTCCGAAGAGATGTTGTAGGATAACCGAATGCCTGGTTTGCCTGGATTTGAGGGGATTTTCTGTGGGATGTGAGATAAGACCAGACAAACCAGGACAAGTTGGTCACTTGAAGACTTGGCAAATGATCAAGCAGAGGTTGGAAAGGAGACTTCTCTTGCCTGGCCTGCCTCATCTTGAGATGGATGCCTAAACTAGCTAGCTGGATGGTGAGGACACTTACAGAAAACTGTGTCCTCCCAGTCCTCCTAGTCCTCCCAGCTGAGGAGTTCCACATTAGTTGATTCTTCGTGGACCATGCGCCCATGCATGAGGTCAGCCTGATCAGCTGAAACCCTGAGCTAAGTAAATGTCTGCTGTATGCCACTGAGATTTGGGGTGGTTTGCTCTGTAGCATTATTGTCCAACAGATCAATGAGACACTTACTTACATTTATTTAACATGTACATTATTTAGATTCATTGATGAATTAGGAACTAAAGAGCAGAACAGCCCTTCATCTGTAAAATTTGAACATTACAAGTTTTGGCATTTAACGTAGTTTTATAATTTTGATATTACTGTTAAAATGTCCAAAGGATTGAATGGATGATTTTGCTAAACCGCTGGAAGGTCAGGGGTGGAGTGTGGCAGTATTCAGTGCACAGAGATTTGTACTCATTTCCCAGGATGGGCAGTGCCCTTTGCTTCATGGCTGCTAGTAGTTCCGGGGATGAATTTCTCCCCAATGTTCTAGATGAGGGTCCTGGTCCTTCTGCTCTTTCTACCTTCTCAGCAGCTTCACTGCATTATTTGAGGGCATGTTTCAGTTTTCTGGTTTGTTTGTTTCAGCTGTGACCAGAGCATCGGTTTGGTTGGTCTATTACCATTTATTTTCTCTGGATATGCTGCTCCTGAAAAACTGAATTTTGTAGTTGGAAGGAGCTACATAAATAACCATCCTCTCCTTTGATGATGAGGATCCTGAGACTTGCAAAGCTAAAGTACCTTGTATCCAGAGCACTCAGCAAGTAAATCCAGAAGTTTGAATTGGACTTTGTGAGCACTGTTAATGTAAACAAGTTTTAGTCCCCTCTGGGATATTTCCTCAGGGACAGCAAAGCATCCCCGCCCCTCTCTCTCAGGACAGAGAACTCCAGCCTTGTCTTGGGGCCCTCAGTAGGAAGGTTTGGTGTTGCCAGAGGCTGAGAGAGGTAAAACCTATTTGCATATGTAGGGTAGGCATAAACCAAAAAAGAAAACAATCGAGTATTTTATTTTCCCTAGCATAAAAAAGAGTAATATCCCCCCCCCCACCTTCTTTTCTTTCAGAGCACTTCTTCAGAAAACTTGGAATGTATATAACCCCTTTTAAAACCTAAATAAGCCTCTTGCTTACATTATAACCCAGGAACGTTTTTCTCCAGGACCTGAGAGCCATCTCTTTGAAATGTAATCTTTAGGGAAAAAGGTGTCCCTCTCTCTCAGTTTTTTTTTTTCTTTTGGGAGGAAGGAGGCAGCTTCCATAAGCACTTCACCCCAAAACTATATCCTGCCATAGATATGAAAGGTTTGTTTCTCCCTCAGATAAAGCCAATGGTCTTGAAACAGTGGGGGAGGGATCCCCAAAGTCCCCACAGCACAACATTGAGGTGGCTGAAGGAGATAATACAGCTTTTAAGGTGTATTGATGCTGAGCTTTGCATATTGATGATAAGCTGGTAGCTAGATAATAGCTGTGCTAATGCCCAGGGCAAAAGCTGTACCACCTTTCAGGATTTAAAAGGAAGGGCGGGCAGCCTTGAAAGAAGGAGCGTGATGGAGGAAGTGTGGCAGCCATGCGGGAAGCAGCAAACAGCACAGCCGTGCAGTTGGCAGTCAGGGAAGCAGCAAACAGCACAGCCGTGCAGTTGGCAGTCAGGATCGGGCCATGCGGCCTGGGCTAGCAGGAAAGCAGACACGCTGCCGTGCTTGCACCAGCTGACTCCAAAGCCACCAAGGACTCTGCCTCGCAAACTGGACTCTATCTGGACTCTTGGAACTCGGGACATGTAGAGAGGACACTCTCTTAGGACTTTGCCTTTCATACTTCCCCATAATCCAGTGTAACATGGCACATGCTCTTCTGGACAATTATACGGAGGCTAATGACAATGTATCCCAGATCCTGAAGGAGAGAGCTGACAGATAAGGATGGGGAATATTGGGCTTGGTTTTGGTTTATAGCCTTTTGGGGACCAAGAAAAGTGCTGGGTGTTGTGGGAGAACAGGACTCCAAGCTGACGTGTTCCCAGTGTGCCCACCACCCTAGGTTGAAATATTGTGAATAAAGACCTGTTTTTCTCAACACTAATTGTCGGGTCATGCACCAAGGTGCCATGTGAACGAGTCCCACTTTGTCAGGCAACAATCTCACTTAGGGGGCCACCCCCATTTACCAAGTGAATCTAGGAGGGACCACGTGTGACAAATGGTACTCTCAAGTCTTCTGACTTGAGGACTAGCTACCTGTTAGCTTGAGGACGTGTTGTATCTGAGCAGGATTTCTTTCTGTCTGCAATTCTTAGTGACGGCCTGTGAAAATGGTCACATCCTGGTTTCATGCTTATTCGATTCTAAAACTGTTTTTTTCTTTTACCTCTGTGGAGAGGTTGAGTTGGCAGGAGATCCTGTTTTTAATTCTATTTTTTTCAACACATGATAAATAGTAGTGAGAGAGAGAGAGGGAACAGGAAAACAAAATTGTCTGGCTTAGGAGAAGTTTTTAGATGGCTGTGAAGAGAGAAGTAGCCTCAAAACCCAATAAGTGAGGGCAAGGATGGGAGAAGAAAAAGTGACTTTCCAACAAATTAGGCACTAAATCCATTTTCCTTCACAGTGTTTAGGAACGAGAAATAAAGACTTGGGTTAAATTGAAATTACTTTTGGCTACTTGGACCATAATTATCCACTACATTTGGTTAAAAATTGAAATCACCTTGGCTGTCTTGGTTTTTGGCTGGAACATCCCTCTGGGCCTAAACAAAAGAGGCAACAGCTTTGTAGCCCAGTACAAAGAAATCTTATCTTCTGCCCCATTCAGGCAGCACATAGACCTCAACTATTTAGCATATCCTGATTAGATTTAGCTTTCAAAAAACACATAGCAATAGAAAAGTGGATAAAGGCTAAATAAACAATTAAAAATTCATATTGAGAGTACATGTATAAAATTGTTGAAATGCCCTAGAAATGAAGAAAATGCAATTTAATACAACCATGCTACACCAATTTTCACTTGGCACAGATATAAAATAATTTTCCATTTAGATAGAGGTGTGGGGAAAAGGGGAATTCTCATCATTTAAATTGCTATAACTATTTTAATGATGTATATATTAAAATGTATACATTTTTTGGTCCATGGTTTTTCTTATGGAATTGAATCTAGTAGAAGTAATCTGACAGTATTGTTATAGCACTGCTTTTTTTGTTTTAAAAGATTTTATTTATTATTTTTAGAGAGAGGGGAAGGGAGAGAGGCAGAGAGGGAGCGAGATATCAATGTATGGTTGCCTTTCACCTGCCTCCAGCTATGGACCTGGCTAGAGACCTGGCTAGAGACTTGGCTTGCAACCTGGTTATGTGCCCTGGCTGGGAATCGAACAAGTGACCATTGAGTTTGCAGGCAGGAGGAGCCTTATCCATTGTGCCACCAGCCGGACTTAGCACTGCTTTTAATATTAAAAACTTGAAAACACTATAATAGCCAAGCAATAGATTTGATAAATTATGGTATATCCATATAAAGAAATACTATTTAACTATTAATATGATTTTTTAATGCTCATAGACTCGGAAAAATAGCCTTAAAATGATGTCAAACCAAAAAAGCAGATGAATAGTGTACACATTATAATTCGTTAGTTAATTAATATTTTTTTTCCATTTTATTTAAAAGCATTTCGAAGAATGTTTCAAAATGTCACACTGATTATTTCTATATGCATTTCCTGTGTCACATTTTTTGGTAAAAGCTTTATTGGGGTAGAAGATATTTGCAAATCATACCTTCGATAGGGAGTTAATATTCAAAATATGTCAGGAACTCATTCAACTCAACAACAATAAAATAATTTGATTTAAAAAATGGACCTAAATAGATAATTTTCCAAGGAAGACCTATAGAAAGCCAGTAGATAACTATATGAAAAGATACTCAACATCACTAGTTATAAGGGAAACCCAAATCAAAGTCATGAGATACCACCTCACACCGATGAGAATGAGCTCATAACTGTTAGAAGGAGAGGCTGTGGAGAGAAGGACACATTCACATACTACCTGATGGGAACATAAATTGGTGCAGTAACTATGAAAAATAGTATAAAAGTTCATTAAAAAATTAAAAGTAGAACTACCATATGATCCAGCAATCCCTCTTCTGGGTGTCTACCTGAAACATTTGAAAATACTTATTCATAAAGATGTGCTCCTATGTTCATTGCAGCATTATTTACAATAGCCAAGACTTGGAAACAATCTAAGTGTACTTCAACAAATAAGTGGATAAAGAAGATATGGGGCCTGGCTGGTGGCACAGTGGATGGGGCACTGGTCTGTGAGCCCAAAGGTCACAGGTTCGATTCCCCAGCCAGGGCACATAACCAGGTTGCAAGCCAGGTCTCCAGCCAGGTCTGTGGCTGGAGGCAGGTGAAACACAACCATACATTGATGTCTCTCTCCCTCTCTGCCTCTCTCTCTTCCCCCTTTCTAGAAATAATAAAATAAAAATCTTAAAAAAAAAAAAAGAAGATATGGCACATATATACAATGAGGTACTACTCAGTGGTAATAAAAAAGTTATTACCACTTTCAACAACATGGATGAATATTGAGAGTGTTATGCTAAGTGAAATGAGTGAGACTGAAAAGAATAAGAACCATATGATTTCATTCATATGTGGAATATAAAACAAAAAGCAACAAGTGAACAAATAAAACAAACATACAAACAAACTAAAAAACCGATTCACCGATGCAAACAAAAGAATGGTAGTTATCAGAGAGAAGGGAGGTGGGGAGGGGAAGATGAGGTTAGATGGGGTTAAGTACCTGGTGACAGGAGGCTAGACTTCAGGTGGTGAGGACATGATAAAAATGTCCTATAAAGTTGTACACCTGAAATTTACATGATATTATTAACCAATGTTACCCCAAAATACTTAGCTATAACAAGTGCTATTAGGATATAATTCACATACATATGTCAGTTTTACATATCTTTTGTTAGGTGTAACCAGAGTTATTGGATAGCTATTATAATTATTGGTATTGTTTACTATTATTAATGGCACCTTTAAAAAATTTATGTCATCAGTGTACGAGGGTTCCCTTTGCCCCGCATCCTCACCAACACTTGTTGTTTGTTGATTTGCTGATGACTGCCATTCTGACAGGTGTGAGGTGGTATCTTATTTTTAATTTGCAGTTTTAATTTGCATCTCTCTGATGACTAGTGATGTTGAGCATTCTTTCATATGCCTCTGGGCCCTTTGTATATCTTCCTCAGTGAGTTGTCTGTTCAGGTCCTTTGCCCATTTTTTTACACTGTTGGTGGGAATGTAGGCTGGTGCAGACACTGTGGAAAACAATATGGGGTTTCCTTAAAAAACTAAAAATGGAACTGCCTTTTGATCCAGCAATTCCACTACTTGGACTATACCCAAAGAATCCTGAAACACCAATTCATAAGAACCTATGCACACCTATGTTCATAGCGGCACTATTTACAATAGCCAAGTGCTGGAAACAGCCTAAGTGCCCATCAGTGAATGATTGGATCAAAAAACTTTGGTACATTTACACAATGGAATTCTATATGGCAGAAAGAAAGAAGGAACTTGTATCTTTTGCAACAACATGGATGGAACTGGAGAGTATTATGCTTAGTGAAATAAGCCAGTCAGTGAAGGACAAATATCATATGATCTCACCCATTATGGGACAATAATGAGCAAAACTAACAACAAGCAAAAACAGAACCAAGTATATGAGTACAAGGAATAGGCCTTCAGTGGTCAGGAGGAAAGGGGTTGGGGGGAGGGGGGAGGCAGAGGCAAGGAAGGGGAGCAGCTTAGACAAGAACCTAGTATAGGGGAACCATGGACATGGACAAGAGGTGGGATTGACTTTGGGGGTAATGGGTGGATGGGGAGGGGAATAGAGGGGAGCAAAAAGGGGATGGATGTAATACAAAACAATAAAATTAAAAAGAAAAAAAATTATGTCATCAGATCACAGGTTGATTGGATTAACAGCTGAATTAATCTGCCCTGTCCAGAGGTACCTAAAACTGACAACTGATCATAGGCTGATTGGATTAACAATGAAAGGAGACAAAGACAGTGGATCTCTGATAGTCTTCAACTGGCTGACTAGGCCCAAACTGGGACATGAGTTGACGCCACCAAGCATGGAGCCAGGAAGTAAAAGGAGTACACCTCTATACCACGGTAGGTCACACCACTAAGACAGTAAGTCAAAGCAGACCAATGCAAGAAGCAGAAACAAACAAGAGTCACCTAAAATGGGGAGACAAAGAAATAAATCCTTAGAGAAAGGAAATGAGGAATCCCCAGGAAGGGTGCAAAATGAAATAGAGGCAAGTGCACTATTAGGTATGGAATTCAAAATAATGATGATAGAGAAGCTCAATGAGCTCAGCAAGTTCAAAGAAAATAATAAACAACTCCAAGGGAACTACAAAGAGCTCTAAGGAAGCTACAAGGAATTTACTGAGAACTATACCAGCATTAAAAAGGACAGAGACACCATCAATGAGAGCCAGGAGGAAATGAAGAATACAATTTCTAAATTCAAAATAGAAAATGCTGTTGTACATTTATAATAAAAACTATTTGCATTCAAAACATCTCAGTGTTGTTTAAATAAAAGATTCACCCTGGCTGGTGTGTCTTGGCTCAGCAGATTGAGCACTGGCCTGTGATGCCCTGTCGTTGGTTCGATTCCCAGCCAGGACACATAACCAGGTTGCAAGCCAGGTCTCCAGCCAGGTTTGTAGCTGGAGGCAGGTGAAAGGCAACAATACATTGATGTCTCTTTCCCTCTTTGCCTCTCTCCCTTCCCCTCTCTCTAAAAGTAATAAATAAATCTTAAAAAAAATAAATGGATTAAATTATATTACTCTGTTTTGCCTCTGGTGCCTCTCCATGCCTGTGGGACAACTTCTTCAGCTTTCAAACCTATCTACAATTTGATTTTAATTCTAACATATTAATTAATTGGTTGGATACTTGGCTGATTTTTTTTCACAAATGCATATATACCAGATACTTTCTTATTTTTTCTTCTACTTATACCTTCCATAATCTTTGCTGCAATTTAAACATGTTTTATTTATTGCTGCCTTTCTGCCTATGGAATTTCTCATAATCTGAAGTACATTCATTCAGCACTTACTACCCATAAAGTCACACTTTATAAACCTAATACTTTTCTTCAAATACTTCAAATCATCTTTCTTTCATTTTAAATAATTTAGTTTCCTACTCCTTACTATGACTAGACTACATATACTACATACATTGTGAGATTTCAGCTTCGGAGTTAGGGCTGATAGAGAGGGAGCTCTCATGGTGATGCCTACTCAACTTGAGGATGGGGATATTCATTGGATCTTGCTGTCTGTATGCTAATTCTTTCCTGTCTTGTTGGTTTATGATCATGTCTCTTGATATGTGCTTTACTGAAGAATATTGACAATAAAGTTTGAGATGTGACAAAATGATGAATTCTCCTTCTTTAGATCTAAATTTAGATTGTAATATTTTCAGATAAGTTTACAATTGCCCTAGGTGCATTTTTCAGTGTGTTTCTATAGACCTGGTTAAAATTTTATGGTTCGCCTCTAAATTTGAAAATCAGTTGCATAGGAAAAACCCATAAAAAGATCATTTGTGGCTCACTTATTACCTCTTTTTCACTCATAGTTTTCTATAAGAATTCTTAGCTACACCTGCCTTCTAAAAGTTGCCTTTCTGTCCTTACTTGCTTGTTTAGTACCTTTAGCCTCTATTGGTACCCCCATTCTTTCTATTCATCAACACTTAGCTAAATCTTATAGATTTAACTCAACATCCATCTATATAACTATTATTAAATCTGGTCAAAATTGACCTTTTTCTATTTGTATTTCTGCAAAGATTTTTTTCATATCATCTGCATATACATCACATACTTGTTTTTGTCTCAGAATTAGTTTTCATATTTAAAATTTAATCTGACTAGAATTTAACTCCCTCAAGAGCAGGTTGCGCGGGTGGTAGAAAGTCTGTATTCAGAACCTGGTTTGATTTGTGGCTCTACCACTTTCCAGGTGTTTGATCTTGGGCCAATTGCTTAATACCTCTAGTATGCAATTTTCTTCTTTGTTAAAAGAAGGTAAGGACTAACTGTGATGTATGCAATGTGCTGTGGACATAGTGAATGCTCTAAAAATCTATTATCTTTTTCTTACTAGATAGAAAATGTTAGGTTATACTGTGGTAATAAACAATCCAAATCTCAGTCACATAACGCAGAAATCTCTTAGATTTCATGCCCAACCTGGGAACCTCTGCTTGAAGGAGCGACTTAACCCAGGGTAATGGAGACTCATTTGGCATGTGCTTCTAGGACCATAGAAGCAGTGGTGAGAGAACATGGCCAATGAATTGGCTCTTAAAACTTCTGCTTGGAAGTAACACACTTTCCTTTTACTCACACGCAATTGGCTGAAACAAGTTGCCTCTTAGTTATGGCCACTCAGAAGCACAGGGGGCAACCTGGAGTTTTGATTGGCATGCAAAGTGGAGTGAGGGCAGCCTGGTGGGAGTGAGCCCTTCACCTGTGATATCTGACGTTATTTCTAGGGAGGAGTTAAATTATAAGCCACTCAATGCATGTTGGCGAAATGCTTGATGGGGGAAAATACCCTCCCCCCACCCCATCTACTATCAGAAGTGTTGTGAGTGTGGTAGTAATGTGTGAGTAAAGGAAACACAGAAGAAAACTGGGTTTTTCCCTACAAACGTGGAACGTTGGGAGTTTTCTCCACTCAAGTAGGCCATCCTATGTTAATGCTGTAAAGCATTGTGACTGTCACAGAAGCATTGCATTTTAATGTGGGGAAGGCCCCGATAGATTATCTAGACAAGGGTCTTAACCAACCCTTCTCCATGTTTCCCCAAAGGGGTATTCAGCCTCAGCCTTAGCACTTCTGGTGATTAAATGGACTAAAAGTTTGGCAAGAGTTTCTTACTGAAATAATTAGATTTCAGTAGGATCTTCTGTGGAGGTCTGTGATTTACAAATTTATAGTTCTCTGTTTTACTTTTAGAGTACTTTGAATTTTGTCTCTGCTCATAAATCTTGCTATGGGGCTAATACCTGATAGCACAAAGAACATTTTTAGGAGAATAAAAAAAGATTGATGCATCCTACTTCAACCTGTAGGTGAATTGTTGCTTAATGTGATTGTTCTATTTTATGCTTGGGCTTTGTCCCACCATGGTGAATACTGAGACATAATATTGAAATTTAGTCAGGAGAGCACCAGGTGGTACATAATGTCATCACTGAAGATGCTGTTACTATGGTACCCAGAACTCGATTCCAGCTGTATGCTTTCACCATATTTCTCTGTTTTCACAGAGGGACAGAAGCTGCTGCAAACCAGATTTTAATATTTTAAGCATAGCTAGGAGGTTTTGTTCTCTATCAGGATTGATGTTCTTTTTTTATCTTCTTTTTTTTTTTTTTTTGTCAAGCCATCTCACTGTGTATAATCTAAAGTTTCTCTTGGTGTTAATGGATTCATTTCCAGATAAAATATTTTGGAGTATTACCATTGTGGTCCAACTGTTGAACCAGAGAAAGAGAATGATTCTCTGGAAAACATATTAATGAACCGAAAGTCAACAGTCTTCCTGTGCACTGGGGAGGCTAGCTGGTAAACAAATGATCTCCCTTGTTTGTAAGAACCTTAAAATATATGGATTGTTTATTTGGTACCCCAGACTCTGCAAAAGACGATCTTTTGCATGATACATTTTTAAGGAGAAATTTGGACATAACAAAGGCTTACGATTTTAAGATTTCTTTTAATTAACCCAAAATCTTTATAGTGATAACAGTGATAATATGTGATATTTTGATATGATCTTTAAGGAAGAAGAAATGGAATTCTGAATCTCACAATCATCATTTTCCAAAGTATGTTCTGCAGATGTTACTGAATGTTATCCAACAATTGATTTCATTGAGACATGCTGGGTTAATTCAAATTAAGCAGGTTGACTCACTGGAAAAATTCTCAGAGTGAACGTCCAAGAGTTGGATAAAGTATGCAGTATTTTCTATTTTTATTACAGCATGATTTTTTTTAAACAAAATATGTTAATGGTCTCATGTTCTCCTAAGTAACCTTTGGGAAGGCCTGTGCAAAGATACACAATTAAGCCATTTTTGCTTAATTAAGCAATGTACATATGATCAGATAAAGACAGTTATTGTAAACAGCAATGGATTATACAAATCAGAATCCTCAAACATTCCAGAGCATACTCTTCCGTTAATTGAAAGTACATACAAATCAAGCTGCAGGTGCCAAGAGATCAAGAGCTCAGCAGAAACTTGGACCGTTCACAATGTGAGGGCGAGTGAACAAGCTCCATTATGAAGATCCCATCCCCTCAGGAATGTGAACAGTAGGTGCTGAATAGTTGTGTTGGGCTCATGTAGGACATAGTTTGTCCTTAGCTTGCTTATATTTTCATGGGAAAGGGCAGTTTTACACAAATGGAAAGTGAAATAGCAATATAACTTGATGTTGAAATGATTGAAATGTGCTGTACAGACGAAAATCTGTTAGATCCAAAGAAAGGAGACATGTGCGGATTGCTTGGAAGGTTTCCATAGTAGATACAATTTGGGCTAGTATTTTTTTTTTTTTTAAGATTTTATTTATTATTTTCAAAGAGAGAGGGGAAGGGAAAGAGGCAGAGAGGGAGAAAGACATCAATGTACGGTTGCCTTTCACCTGCCTCCAGCTACAGAACTGGCTGGAGACCTGGCCTGCAACCTGGCTATATGCCCTGGCTGGGAATCGAACCAGCGACCCTTGGGTTCGCAGGCGGGTGCCTTATCCACTGTGCCACCAGCCAGGGCCAAAATTTGGGCTAGTTTTAAAGAATAGCTTAAAATACTGAGGTGTTGAGCTGGAGTATGAACTTAGTATTTTTCTCTCCTTTCCTCAAAATTCCCTTTCTTTGATTATCTTAGTGATGGCTAGAGATATAATCAGTAGAATTACCGAGTATGCCTAAATACAATCCAGATATTTCTACATTGTCACTCTCATCTCATGAAATCCAACAAAATGTTTCCTTCGTCTAAAAAATGGCACATACTCTCATTCCTAAAAAGAATAAGAAAGAAGAAGAACTAGTTAAGGAAGGGGAGAAACTTAAATATCTGGTTTAAAACAGTTTTGCTTTGCTGTTTCTTTGAAAGTAATCTATTGCAACAGGTTTCTGTATCTCAGCCACAGTTTATGAAAAATTGGTGCTATTACATGTCATATGAATTTATTAAACCCTTTATTTCTTTATCACTGTTAATTGTGTAAAAAAATAGAAAAAATAAAAGAATAAACTATTGAAACAGAAGTTTAAAGATTACAAATAATTATAAGCCCAGAGATAAATAGCACACAAATGGAAAAATTATATAATAATTAGATATCTATATTATACATATATGAAAGATAATATATTTGGTCTGTAACTGTATGTATTTATAAAAATGGGATTATAGTCTTCATACTACTTTTAAACCTGATTTTTTTCACATAATAGTATTGGTCTATTTTAATATATCTCTATTTTTTAAAATCCATGATCTGTTGAACCAATCACCTATTATCTGACTTTACATTATTTTTTCCAGACTAGAACAAATATTTATTTTAAAATAAATGATATGAATGATTTACCTATAACTGAGGTCTTCAAATTAAAATGATCCAAGACATCCTTTGGCTGGTGTGGCTCAGTGGATTGAGCACTGGCCTGTAGGCTGAAAGGTTGCTGGTTCAGATCCCAGTCAGGTCACATGCCTGGGTTGCAGACCAGGTCCCAGTTAGGGGAATGTTTTGGGTGTGTGCAAGAGGCAAGTGATTGATGCTTCTGTCCTCTCCTTCTCCCTCTCTCTATAAATAAATAAATAAAATCTTAAAAAAATAAAATCATCCAGGTATAAAAAGCATTATTGTTAATATTTTAAATTATTAACCAGTATTAACGTTATGATACAACCTACCAGCAATCAGTAGTGCACTGTGACACTAAGAGTGTCCTAAATTATCATTTACTCATTTCTCAACTGTGTTTTAGTAAAAACAAAACAAAACAAAAAAACCCCAACTTTCCAATGAGGAGAGTTTTTCAACCTAGTTTTAAAAAAAACTAATATTCCTTTATTTTTCACTTTTCCACATGGAAGGAGAAAACACCTTTTGGAAGTCAGCAGTTGCCCCTCTGTCTTCTCTGGGCACTGAAGATACTCTGATTGCACCGGTGTCTCAGTTCCTGGTGTGGAGCCAGCCACATGCAGAGAACCTCTGACTGTTTTTGTTATTTAAGTTCCACCTGTGCCAGAGAAAGAGCGAGTGCCGTACACAGACAGTGGCTCACAACTGTGCATACACATGAAAACAACTGGAAAACTTTACAAAATACTCTTGTTTTGGCTTCTTTTTCCTTAGGAGGTTCTAATTTAATTGGCTTGAGGTGGTGGAGCCTGGACATCAGTATTTTAAAAACTTTCTAGGTAATTCTAATAAATAGCCAGGTTGAATACCACTCTTGCAGCGAAGTCAAATATATGAGATCTATCCAGAAAAAATGCAGCCATTGTTGATATAATGAGAACAGTTTGCATGACACTGATGTGGCCTGGCAGCCAAGGAGAGTGGACTGGAATGTGCATGCATGAACCATAACTTACCTGTACTAGTCGGGGGGGGGGGGTAGGTGCCATTGAGTGAGCATGTGTATTGTGTGGCCATCACATTAAAAATGACTGAGCATGTAAAGCAATGAAGCTGCCCCAAATTTTGTGTTCAACTCAAACATTCCTCCATGGAAACTATTTGGATGATTCAGAAGGCCACAGCTATGGGCAACTGGTGTTTGACAACTTCATCATGACAATGCGCCCACTTATGCACCATGTTTCTTGCAAAAATTTTTTTGAAACATAAATCACCCATGTGATTCAGCTCCCTTACAGCCCAGATTTGGGGCTCTGTGACTTCTGGCTTTTCCAAAACTAAAATCACCTTTAAAAGGGATGAGATTTCAGACTGTCGATGAGATTTAGGAAAATACGACAGGGCAGCTGATGGCAATTGGGAGAATTGTGTGAGGTCCCAAGGTGCTTACTTGGAGGGGAAATGAGGTGTCATTGTCCTACGTGTTTCTTTTATCTTGTATCTTCTTCAACAAATGTCTCTGTTTTTCATAGTACATGGCTGGATACCTTCTGTACAGATCTCATATATATATCTGATTAAAAAAATTTCATTGTTTCCTTGGGCCACTGTAAACATATTCTTGTAAGCTATATCATAAAGATTTCATTAGTACCTTTAAATTCAGTTTGGTCAAGAAGTATGGATACAATAGCAATAACTTTTAATTTTCCCTCAGAGGTAAGAAAGAGACAATTTTAGAACAAATAAAATAACATGATATTTTACTTCACAAGTGAGTAGTTAATCCACAGAATGTGCCGTTCAAAATGGCAGTACAGGCAGAAAACAGAATAGGTTCTACAAGGAATAGGCAAAATGATAAGTGACAGATTCTTTAGAAGGAGATTGGGGCTATTCAGAATGCCTGTTTAGCCCCTGGCTTTGAAATCATGAAAATGGTTACATTTTTCTTTTTTCAAATGTCTTTCTGATTCATAGTCACATACAATACTGAGCTGAAAGAACAACTAATTTAGAATCATATGGGACCTTATAATTTTATAGGGGCCTCACCATAGAGTTCTAGAGTTGGAAAGGATCTTTACAGTAATTGAACAAGAGCTCCTCTTATACTTTTGAACCTCTGCTATCAGATTCACAGCAAGTGGTGTACACCTTTTGCTTAAAACTTCTAGTGACAAGGAAATTACTGGCCACTGGCTTTCATTTAAGTCTGTACATCTCCAATTGTTAAAAAATTCTTTTTTGTACTTTATAAAAATGTGATAGTCTATAGCTTCCATCCTTTTGTTCTGAGTGGCTACCTGAAGGAACAAACCATTTGTAAAGGTAACTGCACCAAGTAAATCAAATAAAAGAATTAGTGATTCTTTTCTGTGTAAATGAGAAGTATAAAATCAATAACCATAATACATTTAAAATAAAATACTACATTTTCTGATATTACTCTCATGTAAAATGAGGTATTCTAATTTATTAAATACTAAAGTTAATAAGAGTATGATTCAATTTAGTAAGTAATGAGAGCCTCTTAGGTACAGAAATATGAAGATGAAATGGTATGAAACAAATGACTAAAGGTAAGTGAAGTTTTAGTTGCTTGAGCAATATTTAAAAAAATATTTTATTTATTATTTTTAGAGAGAGGGGAAGGGAGAGAGGCAGTGAGGGAGAGAGACATCACCTGCCTCCAGCTATGGACCTGGCTGGAGACCTGGCTTACAACCTGGCTATGTGCCCTGGCTGGGAATTGAACCAGTGATCTTTGGGTTCACAGGCCTGTATCTTATTCACTGTGCCACCAGCCAGAGCTTGCTTGAACAATTTTTAAACTACAGCAAGCTCTGTCAATCAGAGAAGTAATGTTCATACTCAAATTTCTCTTTGTCTACATAGTCATCAATGCCTTAGACAAAGATACAAAAAGCAGGTTAATCAAATTTACAGGTAACGTAAATCTGGGAATGGGGGCAACTGGTTATTGCAGCATTGTGGGACACCTTCCTGAACCCTGAGATTAAAAGAAAAGTGTGTACTCCATATACACTTGCCAAAATGTCCTCCAATATTGTGAACCAAATGGAAAGGTAATAAAAACTTTACAATAAAAAAGCATGACTATACGAGGTCTGTTCCAAAAGTATCCACTGTGTAAACTGTTTTAATTATATGGACATTGGTTTGGTACTTTGGGGACAGATGTTGTATAGTATATAAAGCTCCAATTTGGCCAGTCTGTTTGCATGTCATCATCAGCTTTCATAAAACCACTGGTTTAGAAATGAGGTGGGTTGGGGGGCATTCAGTGGCTACCTTGGCCTGGGAATTGCAGGCTACTTGAAAATGATTGTTCCCATTACGTAATAAGGTGAGACCATAAAATAAATAAGAATAGTCTTTATTTAAAATTTTGATATTTTACATATCATACTTTTTGTTTTTGTTTAGATTTTGGTTTTAAAAATTTGCATAAAATATCACTTGCTATCTTGAAGAGATATCTGTTCACTACAGCATTATTCATAATAGTCAAGGTGTGGAAACAATCTAAATGTCTATAATGAATATACAAAGGCCTGTCCAGAAAGTATCCATCCATGCACTAGGAAAAATAGGGACATTTATTGAAGAAGACACAAGATACAAGAAACATGCACATAGGACAATGATGCCTCAGTCCCCTTCAGAGTAGGTACCTTGGGACCTCACACAGTTCTCTGATCTTTGTTGACTGCAGCCCACACATGTTCAACATTCTCAGGTGATTTGCTTGTTGCAGGCCTTCTTGGACATGTATCAGTTTC
Organism: Noctilio leporinus; assembly: GCA_004026585.1. Lineage (NCBI taxonomy): Eukaryota > Metazoa > Chordata > Mammalia > Chiroptera > Noctilionidae > Noctilio > Noctilio leporinus. The sequence continues at coordinate 296,291 of PVIW01001160.1, forward strand.
AACAGATTCTTGTTCATCTTTGAAGTATTTTGCCATACTTTTATTTTTATTGCACTCGTTACATAGTTCTTGAAAGCCTTCTGAATCATCTGAATTGTTTCCATGGAGGAATGTTTGAGCTTAACACAAAATCTGATGCAGATTCATTGCTGTACTTGCTCAGTCACTTTGAATGTGATGGCCACACAGTACACACATTCATTCAATGGTGTCTACCCCTCCCACTGACTAGTACAGTGAAGTTGTCATTGTCTACTCATGTGCATGCCAGTCCACTCTCCTTGGCTGCCAGGTTACATCTATTTCTTGTGACCACACAAGTAGCCCTTGAGGGCATTATGTTAAGTAAAATAAATCAGACAGAGAAAGACAAAGACTGCAGGATATCACTTATATATGGAATGAAAAAAGTTGAATTCATAGAAACAGAAAATAGAATGGTGGTTGCCAATACCTGGAGCGGTCGGGGAAACAGGGAGAGGCTAGTAAAAGGGTATAAACTTTCAGTTATGAGTAAGATCTGAGGATCTAATGTATAACAGGGTGACTATCTGTTACACATTACTGCAGTTATATATAAATGTATATGTATTTATACAATACTGCATTGTATAGATAAAATTTGCTGAGAGTAGACCTAAGTGTTCTCACAGAAAAGAAGCACCCCAAAATTCAAAATGTGAGTATGTGAGGTGATGGATATGTTCATTAAGTCAATTGTAGGAATCCCTTCATAATGTATACATATACAAAATCATCACGTTGTACACTTTAAATGTATTATAAATCTATTGTTAATTATACCTCAGTAAAGCTGAAACAAATTTTGTCTTGGTTTCTGAAAGTTTTGGTGTCCCTTAAATTTTGTTCTTGAAGAAAGTGCCTTACTTGTCTCATTTTCATCTGGGCCTAGCTCTAGGATAATGTATCAAATAATTAAACTAATTAAATAATGATGCACTTAAAACAGATCAAATGAAAGTAAACCAGCAAGATGAAATTTATTTGGGATGTTAGTTTATCAGGACATTCACAGAATCAGCTTGAATATTCAGGACTGAGATTCATGGTATAGTGTCAGTTTACTTGAAAATGAATAAAGAGTTTGGTTCTTGTAGGCTCACCACAACTATCAGTGTATCAGTGTCACATAGTTAAACAGATACGAATGCAATTCAATCAATCTGTAAAGAATAAGAAACCACAATGGCAACTTTATTCTGCATGCATCAGATCACCAGATAATGCTGACTTTGATTAAAGGGAGCATATCCAGGGGCTTAAGATGACCAGGGAATCTGAAAATGGTATCATATAGAGAATAATAAGAGCAAAAGGGAAGAATTAGATTGGGCAAGAGAAGATTAATTGTGTTGGGAACAAGATAGCTCTTTTCCAACACAGTGCCTCTCAACCCTGCCAGCACATGCCCTCCAGGTGACTCAATGTGCAAACCACAAACTTTAAAGACAAGTGGTACATAGTCGTATTTTGCCACATTTAATGGAATTTCTATTCCAAATGTGAAAGCTTCACAGAGTTACTTTGGCTCAACATGAAAAGCCAGTTGGACCCTTATTTTCTATTGAAAAGAGGAGACTGCCATCTCAGTTATAGTTCAAATAGAGTTTGGATATTGTGGAGGAAACTTCACTTTGGCTGGGAAGATAATTACTAATTAAATAATTACTAATATTACATTCACTTTTATAATTCTATTACCCGGTGCCAAAAATTGTTTAGCAATCCTCTTTAAAATGAATAATATCCTTTTGCCTACTTTGATCTCAGAGTCAGAGGTTCATTTACTGACTGGTCTACCCATTTCTGTTCTGCTACTCAATTAAGATGGATTAAAGCTGGAATAATTACATTTTCAATGAGAGCTATTAGTCTGAGCAGATCACCTCCATGATAATCTAATTGTGCAGGTACAAATGACTTTGCAGAAATGAGTATTTGACAGAACATTTCTCATCATTCTTTTTTTGTGAAGAATAAAACTACAGTTATCTTAGGTGAAACTTAAGTGCTAGTTTTAACTTATATTTGATTCTAGCAGGAAAGGGGCAAGTTGCAATTTTAACCTCCTGGAGAGCTGTGAGTAGGAAAGCAGGGTCAGTGGATAGAACTATCCTTCTATTTAAACAAGCATGTTTCTTTCTTTACTCAGTTCCATGACAAAATGATAGATGATATATATGTACATCAGGTACTGTGATAGTAAAAAGTTATAAGAACCAGAAGTATTAAATACTTAAGTAATGGTCTTTAGTAAGATTAAGCTCCTTCCAAAATTAACATCTGTGTTTATCTACATTTATTTCCAAGGACTCTCTCCTGATAGTTCACTGTTTCTTATTATACATAAATATTTTCACTTACTTTTTAATTATATAGTTAATAAAATATTTCGTAAGTCTTAGAAATTTCCCTTAAAAAGGTAAAAACCATTCATAATGAACAATGAGAACCTCAATTACGACCAAACACTATAATTCATTTAAAAGTAATATTATGGAGCTGTACTCTTGTGATTTATTATCCTGTCGATTAATATTTCTCTTTGCATGGAGATGCAAAACTGTGTGACAGAAAAGAAAGAGCTGAGTGTAAGTCCATTACCAGTACTTCAAAAAGCATTCATTCATTCAAAAATATTTAACGAGTGCCTACTGGTGCCAGGTAATGTGCTGGGTGATTGGCCTGCATGTGAACAAGAAAGACAAAGTTTCTCTCATCATGAAGCTTGGAGAATAAGTGATAAAAAAATTAAACATTTAAGTGAATAAATAATGTGATTTTAGGCATTTAAAGGTGCTATAAAAACAATATGCAGCTTTGGCTGGTAGCACAGTGGATAAGGTGCTGGCCTGTGAACTCAAATGTTGCTGGTTCAATTTCCAGCCAGGGCACATAACCAGGTTGCAAGCCAGGTCTCCAGCCAGGTCCGTAGCTGGAGGCAGGTGAAAGGCAACCATACATTGATGTCGCTCTCCCTCCCTCCCTCTCTGCCTCTCTCCCTTCCTCTCTCTGGAAATAATAAATAAAATCTTAAAAAAAAAAAAAATGTAGTCATAGTAATGTAGCAGTAAGGGACTAGAATGTCACAGGCCAAAGGAAACCTATTTAGACAGGTAGAAAAATGTTATTAAGGGTCACATTTCAGCAGAGTCCTGAATAGGTGAGCTAAGGAAAATAAAGATTTGAGAGGAGTGTGGTATCCAGTCCCCAAGATAAGTCCCAATGATCCTTGCCTCCGAGTATTTATGTCCTTGTATGGTTTCATCTCACACCATGTCAGTACCAGGCTGGTCTCTGTGACCAGTAGAGTACAGTGGAAATGGAGAGCAAATTCTGAGGTTAGAATGTAAAGGGCATTGCCATCTCTACCTAATCTCTTGGAACATTTTTTGGAGAAAGCCAGTTGCCACATCATGAGGATGCTCAAGCAATACTATGGAGGAGCCACATGGTAAAGGACTAAGGTGTCCCAGGACCTTGAACCAGAGCATCCAGCTAAGCCTTTCTTAAAATTCAGACCCAGAGAAATTATGGGATAATAAATACTCATTGTATCAAGTCATGAAGTTTTGGAGTATTTTGTTACACAAAAATATATGATTAATACAAAATAAAACAACAAGTACAAAATATTTTGGGCCAGAACAAACTTGGCATGTTTGAAGAAAGACAAAAAAGCCAATGTAGTTGGTGAGTGGGGAGGGGAAAATGGTGGGCAGTCTATTTACAGCCTAATTTTGTTAAATAATAAAATAACAAAATTTTGTCAGTGCTCAGTATCTACTTTGTGTTCATAGTTCTTTAATTATGTTCTTGGATTTTGTAATGTGATAAATTGTTTTTAACAAATCATCACTTAAAAGCTGTATATCATGTAAAATATTATAGTTCAGCTTACTGACCTTTCCCAGTGAATGTGTAATACAAATTTTTTGTAAACAATCCTTTGGATAGGTTAACCATCATAAAGCATAATGAAGCAACTTAAATTCCCCAAAGTTAATATTACATAGAGTGGAAAAATAGTTATGAAAAGTGTTAAGCTATTTGGTGGTATTTGGTTGTCACTAATGAGCAGATACAGATGAAATTTTGAGGATAAAGTAAAAACATAACAAATGACTTTTTTAATTTAGAAGGAATCTCTGCTTTCTGATGAAAAATTTACTAAAAACTTATTGGAGAAAATAGGTCATTGTCTAAATAAACTTTGGGATCAAGGCAATGTCTGTGGAAGATAAGAATAATTAGAAAATTGATGTGCATGTAGTAGTATTTTGTTTGTATGTTATATGTTATTAATTGAATGCATCTCATCCTCTGAGCACACATCTTTTTAATATTTTGGGTGACAAAATAGGAAGTCTTCAGCAGTGTGATGGTTGTCTCAAGAGCAAGCCCTTGTGTGACTGGTGAGATGAACTAACTGCTTTCTCAGGGAACCCCTGTGCTTGAAAATGTTTGGCTGAAAACTATTCAGATTTGGATTTTGGCAGACATTCTCTCAAAAACTAACAAAGTGAGCCTGTTTCTTCAAAAAACACAATTGACAGTGTTTGTTGCCAATGATAAAATTTGACCTTTCAGTCTTTATACCTTCTAGAAATTTGTACGGTGGTACTGTGAACTTAACAATGTCCTAATAAAAGGTATTTTTTTTCTGGTTAGATATATGGTTAATTAACAAAAGTGTGGCAGAGTCAGGGTCCACACTCAGACAGCCTAGCTTAAGATTCTGTCCAACTTACTATTCTTCCTCCCCATGCATTTTTATAGAAATAGTAAAGTCCAAATCCTTTAACACACCAATTAGATCTCCCATATTGATGTTTATTGACCTCTCTTTCTCCCTCCCTTCCCCTCTTTCAAATGAATGAATGAATGAATGAATACCTTAATTAACATCTTTAAAATAAATCTTAGGGTATAACCCCAGCAAAGGTGAAAAGACAGGGAAGGGACTAATTTGTCAAGGACATGTATGAATGACCCATGGACACGGACTGCAGGGTGGGGATTAACTGTGGGAGTGGGGAGAAGTCTTGGCAGAGGAGAGCAAAGGAGGAAATTTGGGACAACTAATAGAACAACAACAAAATATTTATTTTAGAAAATCTTCAAAATAATAAAAAAAAAAAAGGGTCATCCTTGTGGGCGGCCCAGACAAAAAGGACAGGTTGCACTCTGACTCCCTTTGGGCAGTCCTTCCAAAAACAAAAACTAGATTCAATTATAAACTCCTTTGGGGATCCCCAAAATGTTAACAGTGCTTATCTCCAGCAGTACCATATGCACCCCTGAGAATGAACTTCTCGTGTGGAAGCTAGGTATTAACTTGCTTTCCTCCTGAAAATACAGTGGCTTGTACCTTGGAGGTGATCATGACACCTTCAAGGGTTTAAAGAAAAATGTTCACTTGATTCAGTAGTCCTCAGAAGACTATTGCAATCCCTCTAAATTGAAATTAGCCTTTGCTACTTTCAGCAGCTTACCAAAAAGGATAGCTGACTTGTTATTTAATATGTTAACTACAACGGGCAGGGAATTCAAGTTTAGATAAAGTGGTATGAAATTTCTTTGACTTTCACTGAAGTGATCCATGGTAACAGCTGGCTACAAAAACATATTCAGGTTAGTCCTCACCCTCTGACAAGCTTTCCCATGGAAGAGGGAATTGCCTAATACTGCTTTTGGGGGCTGGGGTCTCCACCCCAGCTCATTCTCCATGAGCAACTGATAATACATGTATTTTTCTTTACCTGAATTAGTGTCTCCAGCCAAGTAGAAAGGTCAATACAAGGGCATAAGGTGAAGGCTACTCGGATTTCTAATGCAGATCTTGATGGTTTACGGTATTTGTTTAGCTGGTTAGATTTTGGGCCCATCAGGGCATTGTTGGGGTCAATCCTATAGGTTGGCTTTATCTTGGCGGTTGCAGTCTTGTTGATTATCTTTTATTTTTTTTAAAGATTTTATTTATTATTCTTAGAGAGAGGGGTAGGGAGAGAGGCAGAGAGGGAGAGATACATCAATGTATGGTTGCCTTTCACCTGCCTCCAGCTACAGACCTGGCTGGAGACCTGGCTTGCAACCTGGTTATGTGCCCCAGCTGGGGAATTGAACCTTTGGGTTCATAGGCTGGCACCTTATCCACCGTGCCACCAGCCAGGGCTTGATGGTTATCTTAATTAAGACTATTTCTGAGTGGATTAGGTCCTACCCTCTGCTGTGATATTAATTCAAGTGGCTGAAGTGGTGGTGGACTCATTGAAAATTGCACTTGAAGTCAAGATGGTGTAGAAATGAGAAGTGGATAATGTTGGGAGGAAATTCCTCTTGGGTCTCTTGTTTCCGTGCATTTTGTAAACAGAGACACAAAGGTTACCTTTGTCCTAAACCAGGGGTGTCAAACTCATTTTCACCAGGGGCCCATCAGCCTCGCGGTTGCCTTCAAAGGGCCGAATGTAATTTTAGGACTGTGTAACTAACTACTCCTTAACAGAAGTGATCCAGGTAGAACCAAGGTGCTGGGCTGAAGGTGACGGGCGGGATAAAACAAGGTGGAGGGCTGGATTCGGCCTGCTGGCCTTGTGTTTGCTACCCGTGTTCTAAACTATCTTTTCGATGATGTTAGTGTGGTGAGTAGTCTTGTAAGACAGAAATACTGTCTCCTTTAAGAGGAAAGGTCAGTCTTGTTTACAGTCTCGGGAAAGAGCCTTCCCCTGGAGGAGAGGGCAGGCATTCTTACTGCCCATTTTAAGAGATTTGCTTTCTCTAAGCTCTAAATTCCTCTCCTGTACTACAACCCAGCATGTGTGCAGGTATCACCTGGCTCTCTCCTGTCAACAGGCTACTGGTACTGCTTGTGAATAATTAATACTGGAGTTTTGTGTCTTGCAATCATCTTTGAAACTGTGGCAGACTAGCCTGTTAGCTTGTAAGTAGGGTTAAATATCAGACCCTTTGCAGTTCTTGACAGGTAGTTTTAATATTTCTCTTGGATTTCTTTCCTTCCAAATTCAAATGACCATCTGGCTATGCTGCCAAATAGGCTCCCCAAGAGTTACCAGAAGGTAGGAAGTAAGGAGCAAGGCATCTGGCATGGTAGAGGGGCAGTTTTATTTAGAGTTTACAGCTATTCTCTTCCTCCTGTGAATTATACTGAGTATATTGGTCATTTACCACATTTTTTGGTAAGTAAATCGATCATTGATACACTGGTAGTGTTTTTCAAGTTTTTTCTATTAATAACATTACTATAGTAAATATCATTTTGAATTTGTGTTTTGAAACATGTCTATATCTATACAGAAAGTTTCCAGCTAGGTAGTTCCTGGACCAAAGTACCTGCTAATTAAAATGAACAAACAAATATATAGTAAAAATCCCTGTCTTATCCTTTTCTGTAGCCATCCATTTCTCCTTCCAACTATTCAATGTTATCTTTTCAGAGATAATTTATATAAATACAATCCAAATGCACGCATGGTCTTGCTCCTCTTCTAGTTTTATTTTTTTAAACAAAAATCATTGTATATTTTGCACATTGTATTGTATCCTGATTTTTCTTTTAATGTTATTTTGAGATCTTTCTATATCAGTCATAAAGAGCTCCTTCATTATTTTCTTATGGGTATGTAGTGTTGCATTGTATGGATTTTCCTTCCAAGTACCCTATTGATCCTGTACATTTTAAAACCTGTCAATTATAGCACCATAGACAAGCAGCTAATTTGGCTTTCCTATTGCTGTGTTATTAGGCTTCTTCTTCAGTAGCAATATTTTGTCTCCCTTAATTTCTCAGTGATTGCACTTGATACAACAGGGCCCCATCACTGGTTTATGCACATAATACTTTAAGTAGCAATACTATTCATAATTACTGTTTATTAATTATCTGATTTATTTTTCATTGTTAATAAGGTAGTCTTGAACTTTTAAGAAATGTCAGGTCTTGAATGTGTCTTCCAAGGATATAATAGTTATTTCCTAAAATAGGGCAAAGAGCTCCAAGGTTTTCCAGAAAAAATTCAAGATGTTTCTACATTAAGAAGACACTTTCAGGCATTTGACTTTATTGTTTTTGTCTTCTTGTTTTTATGGCTGGTAGCAAAGACCTGGAATGGTTGTGATGGTTGCTTGCAAAGACTATGTGAGCCCACACTGTCTCAGTTGTAAAACTTTGATATTTGATGTTTGTATTACAAAATTGGAAACAAGGGTTTTAAAAAAGGTGGTATAAGATTGAGGGAGGGTAATAAAACTTTACAGAGCTTACTTGCATGCTTAAATAATGACTTGTTATGGTGTTGACTTGTGGTTGGTATGTTTATCTCCATTCCTCCTTTGGTTTAAAATTTATTCTAATTAAAACCATAATTAGCAATATTCATATTTACCAGGAATGGTGTTTGACTTTGCAGCTTTTGAGTGTAATCTCATTTTGTTTGTTAATTGGTTTACACTATTAGCTCATTTTAAAATGCTAAAAAAAGTCCTGGAGACAAATGAACCTAATTAAATTGGAGCATTGGTCACTTCTTATTGCCTCTTTTTCCAATGAGTGGAGAATTTCTATAGACAGAAACAAAGTCTACTTAAAAGAAGTAATTAAAGTTTTAATTTACATTTTTAGTAAGGATGAATCTCATTGCATTTAAGATGATTATTGTGAAATTTGATGATGATGAAATCTGAAATGGGAAGAGCAACACATGGGAAGATCTATGTAATAATATACTGACTGAGAACAACATGTAAGAGGCTTTTGGTATAAAAGTGCAAGCGTTGGAGTTCGATTGACCTGAGTTTGTCTCCTGAACTCAACAATTCAACATCTACCGTCTGTGAGATATCAGTCAAGTTATTATGTGTTCTATGTTTCAATTTCCTCATTTAAAAAATGGGTTCATTAATAGCTGCATGTGTATGTGTGTGTAATATATATATATATATATATAGCCAGTTGAGGCTTTATTTTTGGAAAAACACTTGATTTGGATTTTAGTTGGGGCCATGGGGAAGAGGTGGTCCCTAGGCAGTAAACTCCACCAAGGGAGAGCTGAGCACCAGAGCTGAGTCTCAGGGCGTTTTCTGGGCCCACTGCTTGCCTGCACAGCTCCTTTCCTGCAGGCTTGGAGGACAGAAGGGACTGCAGTGGCTGTTCACTGGGGCAGGATGTCCGATGACTCAGACACCAGTTTCCCATCACAGGTCTCAATTGTCTTCACAGCTACCATCTTGGAAGAGCTAGAGCCCCAGCCAGGTGCAGTTGAGGTTTCTGTAAGCCAGGCTCAGCCCACCTGAGTAGCCGCTGGTGGTCTTGGTTGCATTCCAGACTCCAACCAGTTCTTCTCACTCTCCAGCAGCTTGCAGGGGGTGGCATCTCCACATCTAGGGCCAGCTTGAACTTCATGAGCTCCTGATACTCACACAGCTGTGCGTGGTTGGTCATGTCCTGCTTGGCGGTTCTCAGAGAGGTTTCCAGGTCAAACACGTTGGCCTGAACATCCTTGAAGGCCAGCTCCCCACGCTGCTTAGCTTCAGTGATGGTGGCCTCCTGGGAAGCCCTCTGGCCTTTGAGGCTCTCAATCTCAGCCTGGAGTCGGCAGATATTCCCATTCATCTCAGAAATCTCCATGTTAGTGGGACGCAGGTCATCCCCATGCTTTCCGTCAATATCTGTAGCTCCTCATACTTGATCTGGTACACGGTCTCAGCATCAGCCAGGCCTCGTTGGCAATCTCCTCGTACTGGACCTTGACCTCAGTGATGCTGCAGTCTAGGCGTGGGGAGTGGTGGTTGTTCACGGACAACACCCCAGATGTGTCAGAGATCTGAGACTGCAGCTCAGGAATCTCCTCTTTTTACAGCTGCCTGTAGAAGTTGATCTCATTAATCAGCCCTTCCAGGGGGGACTCTAGTTCTACCTAATTCATGTAAGTTTCACCCATATCCTTCTTGATTGAGGACACGCTCATTCTCCGTCTCTGTGCACTTGTCGATCGATCTTGTTCTCATACTCATTCTTCAAGTTCTTCACCAGCCCTTGGGTGTTACTAAACTGTGCCTCCAGCCTCAGTTCTTCCTGGGCCAGTGTTTTCAGCTGCCATTGAAAGTTATTAATCTATGGGTTGGCTAAAAAGTTCTTTTGGTTTTGTTTCCCTAAGATGGCTCTAGTAGCACTTAGTTGTCTTTAACTTCATTTGAAGCAATGTTACTTGATTGTATTGTGACAACCGTCATACCTGTACTCATTAAAAAAAAAAATCAAAATTGGTGAATTTTTATGCAGCTATTTTAATATTGAAGATGGGAGAAAATATGCAACATTTTCAGCATATTATGCTTTATTATTTCAAGGAAGGTAAAAATGCAACTGAAACGCCAAAAAAAAGAAAACGAAAAAGATTTGTGCAGTGTATGGAGAAGGCGCTGTGAGAGATTGAATGTGTCAAAAGTAGACTGTGAAATTTCGTGCTGGAGATTTCTCGCTGGCTGATGCTCCACAGTTGGGAAGACCAATTGAAGTTGATAGTGATCAAATTGTGGCATTAACTGAGAACAATCAACATTATACCACATAGGAGATAGCTGACATACTCAAAATATCCAAATCAATAAACTTATTGGTGAAAATGAAAAATGTATCTTTTATTTTATGGAAATAAACTTTTGGCCAACCCAATAGCTCTTTAACATGTTCTCCTTGTTACTGTGAGTCGTCTTCTGCTGCGGCAGGAAGGTCCAGTTAGTCTCTAGAATCTTCTGCTGCTGCTCCAGGCTCCGCACCTTATCAAAGAAGGAAGCAAATTTATCATTGAGACTCTTGATCTGCTCCTTCTTCTGGTTGCGCACAACCTGGATATTGGGGTCCACCTCCAGCTTCAGAGGGCTCAGCAGGCTCTGCTTCACTTGGACAGCTCTGTTGCTCCCAGTACTCCCAGACCCCCCAACATTCCTGGCCAGATTCATTTTGGCACCCAGGACAACTTGGTAGCCACCGCCAACCTGGGAAAAGGCTGAGGAGCTGATGCTGAGTCCACTAGTGTCCCAGCGACTGGTGGAGGCCGGGGGGCCAGAGGTAGACACTGTGTAGTCTTCTGGGTCACCCCTGTGGACATTGTGGAGGTGAGGAGGCCAAACCAGACAGAGATCTGAGAAGGAGTTGAAAAGCTCCGCTTAGTATTTTAAAGAATAAGGGAGGTGGCATACATCAAGTAGCTCATGCCTCCTAGGCACTCAATTCATGTACACTTATTTTTTCTTCTAGTCTTAGATGATTAAGGAAGAGCAATCAGAAACAATATGGCAATGACAACAAAACTCCACCTATGAAATCTTTCTACCTGCAGGCCACTTAGATAAAGGCAGCCACATATTTTGAAGAGAAGTATTAACAATCTTTTATTATTTGTTTGGGGACTCATCACAAAGCCAAAAAGATGAGTCTAAATTTAAGGAGCAGGGACTTCAGATAGGCTATCAACAAAGAACATTTTGACTATTGCTGTAGAAAACTTAAGCTGATCTAATACACATTTTTTTTTCATTATGGGATTATATTTATTTATTTTCACAACAAAACCAATCTCCCCCCTGTGGTTAATTGGGGAATTGTTATTTTTTAACCTAGAATAATTAAACATATGATTGTGCACACTAATTTATTCTTCAAATTGAAGGAATAATTCTTCAAATAGTTTCCTATAATTATCCATTGACTTAAAAAAAGTATTTACCTCACTTAATAGGATGTGTAAATCAATGATTTAAAATGAGCACACACAAAAAAGGGGACCTTGTGGCTTAGCTGGTCAAAGTGCCTGACTAGTAAAATGAGCACACAAATAAAATATGCCAAAAAAGATGCATGCTTCCCAGTTTGGGAGTGGAGGAGGTGGTGGAAGGCAGAAGGGGGATGGGAAATTGAGAGGTAGTTAAATTCCTGGGAAGATGAAATTAAAAAAAAAAACAAAACTTGAAAAATTTGATGAATAATTAGTGCTAAATAAGTTCAATAGACATCGAAAGCAGCTATTGCACTTAGGAGGCAAAAAATCTACAGATAAAAAGATAGAGAGAACGTCTGACTATTAAGTCACTTGTTCAACAAATATTTGAGTGGCTATGACGTGGCAAATGGAGCTAAAAACCGAGGAATATGTGGTGGAACTGAGTAATATCACATTTGTTATTGAAAGAAGTTATCCATATCTTTGATCAGTGCCTCCCCTTTTCCCTCACCCTCCAGCCTCTGGTAAGCACCATTCCCTTCTCTGTTACTATGAGTCTTGAGAGTCTTCACTCATACACCTGGCTGGGATTGTGAGATTTTGCTTCAATTACTCTGGAAACAACATTAAAAGCCTGTAAGTCATGTTGCACAGAGCTTGACTTTAGCATTCACCTGTTTTGAAAGTGACTGCAGGAGGATCAGCGTGGCCTCATCTCTAAGATAAACAGGAGCGTGGAATGAGAAGCTTTGGGGTATACATTTATAAATATACAATAAAATAACATTTATTTTTCTGTAGCTAGCTTGGGTTTTTAAAAGACATTCCTCTTGATATTTATCACCCCAATTCCTATCCCTCTGTTCCAACCAGGCAAGAGGAAGGAAAGAGAGACTAAAATATTGTAACTTGTGAACATAATGCAGATCTACTGTGTGACCTGAATGCTGAAAAAGAACCAGAGGCACTGCTGTCCCTGTCCCTGAGCAGCCCCATTAAGCTTCCTAGCACTGTCTCTGAGTCTAGTCTGCTGGGGACTGTCTGCATTTCTCATCCAGACAGTCAATATTTCAAGCTCAAGAATTTGGGGACAGAGGTGAAGCTTTTTCCAAATCTCTAAATCATTTGTCATTCCTCCTGTGGAGGAAAAAAAAAAAACCCTATTTGTTCCTCAGAAAGAGGCACAGAACACAACATCTGATTACAGCACTTCCCTGATACTTGATTTATCTTACCAGATCTGTTTTTAAAAAATAGAAAGTAAATTATTATGTCTGAGTGACTTCAAAGCCTTTCTACTATTCCGATTTGCCACCGTGTTGCTTCCATGGAGGGTCCTGGGGATGCTGTGGATAAGTGGGAGTGAGGAGAAGACAAGGAGGAGGGGCAGGGGGTCTAGAGAAATGATGAGGAGGGGTGAAGTTGCTAGAGTTCAACAGTTTGAAATTACAGCCTGGATGAATTACTTATTGTATTTCCCCAGCTGAACTGAAGCTGGCAAGTCTTGGAAAGAAAGCCAAGAAAATGAATTCTTCAGGTAGGAAGTAAAAGATCACATACACTCCAAGGTGGTTGGACTAGAATCTACAGAGAATATTTTCACTCTCTTTCTATATATACTTTGAGGCTCTGCCTGGCTGGTGTGGCTCAGTTGGTTGGAGTGTTGTCCCGCACACTGAAAGGCTGCAGGCTTGATTCTCAGTCAGGGCACATACCTAGGTTGTGGAGTTTGTCCCAGCCAGGCTGGGGCGTGTACAGAATGCAACCGTTGGCTGTTTCTCACATCGATGTTTTTATCCCTCTCTCCCTCCTTCTCTTCCCCTCTCTTTAAAGGCAGTGAAAAAACATCCTTGGGTGAGGATAAACAAAAAAGACTGTTTTAGAGCAGTTTTAGGTTCACAGCTGAATCGACCAGATTCAAAGATTTCCCACATACTCTCCGCACCCGTAAGGCCCAGGCTCTCCCATTATCAGCATCCTCCACCAGAGTGGTACATTTGTTTCAACCGATAAACCTGGGTACATTATAATCACCCAGACTCCATAATTTGCATTAGGATTCACTCGCGGTGTATGTTCTATGGGTTTGGACAAATGTATAATGCTGTGCGTCCTTCATTCTAGTATCATATAGGGTAGTTCCACTGCCATGAAATGCCTCTGTGGTCTGCTTATTCATTGCTCCTTCTCCACAACCCCTGACAACTACTGACCTTTTTCCTGTCTCTGTAATTTTGCCTTTTCCAGAATGTCATATAATTGGAATCATACACTATGTAGCTTTCTAAGATAGCTTCTTTCGCTTAGTTACATGCAGTTAAGTTTTCTTTATTCTTTTCATGGCTTGATAGCTCATTTTAGTGCCAAATAATAGAATTCTGTTATCTGAATATATCATAGTTTATTTATCCATTCACATACTGAAGGACATCTTGGTTGCTTCCAAGTTTTGGCAATTACAAATAAAACTGCTATAAACATTTGTATGTGGATTTTCGTGTGGACATACATTTTAAATTCTTTAGGGCAAATACCAAGGAGTGTGATTGCTGGATCATATGGTAAGAGTATTACTACTTTCATTTTCATAAGATTACTCACTATTTACTTCATCTTTATGGAGATAAACTTGTATTATGTTCTCAAAGGTCCAACAAATTCATGCACATTGTTGTTCTTTATGCACATTTATTTCTGAATCCTTTGTTCTTCTATGGAATGAAGTAAAAAACAAATTGGACTAAACTACACTCATAAGAACTTGGACTCTCTGTACGAAATTGCTTTGGTGTTAAATTTCCTTTGAGGGCTGCTCCTTAGATCCCAGTGATTTTCCTGAGTTTCTGGCATGAGAAACTTATTTTCTCATTGACCATTAAGGAGTATCTGGGCTTATTGTCAAGAATTACAGATAATCAAGTAATGTACAAATACAGTAATTTACACATTCAGAAAAAAAATCCAATTTGACCTTAAGAACTGCATGACTTAGCACCAAATGTGTTTTCAAACTCTGTTGTATCCCTTTCTTTCCTTCCTCCTTCACCATTTTCTCTCTGTCTCCCTTCCTCCCTCCACATCTCTCTCTTTTCTCTTATAAAAATGTGACTTAACAAAATTCACCCAAGGATATTATTTATTATTGATTTTAGAGAGAGAGTAAGGGAGGGAGGGGGAGGAAGGGAGGAAGGAAGAGAAAGAGAGAGAGAGAGATAGACAAAGAGAGAGACAGACAGAGACAGAGAGAGAATGTGAGAGAGAAACGTAGGGTGGTTGCTTCCTGTACATGCCCTGACTGGGGAATGAACCGGCAACCATTTGGGAGAGATTGAAAGATACAGCAGTATGGAAATATAACGAGTAAACCTGTATGCATCACCAAAAAGATAAAGAGTGAAGTACATAGACTAACCTAGTTACTCTGAAAACCAAGTAGCATGAGGAAAATATATTGGTGAAGATACAGCTCCAGAAACTGTAACTGAAAACATCCATGACTTGAAAATAGAAAATACTCCCCTTACGAGGTTTTCTTGGCATGATGGTACATCAATGAATATTATGACTAAAACACATTTCCAGCTGTTGAGTAAAAGGTGACATTTCTTCCCTCCTCCTTTTCCCCATCAAACTCATCCCAGGTTTGTTCATCACCACTGACTTTATTTGAAAGATTTTTAAGGCATGATTCCCTTAAAAGCTGACCCCATGAAAAGGACTTGGGTGGAGGTAGCGTATCTGGGCTGATGCCAGGATACATGAGTGAAGGACTTGTGAAGGTAAGAGGGCAGGGAGCAAGGCACTGGAGGGCGCGTTAAACAAGGTGGTTGGTTGCCTCTGTAGGCAGTGGGGGTCAGGCTGGCTGGGGATGATCTCAGGAACTTAGTGACTCCCCCTGGACTGGGAAACTGGGGTATTCTTTTCCTTTCCTCATTGTTGAGGGTTGCTCCTTTTGTTGAATCCTCAGCACTTCCAGAACACCCACAAGTAAGGTTAAAAAGAGCCTTACTTATGATACTAGCTTTGCACCATACCAGCAAAAGTGTGGAAATACAATGTACACTTGAATCGGAAATGTGAAGTTTTTCACATGACCATCTGTGCAAGCAAGAGGCGCGAGCAGTCTCTCCTAAGGCGGGAAGTGCCTGCAGAGGGTAAACAGATAGGAAAGAGTGTTGGGGGTGGGAAGTTGTTGGTGGACCCAGAAATTTTCCTTGAGAACTACAGGAACTCACTGCAGGGAGCTGGGGTGATATAGAAGAGTGGGGTAATGGTATCTGTAGGAGTTTTTAAATATTTAGATTTTTTACTTGGTTGAACTTGAAATAAATTAGGATTGATGCTTCAAAGCCTCCTCAGTGATTGTCTTTTGCTGATACTAAGTCTGTATATGCTAGGTGGTGAAGTATGTCTTCACATATTGGGGCAGTTGTAAAGAAATGATAAAAGGTCACCTGTGGGAGTAGTAGGGGGACAGTCAGGTCTTTACCTCCTAGAGCTTGACACAATCCTCAGTACAATCTGCTAGTATGTGGCTCCTTTAAGAATATCTCTCAGCGATGCATACTGTGAGGATTAGTGAAATTATTCTCTGTAAAAGTACTTGGAGATTCTCTAGAGAATTTTTTACTTATTAAGAAATAAATAAAACCATAAAGATTAAAAAATAATTATTTGGCAGTTTCAGAAAGTAGTTGAAAACTACTTGTTGACATAAACATAATGATAATATCAACAAACCATATGATACACATGCATATGTATATATGAGTATATATATATGTGTGTATATATATATATATATATATATATATATATATAGTAGCTTAAAAAACACTTTTAGCAGAAAAGCAGTCATATTTCAGTGTGAACAGTTGAAATGAGGTGGTCAAAGCTATTATTTCTATCTGAATGGAAATAGCTGTCAGCAGTTCACTCAACAAACCAAGTTTATCAAGACAAAGTAATTTATAGGCAAAAGGGCAATGCTTACCATGTAGGATGCTTTTCCAGAGTTAGTGCAGCAAGAACTGAAATAATGATTTTATTATAATGAGGGATAATATAAATACAACCAAATTCTAAGATCTTTGTGACTTGGAGAATGATTTTACGTGCAGTATCTAAAGTTGGGCATTTACACATAAGTGTGGATATTTTCAGCTCTTCAGTTACGCATATTTAACTTACATGTAATATTTGGCACAGCTTATAAGTGGGGGCAATTTATATGGAATATCTGACAACTTTTTCTTGAAATAGAATGAAGAGGAGAAATATTTGATATATGTCACATGTGGGATACTTATTCTTATCATGCTTATTTAATGGTTATTATGTACATTGTTAAAGATGTTAAGCTAACAGAACATAGTACTTGTTTTTGAAGAATTCATAGTCTCTTGGGGGAGGCAAAATGCTATGTGTTTGCTCATATTTCCTGTTGCTTCATGATGAAAATGCATTCCTCTAGAGACCTCTAAGTTTAGGCCCCAGCAAAAAGCCTTTCTAAACATTCTTCTGCATTAGGATTTTTAACTGCCTTTTTTGAAAGTTTTAAAGCAAAAGACTACTTTTACTAAGTTTCATTTATTCCTCATCTTTAAAATGAGTGATTGGACTGGCTACCATTTAAGTTCCCATGTAGTTATAGTTCTACGTTTAATGTAAATATAGCTACAATGCTACATTGTAATACAAGTGGGTTAGGCAGTAGGGTTGGGGAGAGTGGAAAATTCTCATAAGAAAAAGAAATTATGGATCTTACCCTGAAGATCTTTTGTAACCAGGTACATGCTGCTCTGTACAGTAGAGCTTATTTACCTGGGCTTGATGAACATTTTTCAATGACTGAGTACACAGCCAGGAAGTTTCATGATCTTGGCCTTTGACTCATTTATATGACTGGAACACACTGAATTTTTAATTTGATTTACACCCACTTTTATAAGTTTGTATTACTTGGAAAGTCTACACAACTTTGTGTTAAGATCTGGGAAATACAGGGGCAGTTGCTTTCGGTTTACATTCTATGTGAGCTGTGGAGCGTTCCTGGTATGCATATGATTGAATAACCCAGGGCAGTTAATTTTCTGTGGATGTAATCCACAGAAAACATAAAACTTCTCAGCAGTAGCTGAGCTGGAAGAACTGGCTGTGGCAGACCCTTGGGAGAGAGAAATGTTTTATTTTGTCATGTAGGCTCATTTTGATTTTTATTAGGTTAGACTTTCATTTTTTGATTATTTTTCCTACAGCCCCTTCGCATGGGCAACATTACAGGAGCTTTAAAAATAGCAAATTGAGCCAACAGAAACTGTAAGACACTGCAATGGGAGGGTGGTTTGCCTATAACCGTCTTCCCTGAGCCAAATGAGATACATTATGACTAACTTCGGTCAGATCTACTCATTTACTATTGGCACTATTTTAAGTCAAAAATGTTCCCTCTTTCAAAAGGATATTGTTGATTTATCAGATGTGTAAGAGATGAGGTTGGGGACAAAACCATACGAAATATTCCAGTGCCACTGTCCTCCTACACGGACCAGGCAATGAAAGCTCAGACTGGTCTGTGTGCAGGAAGCTAATGGCCACTGTCTTGGACAGCTGCTCAGCCTGGAGCCAGCCTGGTTTCTGGAAGGACGCTTGAGTAGGCGGTGGGCATGAGAAGGACGCTGGGGATGTGGGTATTGTTTCTGTACTTTTGTATTTAGCTACCCAGGCGATCCTCTAAGACTGGTAATTTATCTAGCACCTTCTACATGTCAAGGAACTGCTCTGCACACCTCATTGTTACCTAATTTAATCCTTCCAATGGGCCTTTGAGGTAGCTACTCTTTCTGTAAACAATTGACCCAAGTCGTACCTGTCTGAGAGTACAGATGGGGTATTGTTACCACTAATCCCCAAATGGCAATAGCACTTCTCCCTCCCTGTGTGAGAGCCACCCTTCCAGTCTTTTCCCATGGGTGTCTTCTGTGGGCTTGAGAGTAAGGCTACTTCTGTTCTGGCACTTGGACTGCTGTGGTCAGCACTGCCCCTCCTGGAGATGCCCTCTTCAAGCATGAATGCCAAGCCGAGCTCCTCTGGGGTCCAGCTGCCCCTGGGTTCCTCAGCACCTACTCTGAATTGAAGTCAGTGGCAGCATGTGGTGTGTCAAGTAAAGAGATTCAGGGTAAAGGATCTTGTTTTCTGTGCAGCACTTTCCACCCAGACCTGAAGGTGCATTGTGTGTACTATTGTTGCACGCCCTTTCCCTCAGCTCCACCAGTTACTGCTCTTCAAATTCTGTTTCTCTGGGGTTCAGAACTAATTGAGAGAGAGGGAGGGAGGGAGGGAGAGAGAATAAATACCCTTTCATTCTCTTCATCTTCCCCATCTCTTCCCTGGTTCTGGTATGGTAGCCACTCCTTCCCACCTGTCTTTCTTTAGGTCAAAGATTCAAAACCCTTCTGCACATCAACTCATGCAATAGACACCTAAACGGATAATGTGTCCACCAGCTCCACACACAGGTGACCCATCTCTGAAATCCCTGTTGGGATCAGCTGGGGAAACTGGCTGAACCGGTCCCTGAGCTGCCATGGAAACCCAGAGCAGTGTGACTCCCAGGCGAGAGCTGGACCTGTTTCCTATTCACCTCGCTCTAGAAGGCTTGATTCTTGGTCCCTCATTTATGATGATTTTGAGGGACGAGCAACAAGAACCTGGAAAATTTCCTGAATTTTAATACCTAAAAACTCTGTGTTATTGGCAAGTTAATCAAACGCAGGGCTACTGAAAGGTGTCACATCAAGAAAACAGCACCCGAAGAACAATGAGTTGTCAGGGGGAAGCGTCCGCTTTCCACAGCATTTTGAATGAAGCAGTAATTTGTTATTTCCAGGCGTCTGACTAATTGAACATGCTTTTAATTGCACCTTTGATGCTGTACTGAACCATGTTCATTAATCTCCACATTTGAGCTTGCTGCTACCTCTGAGTTTTCCCCAAGGCTAAAGTCTTCCGAGTTGCAGCGAGAACCCTGCTGGCTGCCCACTCTCTGGCCAGGCTCTGCAGTCCGTGCCGACCCGCACAGCCATGGCTGCGCTTCCAAAACCGTTCATGGTCGGGGGTCCCGACCAGCTGCAGCTGCCTCCTCTTCCCTTTTTGGAAGAGTGACAGCTGCAACTGTCATTCTTCCTCCCACTGCGCTTAATGTCCCTGACAAAATAGTAAGGCATAAGAAACCCCACTGTTTAATAATAGTACGGATTGTAATATTTTAGTGGTGCTTTCACAATTTAAGGCACTTTGCTCACACAATTATATTTGAGACTGATGCAAGCCTATCAAAGGGTTGGAGCTGATGTGATCTTAGAAGCTGGCTTATACCTGTGATACAGAGGAAATAGTTGAGTGGCTACTTTGTGGTTGTCCTAACTCTTTGATTGGAGTCTGTTGATTTTGACAGGTAGGATGAGAGGCCTTGATGTAATCATTCTGGTTATGCTCCCATCATTTTGAAAAGCCATTTAGAAAAAATTGAGAATAGCTTCTGAATTCATTCATTTTTGCTTTCATTCATTTAAAGTATTTATAAACACCTATTACATGGGTCTGTGCATACAACTGGGAGGAAAACATTAAAAAAAAGCTCTGCTTTCACGAAGCTCAAATTATAGCAAGTTAAATGCAGACACAAAACAGATAAGTAGGTTGTGTATTGTGCAACATGGTGATAAGTGCTAAGGAGACAAATAAAGCATGTAAGGGGTCGGCAGTAGACTGCATTTTGGACAAGGTGCCCAGGGATGGTGTTTGTGTAAAGATCCAAAGGTGAGAGACATTAAAGAGATTGGCTTTATGGTTTATTTTATAGCTTGAATGGCCTCTATACATACAAAGTCATTTGGACCTCACCAGGCAGAATATTTACAGACGAGGAAAATGAGTTTCAAGGATTTGCCCAAAGTCATGCAGCCAATTAACATCCAAGTTGGACGTGGATTGTTTTTAAAGTCTCTGGTTACTTTTGTTTTCTTTCCACTATACAAACTCTCTCTCTGTAAATCAAGACAGAACATATTGTTTCCATTCATAAAAACTAGGTTTAATAGTTTGACAATAAAAATGTAAAATCCACTATTTTAATTAAAAATGTAGAAATTATTGTCTTTTAATCTTTTCTCACATATGAATCATATTCAGTTACTCATATTTGGTACAACTGATTGCTTCAACAGCTTTTCGTTTTGTTTACTTATATTTATATAAATAAATAAAATTAGAAAAAAAGATTGTATTTATTCATTTTTAGAGAGGGGAAGGGAGGGAGAAGAAGATGGAGAGAAACATCAATGTGTGGTTGTCTCTTGCAGACCCCCAACTGGGGGCCTGGCCTGCAACCCAGGTATTGTGTGCAGAAAACTATTCTGTTTTGTCAATAAGATCAAAAAGCCTGAATAGTCCAATAAGCCATCAAGGAGTTCATTTGACTATGTTTTGTGATTTTGACAAACCAGACTCTTCAAGTGTAGTTCCTATTAGAACTAAACTGTTTCTATTAGAATTTTTACTAAATAACTGAAAACAAAATGCACAAAGATGTTCCCCTATCTCTTCAACCCATACGATAAATGATAGTTTTATTGAATAAAAGGACTCCTTGATTGTTCTTCTCATTAAGATGGAGAAGAGTAAGAAGTGTAGCTGTAGCTTTCTTTCCATGGCACTGAACATTTAATGCAGACTTTTGTTAAAAAGCTGAGTTCATGGCCATGTCCTACTGGACTTGTTTTACATTGCTCTCAATTTTGTGGTACCCAGTAGGCACCAGCTTGGCAATGGTTCGCTAAATTGCTGAGTGGCACCATATTCACACTGCCTCTTCACCAGGCCTAAGGGGAACCACCAGTAAACACAGGCGGTGATATTAGACGCCCGTAATGCAGTCACGGTCGCTATAAACTGCATTTTTCCCAGGCCCCTTTGAAACGACCACCTCATTAGGCAAGGGCCATGCTCATCAACATCATCTTTGCCTCCTATAGTTCTAGAAGTTTCCTGGCTTGCCTCTCTTCCTCCCAATAAAATAAGCAATTTTCTCTAACTATGCTCACTGTCGTCCCTGTTTACTGAATTAGAGTTTCTAGGTTTTGGTAATTGGTCTCCTGCAAATGTTGCAGCCACAGTGGTCCGCATCGCTCAGCAGCTGCTGCTCCCATGGCAACAGGCGTGTTTACACTCACAGTGTTATTCAACTTCTTTTTTTCACCTCTGCAATTCAGAAAGAAGAAAAATTGATGTGTGAAAAGGAAAGATATTGCTATAAAAAGGGACCGGAGAGGAAAAGGATTTCAGTTACAGGAATTAATAAAATATTCAAAAAGCAGAGCATATTTGCTTTTAGGGGAAAGTAATAAAGGCAGGGGCTGGTGGCTTTGTGAGAAGCAGTAAAATATTTTCAAATCAGGAATATATATAGGTTTTTATTG
This sequence comes from Noctilio leporinus, assembly GCA_004026585.1. Lineage (NCBI taxonomy): Eukaryota > Metazoa > Chordata > Mammalia > Chiroptera > Noctilionidae > Noctilio > Noctilio leporinus. Next base: position 318,528 of record PVIW01001160.1, read on the forward strand.
CAAGTTTGGATGTAGAGTAAATTATAATTATCCCAAAGGTGAGAAGTGCTCCAGGAAAAAGATATATGTAAACATAGTGGTTTACATGCTTTCCTATAAAGTTATTTTCTCTCTGATCTTAAGATCTTTGGGCTTATTGTGTTTCCCCCAAATTCATGGGTTGAATCCCTAATATCCAAAGTGATGGTATTTAGAGGTAGAGCCTTTGGGAGGTAATTAGGTTTAGATAACGTTATGTGAGTGAGGCTCCTATGATGAGATTAATGCAATTATAGGAAGAGGAAGAGACACTCAGAACTTCCTCTGTGCCTGTGTGGAGGCACCAAGGAAAGGCCATACAGCACACACCCAGGGAGTGACCACCTGTAATTCTGGTGGGCGTTCTGGTGACCCTGACCATGCTGGCCCCCAGAGAGAAAATAAATGTTGTTTAAGCCACCTAGTCTATGGTGTTTAGGGACGGCAGTTTGGAAAAATTAAGACATTGAACCTAAGGAAACATATTATGCTGATACGCTTTAAACACTGCAAACAGGATGAATGCTATTTCTCTGTGAAGCATCATGTCCCGTGGATGTGTTCTGCCTGGTGTTCTCATAAACTATCCTTCAAGTGAGACAACTGCAGTTTGAGGAAAGCCTTGGTCACACCCTGGATCTGAAGTCTTTCTGCTCATTTGTACCTTGAAACAGAAGCTAAGACCCATTTTTATTCCTGTAAACTGATGGATTGATAAATTGCAGGCAAGGTAGTATCTTAGAATTATTTTTCTCCATGAAGCTCCAGGAACTAAAAATAAACTATTATATTAACCTCCACCTCATTCATTTTTTAAGGAAGTGGGAATTGGGGATAATTCTTAGGTTTGGTTTAGTGTACAGTAGTGATGAATGGGAAAAACAAATGGGTAGCCCGCTAGGAGTAGACTCACCAAGAAAAATAAGAACCATGGAAGGTAGCAGGAGTACAAGTAAGAAAAGAATAAAAAGGGAAAGTCAGGGAGGCTGAGAGGAATATTTGGAGTCTGTAGAGGGAACGAGAGGTAAGTGAGTAGCTGCTGTGTGCTATGGAAGTTTGTGGGCATGCGGGCAGGGAGGGTTTTAGACCCTGCTGGTTTTGCTGTCTGATGTAATTTTCCCTTTGCTAACTCAAGTGATTTAGTGAAGACCTAGATTATTACTATTATTATTCTTGTAATTGAACTTGGAGTTTTTAAAGTCATGACATATAAACATAAAGTCATGGCAATAAAAAATTTTTTTAAGTTTTACTTATCTATATGAACCGCTAAGACTTCTTGGCATTCATGAGACTTAAATGACTCCGTTCTTTTTCTTTTTTTTTTCATGTCCTGGGGGTACCTCAAAATCAACATATCAGGCTTGAATTTTTCACAGTATTCACACCATTTTAATCTTTACTGTCTCGTTGTTTTCTTAATGCTCTATTTCTGAAATCTCAGAACCAACCTTGGATCCCTCTGCTTACTATCACTCTATTTATGTATCAATCTTCTTCATTTCATTGAATGTCATTAACCTTCACCTAGAAATTCAACCCTTCACTCCATCTCCAAAGCATCAGCTTTTGTGGTAGGTAAGAAATATGTATAAATTCTCGGTAGCTCCTCCCATCAAAAGCTCCTTGTATGTGAACTGGCTTTGTGAGGCTTGGCTTATAGAACACAGGAAAAGACTATTGTATAGTTGCCAAGCACAGGCTTTCAGAGACCCTGCAACTTCCTTCACTCTGTTGAAGCATTTTTCAACTTCCACACTATTGACATTTTAGACCAGACAATTCCTTATTGTTGGGGGCTAGTCTGTGCATTGTAGGGTGTTTACCAGCCTCCCTGGCCTCTACCACTAGAGGCCAAGTGGCAAGCTTCTCCAAATACCACCTCACCCCCATCCCATCTTCCTCCGCCTTCAGTTGTGACAATCGAAAAATGTGTGAAGATATTGCCAAGTGTTCCTGGGGACTGGGACAAATTGGCTCAGGTGAGAATCAGTGCTGTAGGGGAAAGCTGCTGCTATGTGAAGAAGGCTGGCCTGGATTATAGAGGATGAGAGTCCGTGCAAAGCAGAGGAGCACATTGGTAGGTGAGGCCTCCCATACTGGCCATCCTACCTTATCCTGGGGGGTCCAGGTTTAGCTGGGAAACTGACAGGCCATTCAAATCAGCTGGCACCTGTGTATGGCCCATGGTTGGATTCAAGGTTTGTTTGTTGCATCTGGCCATCCCATTGTTTCAGCACTATTTATTTAATAGATTATTTCCATTTCTTTTCTTAGGTCAGGTGTATAATATACCTAAGCATTTATGGTCTGTTTCTGGACTCTATTTTATTCCATTGGTTCACCTGTCTATTTCAACAAAAAATAACACACTTTTCTAATTATCATTTGTTTATTTCAAGACCTAATGTATGGTAGCCTCAGTCCTTTACTGCCACCACCACCACCACCATCACTACCATCACTGTCTGCTCCTTCTCCTTCAGTAGCACCTTTGCTAGACCCAGTTCTTTCCACTTCCATATATATTTTGGAGTCAACTTGGTACATTTTACCAAAAAAATTGGAAGTTTGATTGATACTATATCAAAACTAAATCAATGTGGAGAGAATTGCTATCCTTACAATATGGAATATTTCAATCTATGAGCATATTTTTGTCTCACTTGTTTTGGTCTTTAATTCCTTTCCATAATAATTTATGTACAGCTCCTCATAAATTAGATTTATTTTTAGAAATTTGATATCTTTATGCTATTATAAATAGCATCATTAAAAAATTCAGATTCTAAGTTTCACAGCTGGTTGTATAAAGGCAGTTACTTTTGATATTAACTTGTTATCTAGAAATCCCACTAAATAAACTTATTAATTTTAACATTTTAACTTTAAATTCTTTTGTATTGTTTTTTTTTAATTTTAATTTTTATTTATTATTTTTAGAGAGAGGGAAGTGTGAGAGGCAGAAAGGGAGAGAAACATCAATGTATGGTTGCCTTTCACCTGCCTCCTGCTATGGACCTGGCTGGAGACCTGGCTTGCAACCTGGTGATGTGCCCTGTCTGGGAATCTAACCAGCGACCCTTGGGTTTGCAGGCCCATGCTCAATCCACTGAGCCACATCAGCCGGGCACAGATATACTTTAACAGATTAAGAAAATCATCTTTAATTCTAGTTCAGAAATGGACTTTAAAGTGTTTTTGAATATATGTTGAATTTTTAAGTCTTTTCTGCGTTGAGATGATTATTTTTTTCTTATTTTGTTAATGTGAATTAAACTGATTTATTTTCATATATTAAAATAAATAACTGCATTCTTGAAACAGGCTCAACATGTTTGTGTTTTATTATTCTTGTTATATTTTACTGGATTCAGTTTCCTAATAATTTGTTTAGGATTTTTCTATCTATGTTATGAGTGTGGCTGATCTGTAAGTTTTCTTTATTGAAATGTCCTTGTGAAGTTTTATTATCAAGGTTACACTGCCCTCATAAAGCGAATATGGGACTGTCATAATTTTTTTCATTTTTACCCGCAGATCTTTGTGTTTTTTTTTTTTTGCCCTTTTACATGTTCAGGAAATCTGACTGCTAGAGCTTCACCAGGCTGCTCTGCTCCTTGACTTCTGTTTGGGTTTGGGTATGGGAGGCCAGGACTGGAGATCAGAGGAAAACAGGAGCAAGTGAGTAAGTGCTTGTGGTCTTTATTCTTTCCCCTCTCTCCAGGTTCAGCAGTGACTACCTTTCTTGGAAACCACAGATTTTGCTAGGAATCCTGTATTGTATGGTCTTAGTTTTCATGGTCCTCCGACAGCCAAGTTCCCTAGTAGTGGTAGAAGTTCCCCACTGTTGCAAAGCCAGGGGTGACTTATCATTTTTTGTTTATACTTGTAACCCTGTCCACACCTCTATGAATACTTTCCTTTTTAAATTCCCTTAAGTTAAACTTTGTGTGTGTGTGTGTGTGTGTGTGTGTGTGTGTGTGTGTGTGTGTGTGATCTTTCTTTCAGGACCCCGACTGATAGAAAAGTGATTCTAGAACTGGACCAGTGCTATGAAATGAAGCTGTGAAACAAATAAAGGGCTCTAGATTGTTGACCCCATATTTAATGGACAGAAGATAATGTACTTGGTGGAGGAAATGTGGCATACTTATTCCATGGCATACAGTAGCTTCACAGGTATTTAAACTATCACTGATGATGGCATAGAATAGGGTGCTGGAAGGGGCAAGGTGTTGAGATAGTGGTTCTGGGATTTAGTCTGTTTGGTGACAGTGTTTTGCCTTTTGTTTTTAATTGACAGTGCTATTATGAAGATATTGAATTAGTCTGATTGTTTATGAATCTGCTTGAGAGTTTATAAATATAAAGCACAGAATTAAATAAAAATAAAATAAAATAAAAATGAAGACTTTGGACTTCCAAGGAATGTCATGAATAAATGATCAGGAAGCCTTCATAATGGCCTTAAAGAAAGACCTTATCTCATGTAGTCATAGGGCAGACGTTGTTGAGCAGGAGGCCCCTGATCTGATTGTAAGGTTTGCAGATTTTTAGAGCCTATTAACTTGCTAACTCCCTTGTCTTAAGGAAACTGGTTTGGAAGGAGTGGTACCCTGTTTTAAGGGGAAAATTTTGGCAGATAAAGAAAGAAGTGAGAATTTTGTATCTTCACATTATCCTGAAACTTCTTTCCTCATGGAAGATTCCCTCCACCTAACTTGCATGAATAATCTTCAATGACCATATCCGGGACAGTTATCTTGTTTGCAATAAACTCCCACACCCTCTGTCATTGCCTTGAGGCCTGTAGTTAGAATTAATGTCCAGGTAGCCCAGATGGAGAAGTGTATAATCTATTTTCAGGAAGAGATAACATATATACACCTGGTCTGTTCCAAAAGTATCAAGGCAATATAATTAAAACAGTTTGCACTGCAGACACCTTGTGGACAGACCTCGTGTACACAACGGGAGTGACCCAATCTTGTTCATTTGTATCTCCAGGAGCTTAGAAAATAGGCCTGGGAATGGATTGTAAGGTTTTTAGTTACTTCCTTGTTTACTTACTCTAAATCCTAAAGTAGTTCTGCTTCTTTTGTTTTCATGTCCTATAGTCTTTAGAGTATTGTTTATGTAATTCACCACTGTTTAAAGTTAATTAATAGCTCTTTCAATAAAATTTTTCTCTTGAAATTATTAGAGTGGTTTCTGTTTTCAGAAACAGACAGTTTTGTAGAACTCTGCAGTAATACCAGCTGAGCCTGGTGCTTACTTATGTAAGATTTTAAACAACTGCTTTAATTTATGTAACAATCATGGTCAATGCACCTTTCTAATGTTTCTTATATTTTCTTGCATTATTTCATATGCTTATCTTAATCCTCACCTGAGGATATGTTTATTGATTTTAGAGAGAGTGAGGAAGGGAGAGAGAGAGAGAAGCATCAATGTGAGAGAGAAACATCCATCGGTTGTCTCCCCAACTCGTAAGCAACCCTACTGGGATCGAATTTGCAAATTTTTGGTGTGCAGAACGGTGCTTCAACCAACCGAGCCAGCCAGGGGGCATTATTATATTTGGTAATGATAGTAACCATAACTCTTGTATGAGTTACTATTATTTTCCTTTTACTTAAAGTATATCTTTTAGAAATTCCTTTATACCAGGTCTCTAGTTGTTATTTATTCAGTTCAAACTATTCCTTTTTTTAGATTTTATTTATTATTTTTCAGAGAGGGGAAGGGAGAGAGGCAGAGAGAGAGAAGCATCAATGTATGGTTGCTTTTCACCTACCTCCAGCTATGGACCTGGCTGGAGACCTGGCTTGCAATCTGGTTATGTGCCCTGGCTGGGAATTGAAACAGCAACCTTTGGGTTCACAGGCAGGTGCCTTATCCACTGTGCCACCAACCAGGGCTATCAAACTATTCTTAATGCTCATTTTGTATCTTTACCTATCATTGTGCCACTGCACTATCCTTCTAATTATACTACTTGTATTCCTAAAACTCATCATTTAAATAATTACTAGAGTTACTTTTTACAAAAAAATGTATATCAGGTCATATCACTTGTTAAAAACATGAATGATATCAAAATTTGCTGTCTCACATGGATTTAAAAAAATTATTTATTTTTAGAGAGAAGGGAAGGGAGGAGAAAGAAAGGAAAAGAAACATCGATGTGTGGTTACCTCTCTCGCAACCCCAGTAAGGGACCTGGCCTGCAACCCAAGCATGCATCCTGACTGGAAATCAAACCAGTGACCCTTTGGTTTGCAGGTCAGCACTCAATCCACTGAGCCACACCAGCTAGGGATTCTTAATTTGGTGCCATGAATGAACTTAGTGTTCTAAGATATTACTTGAAATTATGTGCAAATATTTCTGTATATAAAAATTTATAGTAGGAGCTACCTTAATTCCCATCAGATTCTTGGGTATATCATGACCCTGTAAATGAAGAACCACTCTTTACAATATGCAAAAGCACCTTTTGGCAAAGGAAAACGGAGTAACACAGAAGAGACCCAAGATGGCAGAGGAGTAAGTGGAAGCTACCTGAACCTTCTCCCAGAACCAAACTGGAATTATAACAAAATTATACAAAATCCTGACTAACAACTCAACACTAGCAGACAGATGCCTAATAATCACGGACAGAGGGAAGGAGTCACATCACCACAATGTGACAGGTAGTCTGTAAATTATAGTGAAAAAAAAAAAAAAAAAAGGAATAACAGAAGAAAAGGCACACAATTTGTATTAACATTTATGGGCATAGGAATTCATGGAAAAGAAGTGAAATTCAAAGAAGTGGTTAGACTCAGGGGTTTATATTCCATTTTAACAAATGAAAGGGGATTTGGGTTTCAAGGGAATATAAACTGTGGGGAAGTGACTAGGAAATGTATGGGGGAACTAATGAAAGGTTAGGGTTTAGTAAGTTTATGCAGATTCATCTCCATGTTGCTACTCTGTCTCCAGTGATGAGTCCTGTCTTCCCTTTTCAGTATGGGAGAGGGGGACACCTTCACAAGGGAAATTTATGCCTTCTCTTAGGCAAATATGGAGAAGGCAGCGAATATTCCTGCTATTAAACCTTTATATAATTGACTTAGGAGCAGAAAAATTCACCCTGCATATATACATTGGACTCTTTCTACATCAGGAAGCCTTGTTTCTTCTTTCTTAGCATAGGATTCAGTGTGGGTTTGGAGAGGGGGTAGTGAGAAGACTTTGGTGTAATTGAATGAATTTCATGAGTACAAATATTGAGGGGTAGGGAGTGTGTGGTTGAAGGAAAAAGAAACAGATCAGATTTATCTCTTTATGTATAAAATTCCATGGTCTGGCTCTAGCCTACCTCTTTGCACTTCAGTCTTCACACTTTCTTTCCCTTCCCTGGAAGAGATTTGCCTCAGATCTTTGCATGGCTGTCTCCTTAGCGTCACACAATTCTATTCCTATGTCATTGACTCATAGATGTCTGTCCCCAAATCTAAAGTAGACTTGGGAATCATTCTCTGTCACATCACTCTACATTGCTTACTTCATGGCACTTATCACTCTCAGACGTTCCCTCACTCATACATTTATCCAGTCCATTGGAATACAAACTTCAGGAGAATATAGACTGGGTCTCTCTTATTTACTATCATCAGTTCCTATAATGTTGCCTGACAGTAAGTGCTAAGTAAATATTTGTGGGCTGAGTGACAGATTAAGAGAATGTGTTGTGAAATATGGGTCAGCTGTTTGAAAATAATTATACTCAGAATTATTGAGGATGACCAAATAGCTTTAGCTTATGTGTTATATCTATGATATTTAATGCTTTTGTAATTAAAATTAAGAAAATATTTATCAAATATTCATCTTAAAATAACAATAAATCCATCATCTGTTAACATGAAACACACAAAAGGAAAAAGTATTTTTCAAAACAAAACAATGAGAAAAGTGGCATTGTTTTGCATTTCACTAATCTCTTTTGTGTTTGGTTTAATAAAAGATGTCTGGGCTGTCATATCTGCCTTGCATTCAAAAGTTATAATATGTTGTTTTGAATAAAATACATGTAGAAAATTCAGCCTCAAGCAGATAGGCAGTTGGAAAGGGAAAGTATTTTTTTAAAGACTTTATTATTTTTAGAGATACGGGAAGGGAAAGAGGCAGAGAGGGAGGGAGACATCAATGTGTGGTTGCCTTTCATTGCCTCCAGCTACGGACCAGGCTTGCAACCTCATTGTGTGTCCTGACTGGGGAATTGAACCAGTGACCTTTGGGTTCGCAGGCCAGCACCTTATCCATTGTGCCACCAGCCAGGTCCAGGGAAAATATTTTAATAGCCTTTCAGATAATTGTGGCTATTCTTTGCTAACCAACAACGGTTGACAAATGATAGTTTCTTAAATTTAATTGCAGTGTAGAATCTGAGACTATATCAGGGAACTTTTAAATTTTGGCTAAATTAATATCTCATTTTTCTGTGAATGGGTGGGTCTTTTTTCAATGTGCAATTTTGTAATATTTTTTCATTGGTTATTTTCAAGATATTTATTTACTAGGTTATGCAGATAATCCAAATGTTGACACATCATTATACTATGCCCCTCCCCCAATCATGTCTATTAATATTACCACTGATATTGTCAGAAAGACTCTTTAAGTACTGTGAAGCCATCAAGTTTTTGGTGTCAGACACAAGTTTTCAAATTTCGTTTTTGCTTAAATTCTATTTCTGGCAGTAAATACTTGCAGTGAAATTTCATGAATTGATGAGCACACTTAATTTAATTTTGAAAAAAACTTTGGCCAAAAACCTGATAAAATGGTCAATGGTAGCCATTCTTTTAAATAAAGATAGCGTTTTATGAGAAAAGTGACCAGTTCAGCTTGCAACTCAAGCCATTGCCCAGCTGCTTTATCTGGAGACAACCATCCTACCTCAGTATACATAAAGCCAAGTGCTTTACGTGTAGTTCTAGCAAAGAATATTTAAAAGATAAGTGTGCTCAAAGGTTGAGATTTAGTAAAGCTAATAACTTTTACTGCTTCATCAATCTTTTGAATCACTGTTAAGTGGAACAGGTAACTTTTTTTTTTATTAAAAAAAATTTTTTTTATGTGAGTGTATGGCAATAAAGAATACCATGCTTACTCATACAGTTTGGTGACAGGCCTTGTTTCCTGCTAGGACATCTGGTTTCTCCCACTGTCATTTTCACATTATCAGTACAAATTTTAACTCTGAAAAGTTAAACATTTAACATTTACCCTGAAAAGGGTAAACATTTTTTATTATTATTAAAAAAAAATTGTTGGCTTCATAAGCCCCTTGAAAGAAGACATTCACCTCTTTTTCATGTGGTATCTTGGGGGCATGTGTTGAAAAGTGTTGCTATCTTTCACAGTTGTTAAAAGCCAGAGATAAGATATAAAAGAGTTGTTATCATACACCTTTGTAATCCAAATTTTAATCTAATTGAATTGACAAGTACTAAGTTCAAGGCAATGTTTCCTTCCTACGCCCTTATCTGTAAGTATGTACCCAGAATCTGGCCCCCAAATCAAGGTAGCAGGTGTAAAGTTCCTTGAACATCTAGAACGACCATGGAGACCCCTGCTCCCTGCTCTGTCCTGACCCAAGTCTTTGCTGATCCTCTGAATGGGAGAAAGGCATTGTATTTACTTGCATGCTATGCCTAAGGAATATTTCTGTTGTCTTCTACCTGTGGGTGGGTAGCATATAAGTGGAGTGAAAAAGGAACAGTATAGGGAGTAACCGGTAAGTTAAAAATTTCTCCCCATAAAAGTGGTTCTGCAATTACACTGAAAACCAGTGAGAAGTTGGGAAAACTTCTCAAAAGCAATTAGAATTTGACTAATTCTGGTGAACAAACCATCATGTAGAAACTTGTATTGTTTCATATGTAAAAAGATCATTTTATAGTGGCGATTGAGGTACTTTCTTGTAGATGGATATGAATACCTGGTAAGCTGATATAGTAGATGTGGTTTTTTATATTCATACATTATGCAAAACAGCAATTTTCAGTTGGGAAATCTGGGAAGTTTTATGTGTAATTCTGGGTTATGGTACCAGTAGGACTTATTTGTGGTGCTGCTATTCCTTTGGAAAGACATCTTTCATTACATGAACCTCCTTTGATGTTGAATTAATCCTTTACATCACATTCAATAAGTTGAAATTTATAGTAAGTGCCAGTTCTTGATTGTTCATTGATTTAAAAATGTTAATTATAAAAAAATGTTAATTATATAGATTTTCTTGACTCATGGTTTCCAAGTGTGGCTATGTAAAATAATTCTGAGTCCCAACCCAGACCACAGACTCTGGGGATAAGGCCCAGACACTGGTATTTTTTTTTAAAGCACATCAACTGAATGTGCAGCCAGGGTTGAGTACAGCTTGTTCCTGAACTGTTTTCTCATAGCAACACAGGCCTTTGAAGAGCTGCAGTAACCCTTTCAAGCCTTCACAATTCCATTGAGTGTCTCAAGGCTAGATTAATACTTGATAAATTAGATTTTACAAACAAAGCAATGAATTGTACCTGTAAATACAAGAGACTGGCAAGGTCAGTGTGTCTCAGAACAATACAGTAGCCAAGTTGGGTAATACTTGTATCCTAGCGATAATAATTGTTGTGAAGTATTTGTTTCACAAGTAATTTTCTTTCTAAAACATCACCAGCATCATTTTGCCCCCCAGAAAGTTCTCTGTAGTCAGATCAAAGGGTTTGGTTTCTTTCCCCAAGTAACAGTAATAATTTCCATTTTATTTCCACTTAGTAATAGGAAAAGAGGAAAATATATTCTGTAAATTCTTCTTCACTATATAAACCTTTTCCAGATGTCACATGGGTTGATGTATTATAGAATTTACAAGCCTGAATGGCCTCTTTTTTTGTTTCTTCTACCTCAGAGAGATTTTATATAAAGTAATTAAGCCAAAACTGTCAGAAGCTCCTCATAAGGACTGTTTTCAGCAGAGACCTCTGGTACAACAACAGTCTAATAATTAGACTCACTTTAATCAGGATCATCTAAAATCAATTACACCCAACAGCATTGAACAAACATTACATTTTGTTAATTTTCAAAATGAAATCTCTTGCAAAGCGGGTGCCAATCTAAATAAGCTGACATCAAAGTTGCTCCTTGGTAAGTATTTCCAGTGCTTTAGGTGATGACCCCTTGGACAGGTCATGATAGCTGGCCCACCCTTGGGAGCCTGACTTATGCTGAGAGGGACATCTTCAAGCCTGCAGTGATTTTGATTTTCTTCTAAAATATGCATCTTAAGTTCCAGTACTGTCAGGAAAAATTTAAGATTTCATTTTGAAGTTGGATATTGAAATAAATGCTGATCCTAGATGTCCCTCTAATGCACCCCAATTGTAAGTGCGTTGTGTGGCCTGCCTCTGTTTCCATAATCTGCATCACCTCCACCCACCCACCTGACACCCCACTGTGAACTTTTATAAAGAACATCATAGGTGTTTATGACTGATCTGTTTTAAGTAATAAGACAGGAATTTTATGTAGCTTAGCACTTAAAACTCTTCCTAGAAACATCTTCAGGTCTTGCTTGCTCTGCCCCTTTCCCACTTCAGAGCAACTGCTAAAAATCTCCCCCTCTGACTCTTTCTGCAGCCTCCTCACCATTTTGCTGCTGTCATCTTCTCCTTCCCTTTTCCTCTGCAATGCTTGCTGTCAAGCTACTCTTCTGACAATTGTCCTTCTCCATCCCATAGCTCCATAGCAACCATGGTTTATCTTTTCTTTTTTTTTTCCTTAAATTCAAAGCAGGTTTCCCAAACCCTTCTGAATTCTCTACCTTATTATATTATTCCCTTAGGAGAAATCTCCTGTAGTGCTCCACAGATAGGCACATAGTACACATTTTTGCTTCCTCAGGTCTTTTCTCACTTACAGTTTATTACCCCCATTATCCCTTTCTTTTTCTTTTCTGAGGCAAATGAGATTTTTCTCAGTTTCATTTGAAGGCATTACCAGGCTCAGTCTGGTTGTGCCCATCAGTTTTCCTGGTCTATCTAGGCGCCAATACATTTATACTGGGATTTAATTTTCAACTCTTTTTTTTTTTAAAGTTAAAAATGCTTCTTTATTATATAAAGTCAATACAGCTACTTCTAAGTTCAACTGTGCATCTCTACATTGTTCAAAGTGTTAAGCCTGCAATCTTAAAGACTATCACTTCCAAGTGTCATCAGATAGCAGCTTTCATTTCTTTTTTAAAATTTTATTGTTATTGTATTACATCCATCCCATTTTTGCTCCCCTCTGTCCCCCTCCCCACCCACCCATTCCCCCAAAGTCAATCCCACCTGTTGTCTATGTCCATGGTTCCCCTATACTAGGTTCTTGTCTAAGCTACTCCCCTTTCTTGCCTCTGCCTCCCCCCTCCACCCAACCCCTTTCCCCAGACCACTGAAGGCCTATTCATTGTATTCACGTATTTGGTTCTGTTTTGCTTGTTGTTAGTTTTGCTCATTATTATCCCGTAATGAGTGAGATCATATGATATTTGTCCTTCACTGACTGGCTTATTTCACTAAGCATAATACTCTCCAGTTCCATCCATGTTGTTGCAAAGGGTACAAGTTCCTTCTTTCTTTCTGCTATATAGAATTCCATTGTGTAAATGTACCAAAGTTTTTTCATCCAATCATCCACTGATGGGCACTTAGGCTGTTTCCAGCACTTGCCTATTGTAAATAGTGCCACTATGAACATAGGTGAACATAGGTTCTTATGAATTGGTGTTTCGGGATTCTTTGGGTATAGTATAGTTCTAGTAGTAGAATTGCTGGATCAAAAGGCAGTCCCATTTGTAGTTGTTTTTAAGGAAACCCCACACTGTTTTCCACAGTGGTTGCACCAACCTACATTCCCTTTGCCCCACATCCTCGCCAACACTTGTTGTTTGTTGATTTGCTGACGATTGCCATTCTGACAGGTGTGACGTGGTATCTTATTGTGGTTTTAATTTGCATATCTCTGATGACTAGTGATGTTGAGCATTCTTTCATATGCCTCTGGGCCCTTTGTGTATCTTCCTCAGTGAGTTGTCTGTTCAGGTCCTTTGCCCATTTTTTAATTGGGCTGTCTGTCTCCCAAAAACTCTCTAACTCATGGAGAATGAATAACATGCTTTTAAGCAATGAAGGGGTCAACAATGAGATCAAAGATGAAATTAAAAAGTTCCTGGAAACAAATGACAATGAACACACAACAGCCCAAAACCTATGGCATATAGCAAAGGCAGTTCTCAGGGGGAAATTTATAGCAATACAGGCCTTCCAAAAAAGGTTACAAGAAGTTTATAAAAATGACCTAACCACAAACCTGCAAGAACTAGATGAGCAACAACAAACAAAGCCCAGAGCAAGTAGAAGGAAGGAAATCATCAAGCTCAGAGCAGAGCTAAATAACTCAGAAATTCAAACTACAATTCGAAGAATCAACAGGTCCAGGAGCTGGTTCTTTGAAAAAATAAACATAATTGACAAGCCCTTATCCAGACTCATCAAGAAGAAGAGAGAGAGGACCCAAATAAACAGAATCAGAACTGAAAGAGGGGAAATCACAACTGATACCTCAGAAATACAAAAGATTGTAAGAAATTACTACAAACAACTCTATGACAAAAAATATCACAACCTGGATGAAATGGACACATTTCTGGAAAGATATAATCTACCAAAACTGAACCCAGAAGAAGCAGAAAGCCTGA